>JADLZN010008092.1:0-486722 GCA_018155175.1 Sinocyclocheilus anophthalmus
CTCCCTTCTACCCCCTCCCCCCCCCCCCCCCATTAAGAGCAAGTCTCGGAGGCTCGGGTCAGTCCCACTACTCACTGGCGCACTTCTCTCTCTGTCTTCACGCTGGTGCTACCCCTTCCTGCTGAGCCCGGGGGCGCTTCTCGCCTGCTTTACCTATAAAAGGGGGCAACTCTCATCTGCTGGAAACGAGCCAATAAGCAGCAAGAAGGACTTGCAATGCTGACAGATCCTATTTATACAGGAGTTTGTCAGGTTGATTTTAAATTAAAACCACCCCCCCCCCCCCCCCATGCGATGAATCTAAAAGTAGTTTCAAAATTAAAGTTTTTTGTTTTTTTACGCATTCTCGAAATTTTTTCTGAAATAATATATATTTTTTACATTACTTAAGTTTTCTCAGTGTAGTGCAGTCAGCGTTCACTTACAGGTTTGTAATATGTCATAGTGAGAGATGCATTGCAACAATGAAAGAGAAAGTTTTTAAATCTAGACAAATTAGTCAAAGTCGTTGACTAGAGTAGCTGATGGTTTGACAGCTAGTCGACCATCCTACCCATCCCTATTATCTGCAATGTTTTCTGCTCGTACATAGTATTTCGAACATACTTTAATATTTAATTTCCACCATAAAAACTTCAAATGCCTTTTGTTTAAAGGACTGGATTTGATAAACTCTGCATAAAACATTGTTTAATGTCATACGTGAATGTTTACATTGGCAACACTAATGATTGCATGTATCAATTTTTCTTATGTAGATCTAAATTTTGACTAATGTGACATTTAGATACCTCTCCATTTCAGAAGGCAACTATCTCTGTGTGCTTGGCTGGGTCATCTGTGAACATTTGTACTGTGTTTCAGAGTGTGCCCACTCTGCCTTGGCTGACCCCAAAATACCTAAAAACTGTACTTTTAAGACTTCTTTTTCACAAGGGATAGTTCACATAATTATGAAAATGTAGTCATTATTTATTCACCTTCACATCATTCTAAACCTGTAGGACTTTCTTTTTTCACAAAAGGAAGATTTCTGAATAATGGTCTGTTGTCCATACAATGAAAGTCAATGGGGTCCAAACAAAACTGGCCCTCATGAGAGACAAAAAATGCAAGTATTTGGTGTTCCACCAAAGGAAATAAGCAAACAACATGGATAAACAATGAATTTTCATTTTTGAGTGAACCGTCCCTTAAATAGGTCAATATCTTTTCAGAAACATTTCTTTTCCACAGCACCTTGGATCTATGAAATCTGTGACTAAAGAAAACATGAAAAAATATCAGTATGCACACCAATAGAGTAGTCTTGAATAAGGACTTGAGCAACAGATGGTATTACTTAGTACACATCAGAGAATCCATTTTCTATTTCAGGTGTTCATGGTGAAGAATACCAAGTGAAACTTTTTTTTTAAATGTTTTAGAGTCTCAGCAGCTTTAACTCAAAGTAAGCTCATTTTACATCAGTCATTCTGTGAACAGTGAGGCTTTCAGTTCAACAGTCACTTATCAACAAACCTCTTAAGAGGAACAGGCCCACAATAAGCCCCAACTTGGGTCTTAACCCTCAGACAAAAACACACCAACTGTTCAAATGATATTTGATGCACAGAGCTCTCATTCAGGCAGTTAGAGATTTCTATAAGAGGATGATGGGAAGAATCACGGGTGATAGATGGCGCATTAGAGGGACAACATATAAAACAGAACGGCAGGGACAGAGTAAGCGAGAAAGAGGAGTCAGATGAGGAGGTGTGAGCCCTGGCCTTGTGCATAAATTCACTGCTCATCTATACTCTGAAGGGCAAGACATGACATATAAGTACTCGCCTCGAAATACGCTGCCATCTGGAGATGCACAATTTGGTACACACACTGTAGCTGAATATTGACTTTTAAATATTTACATTTCTATCTGCACACATCAGGTCAGGTGTATGTTTGAGGTACAAGTGGATCTAAGAACTCATAAACATGTAGACACTGATATGGACACATATTGCATACAACTTTCGGCCATTTTAAGTGGAGACTATCAGCCAGGGGGGG
Organism: Sinocyclocheilus anophthalmus; assembly: GCA_018155175.1. Lineage (NCBI taxonomy): Eukaryota > Metazoa > Chordata > Actinopteri > Cypriniformes > Cyprinidae > Sinocyclocheilus > Sinocyclocheilus anophthalmus. Next base: position 2,053 of record JADLZN010008092.1, read on the forward strand.
GGGGGGGGGGGGGGGGGGGGGGGGGTGGGGGGGGGGGGGACAATTTTCAATAATCTCAACTCCAGGATGTGGAGGCGGACCTCACATTTGCCCAACATCTGATGTTGTCTTTGATTAAGATTCCTGACAAGGCCTCTGGAGTTTGGAGTGTATCACAGTTCTCACCTGGGAAGGGTCTGAACGCTGAAGTGTAGAAAAAGTCATTGCTATGGAAACAGGCATAATAGTGAAAGAGAAGAAATTCAGTTGGAAAAAAATAAAAATAAGACTGAGGCAGATTACAGGGTGAGTTCGGGCCAGCAGAGTCTTTGGGAATAAAAAAAATGTATATGAAGAGACCAAGAGCCATTCTGCCTGACCTGTATGGTCACTCTGGAAGACTAACAAATGGGCTTATCGGTAACACTAATCTGGCTGTGATCAATGTGCAAAGGTGACACTTTGATACACTCATAATCTAGTTACTTGGATGGAAAGAGTTTATTTTTAGAAATGTTAAATATAAAACATTAAATATAAAAAATGAAACATTCACACTTTGTGCTCTAGTGTATATTTTTCAGAGTACTCAATTTCTGCACATATTCAAAATGTAAGAGAAACAAATAAACAAATGAATAAAAATAAAAATAAAATATGACTGAAAATGTTGACTTTTATGGCTCATATAATAGCGGGGCATGTTGTCATGCTATATGGGTTAAGTTGTCACAAGGGAAATCTACCATAAATAGCATTTTCAACTAAATTAAAATATTAAAGCAATATGACAATGAATAAATCATAACTGGAAAAAATTTAAAAGGTAATGTGCAAAATATCAAATCAGTGTTTTACGTAACAGAAACTGTAAAATATAAAACAAATGTGCTAACTGCGCCTAAAATGCAGTAAAACATATTTTATATTGTAATATTATTTCACAGTATATATACATCAAATTAACACAACCTTGGTGAGCATAAGAGACGTCTTTCAAAAACTGGTTTTTGTTTATCTGACCAACCCCAAACGTTTGATGGTAGTATACAGGTAGGTGCGTATATTACATCAATATATATATATATATATATATTATATCTTATATATATATATTTCTTAAAACTCATAGCTGTTTATTTTGTGAGTCAGCAAGTAGCTGATGCATCTATGTCAGAATGTTCATGGAGAGGTTTCTAAAAGTCTTTGAAAAGCAGCTGAAAGCAGATCCCATTAAAACACTCAGAAAATGCAGGTGGAACAGGTTGCTGTTGTTTTATCTTTTATAAGACAGCTCTTATGTAAGACCCAAAGCTAATACAGGAAAAAACATTTTCTTACACTGTATTTATCTTAATTTCCAGTGAATTTTTTAAACATCCTCAAAACAAGATCAATTTACCAGAGAAGCAAAATTGCACACAATATGAAGGCTTGCATTTTCTTGAATATTTCCTGCATCGTTGGGTTAAAATAATTTTAAAAAATGTGTTAATGGTTTATCCAAAAAGCCCTAAACTGTAAGTTATTTTATTTTATTTTTCTATATTTTTTTCGAAGCATAAATTAATTATCTTTTATAAGACAGCTCTTATGTAAGACCCAAAGCTAATACAGGAAAAAACATTTTCTTACACTGTATTTATCTTAATTTCCAGTGAATTTTTTAAACATCCTCAAAACAAGATCAATTTACCAGAGAAGCAAAATTGCACACAATATGAAGGCTTGCATTTTCTTGAATATTTCCTGCATCGTTGGGTTAAAATAATTTTAAAAAATGTGTTAATGGTTTATCCAAAAAGCCCTAAACTGTAAGTTATTTTATTTTATTTTTCTATATTTTTTTCGAAGCATAAATTAAACTACATTTAGTCAGATGAAGTTTGCAGTGAAGACAGTCTTCTTTCTAATCAATATATACATTCTTTAATTTTAAAGACCAAACCTACAGTAAATGACACTTACTGTCACCATATACATTTTGTTGAAAATGTTTTATTGTTGTTACTCAACAGCAAATTGGAGTATTTAGGCATTTGTTATCGGTAATGGGCTGCAAATTACTGCATTTACACATCACACTTTTAATTTATCAGGAACAATTATTTTATTATATACTTACTGTGAGAGTAAACATTTAAAGCTTCTTTATCTCTAATAGAATAATATTGAATTCAAAGCAATTTACTTCTGGGTTCACAACAACCCCTGGTCACAAAAAGAAGTCATAAAGAGTTAGATTTTTCGAAATGAGCATTTATTATTCAGAGCTTTCCATTGATGTTTGGTATGTATAGATTTGTTAGGGATCGGGACAATATGTGGCTGAGGGGAAACAACTATAAAATCTGGGAATTGAGGTGTGAGGGTGCAAAAAAAATCGGCTTTAAAAGTTGTCCAAATGAAAGTTCTTAGCAATGCATATTACTAAAAAATCAAAATTAAGTTTTAATATATTTACGGTAGGAAGTTTACAAAATCTCTTCATGGAACATGATCTGGTATATCTTTACTTAATATCCTAATGATCTTTGTCATAAAAGAAAAAATAAAAAATGGACACATAAAAAAAACAATTTGAACAATACAGGTATTTGTGGCATTGCTACAAATATACCCCGGCGAATTAAAGATGGTTTGGGGTCTACAGGGTTCACATTTGCATCCAAAAACTCCTATGGGTCACAGCAAAATGATGAGCCAGGAGTGATATCACCAGACTGTATGTGGAGTTTCAGGGACTCGAGCCAGGACTGACGGAACAAACCAGGGGGGGAGGAAGATATTTGCCTCATTATTTTATTCAGGTCTGGGGAAACTCCCCATTGTAAACCTCTGTCTTGTAATCCTTCTTCTAATCATCATCTGACAGCTCACTTGTCATTTTGTTCGTTTTCACCTAAAAAAAGGAAAGGTGAAAGTGGGGTGTGTGAAACTCAAAAATACACCTGGACAGTGTTAACAAGAGGTCTCCCCGATGTATGTAAACAAGAAACATGTTAATTCGTTCTTAGTGCCTTCGGCGAGATTGATAGGGGTTATAGGTGTATTTGTATTTGTATATTTTAAATAGTCACTAGTGCATTTTTGTTTCATCCATCTTGAGGGGAAAGAGGAAGTATAAGACAGAATAGCATTTAAAGGAAAAATGAGAAGAGATGTGATAGGTTTTCTATGAAATCACATTTCACAACTGTGCTCACACCGCTGTGGTTATGGGTTGTCTATAGTGCTTATGGTACCACTCCAGTAGGACACGGCGCGTAAGGTTTTCACGTGCGCGTAGGTCAGGTTCAACATGCCGGTAGCGGCTGCTCTATCTCTGGGCTCTTCACAGACTGTCACCTGCAAGACCTGAGTCTTTTTCCTGTCCTGACACTTTATGAGATCTGAGTGTGAAAACACCAGCCCTTTTCCAAATGACCCCAAGATTGCCTCTGTCCCTTTCAGCCCTCGTCTTACCATCTGTAAATTTCTTCACACCTTAATGTATGTTTTGTTATAGGAGGTGTTGGAAGAGAGAGATATGTGAGGTTCGGTTTTCAGAAACAGACCTTAAAGGCAAATTGTGTCATTTCTGCATCACAGGACTGCAAAAATCTTTACATGCATGCATAGCCAATCTAGTCACAAAATCATGCATATTTAGCTGTGTTTCATTCATATATAATAAATAGCTGCTGCTTTGGGCATGTACTCTATATTGTAGCTTATCATGTTGTATCTCTCGATAGAGAGAACTCTAATGTAAAAAGCTCCTGAAGGTTCACAGCAATTGCGCAAAATCAGCTACATTTTCAAAAAAGCCTGACACTGAACTCATGCATATTGAAGATTTCTTGGCAGTAAAGAATCTATTATGTAATTAAGCATTAGCCAGTTAAGATGTTTTTCTTTTTATTTAAATTCAGTAATTTTTAAATTCTAAAGAAATCCATATTAAAATTGTGTATGTTAAGCTCTTGATGTGACAAAAATACACAAGTATATTAAAGGGTTAGTTCAACCAAAAAATGAAAATTCTGTCATTAATTACTTCACTTCATGTCGGTTTTAAAAAAAAACCCGTTGTTAAGACCTCAGAAGCTTGACAAGAATAGCATACGTGGTTGAGTCAAGTGGTACTCTCAAAATGGCGCTAGGGTGCATGCGGAGTAGACGAATGGTTTTGACATAAAAGCTAAGTTCTTTTCTTTCTTTTATTTTGTGCACAAAAAGCGATTCTCGCCCCCCCTGACAGCTTAGTCATCCAAATCAATTAGGTTTGGAAAAACCCCTGATTGGTCAACTGGGGATTATTTTACCGATCTCTGCTAGGTTTCTGGAGGGTGATTCGTGTAAGCTTTGGTAAGTTTTACCCTTGTGTCAGATTCCATCAAAAATATCTTAAGTTGTGTTCTGAAGATGAACGGAGGGCTTGGGGTTGGAACGACATGAGGGTGAGAAAATAAAGACCGGGGAAATTTTTGTCGTTCGTGAAACTATCCATGTAAGGCCTAAACTTCAATATACTCAGTATCATCTTATATGAATAGTTTGAGGAAGACTTCTTTGAAAACTATTGGATCAAATGCAAAACTTGTTAAAAATGTGTTCTTTGACAATAAACTTTTAGAGCAAAATTATATTTCAAACAACTCAAATATTTAAAGGGGCGGTTTAACATAAGAAAAAATTGTTTAATATATGAATTTAATCTCTATAATATATAACTATAATATTATATATATATAATATATATGTTATATGAGTATCTATATAATATATATACTATCTATATCTATATATAGATATATCTATATATATATTGAAAAAATTCAAGTTTTTAATTTTAAAATTAAAAAATAAAACAATAAAAATAAATATTGCTAATAGTAAAGGGGCTATGATCATTTTTTTTGTTGTTTTATGGTATAAATAAAAGTCGTCTTAGAAATAATAGAAGTAGCTAAAATTCTGTGTAAATTAATTTTGATGTAACGATAAATGCAGACATAAAATATCAAAACTAAGATACAAAAAACAACGATAGTAAAATAAATAAACAAACAATATAACACATAAATAAAAGGTTCCATTTAATAAAATGTAGTAAAAAAAAAAAAAACTTTCGAACTCACAATTCATCTCCAGGCCAAAGAGGACCAGACCAAAAATTATTTGTTGGTTCAAAGCTTGGCCCTCCCAGCTACTGTGAGGTAATAAGGATGAAGTAGGATCAAGGTTTTACTGGATAATCTTTTAAACACACAAGTCTAAATCAAGTTCCCTCAGGCTCACTATATGAACAGACTTTGCATACGTCAGAAAAGGAAAACGTGATGCTGATTTACGTCAAAACAGCAATTAAATTTAGCTCAGTGACTACTGAGTGCACCGCACACGCGGCAAGAGGTATTATTTTCAAAGTGTGAAGAAAGTATCAAAGGAGACAAGATGAATGTAGAAATGCCAAGGAGATTGTTCAGGACTGAGGGAAAATCCCTCAGAATCTCAGATAAAAACTGTTTAAAGCCGATTGGATGTTAACGTGGTTCCACGTCTCTCATTCTCTCTCTCTGACAAGAAATGGGCGAATGAGGTGTATGGCTAAAGTTATAAAGCAGAGATGATCACTCTCTTTCCTACACTCACAAGCGCACACTGACAGGCTCCTTTCTAAATGTCAACCTCAGAAAGGATGGGGTTAGAGAAAGAGTGAAAATGAGTCAGGCGGGGTTGTATGGAAAAAGAATGAGAAGGAAAGACAGAGTGAGAGAGAGAGAGAGAATGCAACAGAGAAAGACAGAGAGGAGAGAGAGAGCGAGAGTGACTGAAAGGGACGTTTCTTTGGCCTAAGGTGCCTTAAATCTATGCTTTTGTGACATTTTTATATAGCGTTTTGGGTAGCTTTTTGGGGAAAGGAATTTAGTCGAGATACAGTCTGAAGGGGACTAACAGTTTGACCTGTGGACTACAGCAATGAATTGAATCTAATTCAATCTTTATTGACATCCTCCCACCTTCCTAATTGGATCAAGTCTAGTTTGGCTATTCTATGAGCTGTAGATCTGATATTTAGAAAAGAAGGCAAGTTGTTTAACAATACATGCTGAAAAGACAAATACATTGTGTTTTGGATGCTGGTCTTCAACATGGTATGACCATGTGTTGGGCTGTCCTGGGCAGTACTGATGGGTTGTTCTTGAACGATTCGTTCATTTTGAACGAATATTTAATGTGACTCGGGAAGAACGAGAAAAGAATACGAGGTCGTCTGGGGAGGTGTGCTTCGTTTAAGTCGCGCATGCGCAAAAACATCCTATAGGATTCGTACTGGCATTAGGTAACATGGTTTCGAGTCTTTGGGTTTTCGATCATCGTCAGATGTGACAGCCCCATTGACTGGGCAGGCCCATACATAAGCTTAACCAATGCAGTCTGAGCCTGCAAGAGAATTGATTAGTTCACCTTTCGAGTCTTCGGGTTTTCGAGTCGTTCAAGTCGTTCGTTTGACTCAAACCCGAAGACTTGTCAGATAAGAGGTGAGGTGAGCTAGCATAGACTAAAGATCCAAGTAAACAATTAATTAATATTTTCTGTTTCTTATAGAATTAAAGTTTTGTCATGTTTGTAGTTTTATCAACGTTGCTTAAGTAGTAGATGTGTTAGGGAAGTAACACGTAACATTTTAATTAAATTTTGCTAAAATGAACGAAATGACTAAAAAAAGGATTCGTCCTTTGCTGAAACAAGACTCAAAGACCGAGTCGTGTAAAAAATGATTTTCGAACTTCCCATCACCTACTGGGCAGTGGATTCTTAAAGGATAGTCACTAAAACTACAAAACTACACTAAAATGGGGAGGGAGCATGCAAAGTGTAAAAGGAACGTGGTAATGTAAACAAAAATATTCATACAATTATGCCCATGTATTACAAGTCTTTGAAAATTCCAAGTTTCTGAAAATTATTGTTAAAAACTGTGTGAAAAACACTGAAGTCCATAGTAAAAATTAAATTACATTTTAATTTAAAAAAGTTTACCACCCTCAGAATGTTACAAATATAAATATAAAAAGTAAACAATCTCAAAGAGAGATTAAATAATAATCAAAATAATTTGCAGCTCAGCAATACTGTACATTAAAAATTAAAATCAAAACACATTGAACACCCAGAACAAAATGGATTTAGCTTAAACAAGTTTAAAAAAGTTTATAAATGTAATAAATGTCTTAAACAATGAAACCAGACTTGAGGTAGAGAACAAACCATCAGTGATTTGTGGAACAAATCAAGTTTGAGGAAATGGCATAAACCGATTCAGTAAATGATTCCAATTACAATTATTGATTCATTCACGTGAAAAAATAAGTTTTTCATATGTATATTGAATACATAAAGTAACATAAATAATAGTGTATTGACATATAGTGCCCATGGAGTTATAGAAAACCACTTTTTAGATATGTTTGATGGAAGCCTTTTTGAAGGCATGAAAGCTTCGGTACCCCCAATTTTCATGTAATTGCGAAAGAGAAAAAAAATTAAAACATGGTTCATATGACGGCATCAATTAAAAGGGTTCAAATAAAAGAATTTGGGGTGCGTTTATCCCTTTTATAAAAAATCTTAGACAACATAACATCGTGTCTGTCAGTCATTGGCCAGACTTTGTAACCCAAAGGTCAAAGGTGAGTCTCAGCCGGCAGGATTGTAGGTGGGGGAAGTAATAAACCAGCGCGCTCTTCACCCTCAATTACCATGAATGAGATGAGGGGACCTTGAGCAAGGCACCAACCCCCAATGATCCCCCGGGCGCCGCAGCAAAATAATGTATGACCCCCCCACTGCTCGGGTGTGGTGTTCATGGTGTGTGTTTGGGTGTCACTACTCACTGCTGTGGAGTGGGCACTTGGTGGGATAAAATTGCAGAGCACAAATTCTGAGTATGGGTCACTATACTTGGCCACATGTCACTTCACTTTCACTTTTTCACTTTCACTTTCACTTTCACTTTCAACTACAGTAGCTTCACCAGAAATATCATATTGGTTTACTAGCTTTGCCAACTACTTTGTACCAGCAATAATCTTTCTAAGGTGGTTTTTCAGCAGTGACTGCTGCCAATCCACCACATAATTTGGATTTATTCAAAGTGTGTTTTCTGTTGGCTCGCCAATAAATCAGGATAGATTAGCTCAACATACAAAAAAGCTTTACCTTCATTAGATTATCTAACAAAGCTTGTGCCTGTCTTAGCAACACACTTTGACACAACCCAATTTCAATGGCAGAGAAAGAGGAAGAGATCCCTTAGGAGGTCCTGCAACAAAAATGTCAATTTGTTTCTACATCATGTGTTTTCTTTGAGCGCCTGACTCAATCGGAACTCAATTAAAACTCCTTTAAAGTAAAGGAAAATTTGCTGAGGCAAAACATTGACATTTAGTCTGTACGTAAGGTTCATGCTCCAAGTTATATTGGCAAAATTCTTCCTTATTTGTTCATATGAATCTTGCACTACATTATCTAAACCTGTGACTTTAAATTATAAAACTTGGTTTGCATCATGTCGTTTCATACATCTTTGAAGGGCTTTAATTAATTGAATGTTAAATATGCACAAAACTCCTAAGGGCTGTATTTATTAGAAACTACACTGTGGTACTCCTGCTGGTCATAAAGCTGTTTCTGAGAGCGAATGTAGAAAAATATTTTCTTTGACTCATACGAGTTTCTTTGTACTCGCCTTCAAACATACTCCTCTGAGCTCAAGCAAAACATGATACATAATAGCTGATTAAGTCAGAATCCTCAGTTCCTGAGAGACGCTTCATAAAATACTGGCATGAACCGAATAGTTGACTGCATTTGGGTCTATATCCCAGTCATTTGTGTTGAACTTCAGTAACTTTGCTGATGTGAGATCAGCTCATTTTCACATTCTAATGAATAAAGTGACAGGAAACTGATCCCAGAACAGCGCCCTTGGATTCTAAAGCATTATGCTTATGAGTTCAAGTGTCACTAAGGTGATGGATTTGCCTCAAAGTGCATGCTGACTGATGGCGCTGATTTATAATGTGTTCTATGTATTGGTTCATGTCTTGTTAAAATAAAACTGGCTTCTCTTGCCAGCACTTCCCTGATTAAGGATCTACTTTCGCTAAATGTCCCGGGGTCTTCATAACCAAAAACACGACATACTCATCAATAACTGCACTAGTTTAACAGTTCTTAAATTTTATGAATGAGCATTAAAGATTGTAATGTTTGCACTGGTAAACGTGAAATTACACTCTAGATTCTAAATGGTGTTTGTGACTCATTTTTTTTAACCATTTCCAAATATACTTATGTTTGATAGTATGTGTTCAGTGCTGTGTGGAAATGTGTTTGGGAAATGTGTGTTCTGGTCATTGTGTGGTAATATATTTAGGAAGTGTCTTGTAGGTTGTAGTCTATCTGCACGCCTACAGACCACCCACGGACCACCAATGGGCTGTTCACAGACCGTCTAATACAGCCATCTACCTACTGTGGGAAGATCATAAGTAAGGTGTCGGGAAAATTGGAAAAAATGTAGGTGGCGTTTGGTTGCGGTTTATGCCATGCCAGGAAATGTAAAAAATAAAAAAAAATATATAAGTCTCAAATTCAGTTAACAAGTTGTTTGGGGGGCAGGAAATGACGTCATGATGCACCACAGGGAGGTAGGGGCGTTAATGCACACATTATAGTCTATTACAAATAAAATTCCTTGGTCACACTTTATTTTAAGGTCCAATTCTCACTATTAACCAACCATTAACTATGACCATTACCGGAGACTCTGAGCGAAATACAACATCCTCTTTTTCTATCAACATTCTTTGGTTGTAGCCGAATGGGAATCAGTGTACCAAAGCTGTTTGGTTGCAAGTAAAGTGTTAAAACCTCCAATACAAAGATTAATGTCTCCATATCATTAATCTGACTCCATAGTTAAAGTGACTGAACTGATTATTTGTGATTGATAAGGGAATAAGTTTTTCCATAAATTACCTCTTTTTTTCAGGAAATCATAAGATTTACTGTAGGCATAATAATAATGCTCTGTCCTGATAAACCAAATCACTGTGCAAAGTAATGAGTCAGAGGCTCTAATAAAAATAGCCTACTCAAAACACTCAAATTATAAGATGAATCAGAAGTTCTTAAGTCACCTTAACAAAGGAAAATCACTTTAAGGTATAAACAAATAACCAAGATTTCAGCTCACCGTCGATGCTCTAAAAAAAGACTCTAAAAATGATGGTCCTTTTCTGGTTAGAGACGGGTTTTAAAATATTAAAAAAAACATGAAATATGCACCAGCATGATAAAGAAATGATAGTACCGCTGTACTACTGAGTTTGATATCAACCTACAGGAAAGGAAAGGCTGACTGTAAACATCTGCTTGAAAGTTGTGCATTGATGTGCAAGAGAAGTTGCATATCAGCATCTGCTCAAAATTGTTTATATACTGGCTATGGATGTTTCTTCTGATGCTTGGGTGCACATCTCAAATACTTGACTTACAAACTGCCTTTACCTCTAAAGGACACTGAAATGTAGGAAATGCCTCATCACATGTACAGCAAACAACACCTCCAATCCTACAAAAACTGCAGTTCAAACTTCTGATAGAAATACCAAATGTAACTTCATTTGCATAGGTCATTCAACAAAACAAAAATTCAGTCTGTATCATTCTTACTGTCTTTTACTCCTTGTCACCTTTATGTTGTATTGTCTAAATAGTCTTTTTACTTGCCTTGTTATTAGCCTTTAAACTACCCTTATAATGAATGTTCATATTATGAGATCAATTATAAAACAAGCCTTTTTTATATGTGCACCAAGTTTTCTTTCCTAGTTCTACTTTTCCAAATCCCATTTTTATTTGAATGTGAAACACAATGTAGTTCTCTCTGATTTACTATGATTATAAGAGCACAATCCCACTCTTAAAGGGGTGGTTGACTGTTTTTTAAAGGCTCGATTGTGTTTATGGGGTGCACTGTAACACTGTGCTCAGGCTTCGTTTAAAAAAAAAAAAAGCATTATTATTCACATAATTTACCTTTATTCTACACCGCTCTGTACTTCTCCCATAAACACGATTTGTGAATTTCATGGCTCTTATGAAAGCCCCTACCTCAGAAAGACGTGATGGGACTCAGATTGGTTGTTAGTGGCCCGTGGGGTTGTTGTGATATGGCTAAAAAAACACCATCCAGTGCGCATCTAATCGTCATGCCCCTCGCCTCAGCGGCATGTGCTCCAGTTGTATTGTAAACAATGGCATCGTCTATTTTGCTTTTCAGTTTGACCAGATGAGCAGCAGGGAGGAGATTATGAATAAGGTCAGGCAGAACTGTGCAAGCAAGGCTTCTTAATGGGTTTTGTTTTTTTGTAGTTGTCTCATATTTTTTAGATATGCTGTTATTTGTAATTGCTACTGCTTATGTTAGCTTTTAATGTACGGTTTTATTTAAAGCCGATTAAAGGTTTAATACAGTATGGCAACCGCAAGCGCGTCAATGTATAGCGCTTCTCATAGCTATGTGAAAATAAAATAACCAGGGTATAAAATGAAAACAGTTTTCATTGGTTTTGGAGCGAGCGGAAATGACGGAGAGGGGGGAAGGAGGGAGAGGCCATGCAGAGAGTGTGTGAGCAGGGGAAAGCAGTTAGGACAGTAATAATACATGAGAAGACAGAGTCGCGATTTATATATGAATAGATTTTTACGTGCACCTGTAGTTTTTTCTTCCTCTTCTCTAAAGCAGCGCAACATTGCCCCGCCCCCTTTGTTGCATGTTCCCTGGGGTGGGGTTTGTCTGGGTTTGTGATGTCACAAACCCCGGAAGTAACTCGTTGTAGTCCCTACGAGCCATTTTTTTTTGGGCATTAAACTGCCAGAATTTTAAAAAAACGATATCTCCGTTTGCATTAAACTTTCAGCACCGCAACTTTGCAGATATTGTTTATTCTCAAACAGCAACATTACACACTAACTAACTTAAAAAAGTGAAATCGCAATGAACCACCCCTTTAAAATGTAATTTATGGCAACAAGGGCACCACAGTTTTTATGATGCTAAACTACGGTGCCACTTTTGGCTGTACTAGTTAATCCTACAGTTACAAATAAATAAAAAAATAAAAATAAAAGTCTGAATTTTTACTGTGTAAAAGATGGAAAAAAAATGAACACATGGAAAAACCTGTTAAATCGGTTGTTAAAAAGTAAGTTTCCGTGCTTTATATGGTGAAAAAAAAAAAAAACAATGTAATAAATCAAAAACCGTATTTGTTATTTAATTTAACAGTTTTAAAACTATTGTTAATTCAAGTTTTTGGAAGTGGAAAAAGAACAAGCATCTTAATTTACAGTGGAAAAAATTGTAAAAAAAATGTAATGACAATTCCCAGATAATTCCTGTTGACATTCATCGTTTATGGTTTTTTTCATTTAATTTAATTCAGTTATTTGTGTTTTTTTTTTTATACTGTAAAAAAAAAACAAAACAAACTAAAAATACCCGTTAAATCCATAAACCTAAAATGTTTTTTTTTAGGTGTTTCTTCTTAAATAAAAAATATTAACAGTATGGAAAGGTCAATGAGACCAGAATAACAAGAAAAAATTCCTTAAAGGGACCTTAAAGGGATAGATAGATAGAATTAGATAGATAGATAGAATGATAGATAGACAGTAGATCGTAGATAGAAGATAGATAGATAGATAGCCCCAGACAGACAGACAGAAACAGACATTTTTTTAAAGACAGACATGTATGTACCCTCATGCAATTTCAAACCTGTATGACTGACTTCTTCTGCAGAAACTCACATTTTATCCTCCACCAGATCACCTGCTCACAGAAGAGACTTCAGATAGATAGATAGATAGATGATAATAGATGTTAGATAGATAGAAGATGACAGGAAGACCAGAAAGACAGATAGATAGACATGTATTTACCCTCATGCAATTTCAAACCTGTATGACTGATTTCTTCTGCAGAAACAAACAAAATTGGACCCTATTAACTTTCATTGTATGGAAAAAAAATATCCTCTTTTGTGCTCCACAGAAAAAAAAGAAGGCAGATGGTGGTTTTGTTTGGAATGGCATCCGTGAGCCCATGCGGGTGAGTAAATGATGACAGAATATAAATTTTTGGTGAACTATCCCTTTAAATTGCAACAATAGCACATCATCTCAGTCGACAGCCCACGAGTCTGTATCAGTAACACTTCATTATCTTTGTTTATTCTGAGGAACATATGTGTCTATAAAGAAATCAGAGCAAGGGGCATGCAACTGATAATTTATCCATGACAACAGGCTGGAGAGAGTTACAGCTGAGTGGAAATGACGATTTTGTGGGATTGGCGGGGTTTGAAAGTGCTCCCCGAGTTCCTGCTTTAATTTGGAAAGTGCCTCTGGCAATCGCAATAACTGCAGATTAGCAACGAGGGAATTTCTCTAGGGAGGAGAGCTATACACAGAGAAACACCTCCGTCACATTCCTCCGCAAATGTTTTTCTTTCCAAAGGCCAGATTTCAACTACTGATTTCAACTACTGAATTGTCCTATGTAGCCCAAAACACACTCACTCGTCCTCTCTCTCTCGCTGTTTCTCCCACCTTCTCTGTTTATCTCTCCTCTTTTACAGCTCTTTTGAGGGATCATTTGCACGCTCTGGCTAGGAGTTTTATTTGTTGGTACTTGGTGGAGGCAAGAGGAGGACATCAAATGAAAAACATTAATCACACGCGTGTCAGAGCGAGATGGGGATAAGCAAAAGAAAGGAGAGTATTTTTGGGGAGGGGTGTATTCTAAAAAACAGATGAAGCATAAAACAGAAAGGGCAAAAACATTATAAACTGAAGAGTTGTGGTGTTTTACAGCGGCGGTGTATATGACCCATCACTTTGTCTCTACCCAAAGCTATCAAAAATTGTCAATGCAGACCATAGATTCACACATTACAGTGGTCCAGGGCCCAGAATCCTCACTCTGAGACTATATCAGATGGCTGTACTTCTCCTTCAACTCACATTTTATCCTCCACCAGATCACCAGCTCACAGAAGAGACTTCGGAGGCATCTTCATGTTGCTCTACCATTGCAGGGCTGTCAGTTTAATGTGTTAATTTAGAGTGATTAATTATTTTTTTTAAATTGGTTTTTTTTAAATATCATGCAAAATACCGTAACTTGAACCATCTAAGCTTACATGCAAACCCCTGACCCCACACATTCAACATAACTCTTTAATAGTACATCAATAAATCGAAGAAATTCAAGCTTTTGAAATTTTTCACAATCAGTGCAAAGAGAGGATTGAGTGAACAGTCAGCCATGCTCAACACATTCTGTCAAAATAAGTAATTTAAAAGAATTAAACAATTTAAGTGTAAATAAAAAAGGGGAAATAAGTTAAAAAAAACATTGTACTATAAAAATTACAGTAAAAAAAATTAACTACTATATTAAAATTAATGTTCTACACTGTGAAAAATTTACAATTTGCACTCAAATAATAAATAATCAAATAATCACAATAATCTTTGTTTTATTTATTTATTATACAAAAAATCATCCTAATCTTCTGATTGGTGGCAAAAAAAACTTTTCTGATTATTTTCAATGCTGTTTTGCACATGCTAACTGTGGTATGGAAACAGGGGACACTCTTTTTCTTTGGATTCTTTGATTAATAGAAAGGTCAAGAGAATAGCATTTATTTGTAATAGTAATCTTTTATACAGTAAATGTCTTCACCGTCACTTTTTATCAACGTAATGCATTCTTTCTGATAAAAAATGTATACATTTATTTGCAAAAAAATCTCGTACTGACCTATATATATATTATTTTAAACAATTTAGTGATAACTACGTCAAATCATTTTCAAATATCTTTTCCTCTATAAATTTATTTAAAATGCTTCATATGAATGCTTCATTTGTAATGTAAAAATATGCAATCATTGAATATTTAACTGAACTGATGTATAGCTGATTTTTGAGCATGCGTTTTGAGTATGAAAAATGGTTGCTTGCTTATCACATTTAAGGAGCTCGAGGATGAAGTGCCAGATGTAATTAATTAATAGAAATAAACATGGAGTTGGGATGGTGAAGGGATGCCAGAGGAACTGCAGGAGAGAAGCAAGCAGCCACTTATACATTATTAGCATTTTGATTGACTCCATGCATGACATTTTGCTAAACGGCAATATAATCGATGATAAACATGTTTCATAATTACATTACTGTTCTCATCAGGACTCATCAGGAGTGTTAATGTAGAGCAGAAAGCCTCTTTCTCCTTTGGTACCCTTTTAAAAGTAGCAGCGTATTCAGACTAAATCACATAAAAGGCAACACATATTGCCACTATTTTATTAGTAGACATTTAGTGATAGATGAATGGGAATGCTAATGTATATCTTTCTCCACTAAAACCAGATTGAAAATCACGTGACAGAGATTATGCTCAGAAAGATACATTCTAAATCTGATGCTGCAGAATCACAGATCACTGATCCCAGAAGGCATGTCTGTTTCCAAGTCTGTTTGAGTTTCTGACAGCTACATTACCTTGATATATGTTGTTTCTTCTAAAAGAGTGGAAAAAAAATTAGATGAGAGAGATTAAAATTTTGAATGAATGCGAGAGTAAAGGTCTTGTCATTGGGAAGAAAAAAAGTGGTAGACAAAAAAAAAACCTAGTGTGTTTTGCGTCTCTCATTTGAAATGTGTGGGTTATGTGTGATATTCAGACAGAAGCTCTGAGTAATGTGTGTGATAGCACTGGATACAAGTAATACAGAAATACAGATTTCAGCAAGCCAAACATCAAACTCAAGAGAGCCCAATCATATTGATATGACTGCGCGCCCTTGTTTCTCATGGACTGTGCTAAAAAGTTAGTATTTCATTTACTCTTGTATACTTTCATAGAATTATAATTTGCACAATAACAGTTTTTATGTTTTTTCACAATTAGAAAAACCAGGGATTTTTGCGTATGGATTACAGAATGTATCTATGATTTTCCGATTTAAGTACAATGATAGATGAATTGTACAAACTTGAAATAAAAGGAAGAAAACACTAGAAGACCATATTATTCAGACTAAAAACTAGTTAAAATAGTTTATTTGAGTCTTTAGTTCTTTAGTTTCTATCGCATGGTATATTATAATTGTAGGCTAATTATAATGATACCTGTAAGCAAAAATTTTTTTTTTTTTTTTTAGCCCTTAAAAATACTAAGAATTAAAAGTTAAATAAAAAGCTCGTGAAATAGAAATCTAATGAAATGGAAAAATTAAAAAAAAAACCAAAAACATAAAAAAAAAATGTTAGTCTACACTGAAAAAATTTGTCGAAAACAATTGCAGCTGAATTGCTGTTGTAAATATCACAAAGAATTACAAAGAATCAGCAAATAACACTGAATTAAACTCAAAATTGAAAGTAGAAATGAGCTGAAATAATCCTTCATCCTTGTTTTATTTACAAACAACAATTTAAGTGTAGTAACCCCTCAACTTCATGAAAAAATGAAATAAATATGGACATAAAGGAGATTAAATTTTAAAAAAATTCAAATAATACTGGCATATTAGCAGTATCCAAACCGCATCATATAATGTTGACCAGCGATGCTGGTGTTTTCAGCAAAGGTGAAGCACTAGTTTGAGTGGCTCGTATATTCATTAATTCATCACTCAGACATCTAAAGACATTGTGCAGGTTTGAAGCAGTGCAACATTATCATCAAACTTCAGTCTTGTCTGAGATCAAAGACCAAGAATGAGACCAGGTTTTTATGCTCAAAAGTCTAGCATGAATTCCAATTTCCAAGCCTCTCTGGAGGTTCTGCAGAGCAGCGAGTTTTGCTACACTGACTGGCCTCGCCGTGCTCATTAAGAAAGAGTGGTTAATTTGTAATTGGTAGACATTGCAGCTCGTGTAAAATCCTACGTAGAATGTATCCTCCAAGTCATCATTGCTGAAGAGTTTCTCACTCAAGGACGTATCCAACGACACTGACTCTTCCAGGAACACATATGGCTCCACTAACGAAACATTCCTATAATGCGCTATAAATCTCCCATCCCACTCTAGTTTATAATGATCGCCCTCTTATGGATCAATGGAGCCTGTCAGTGTTATTGCAAGCAGCATTCGGCTTGATTGACCCTTTTGAGAAATTGAGTTTTGCCATCTGTGGCACCTCTAACTGAAGAGTTTAATCAGACTCGCACTTACTTCACTTTATTGCTAAAAAGCCCTTAATAAAGCTGTCTTCCTAGATTTTCAAGAGATTCATTTGTTAAGGAGCGAATTCACTCAACATTTGCACCACTTTGAGGTGCAGTATTTCAGAAAAAAAGACTATTCTGTTTGAATTTGAATTAAAATATTGCCATTGTTTGTCACTTCCGCACACGGTACAAAAAAAAAAGATAATAGTTTTTTTTTTTTTTTTTTTTTTTTTTTTTTTTGTCCTTCCTTCTGTTCCCCCCTCCTCCGATTTTTTACCCTCACTGCCCATAAAGAGTTTGATATCTTGATGATTTTAACATTATTTACCAAATTGTGAGATATCATCTTAACCCAATCTGACTTGTTTTTGCTCTGAAGTCTACCGTTTAACTTCTCACATATGTTTTTTCTGTTTCCACCAAAGAATAAAAGATTTAAAACAAAACAAGGTAATTGGGATTGGAATTCCGTCCACAATTATCTGACGATTCTTTTTATTTACAGAGAGAAAATGTCTTACTTGTGAAGACTAAGAAAAGTACTGCAAAAATATCTATTTGTTTGTTTGTTTGTTTGTTTGGTTTTTTGTTTTTGTTTTGTGAAAATCCCATGGTGGAAAACAAACTTGCACAATTTCCATAACCCAGCTTCCTTTATATAAACGGAAATCAAGCGTTAGAGTTTGGGACTTTATTAATTTCACTTCCTTTAAAAAAACCAATTTTAATTTAGATTTCATAAGTGGACGTGTCAGGATAATATCAGGGACGCGGGAAAAGATTAGGGGTGAAGAGCGGGGCTGACAATAGGCACGCCCCTGTTTTCACAATCGGTTGAAAATGGGCAAAAGAGACAACGCCAAGTTTGTTCATTTAAATTTATTTAGTTTTAGCATTTAATAATTTATTTGGAATGGTCTCTGAAATGTAAATTGTAAGTGGGGCTATAATAAACCCATGTTTATCTTTATAAAAGGAGTCATTTTGTGTGATGTTGTTATTAGAGGGCATGATTAGCATTAATCCGCATGAAAACGTCGCCGCTGGACACGTGGGCACTCAGTCAATGAACGTTATACCGCATGGAACTAAGATACATAGATTAGCTTTGATACAAGGAATGATAATGGGGCAAAAGCGGCAATTTTTCAGTTTTTATTTTTTTAATATGCCCTAGCATACAAGCAAAAAAACTCGTTCCAAAATCGGCATCCAGCAACACCAGGCCCAGCACGAGCACGGACGTTAAGTGAACCAGCACCCCCCCCCCCCACCCCCCACCCCCCCTCCCCCCCCCCCCGCCCCACCCCCCCCCCCCCCCCCCCCCCCCACCCCCCCCCCCCACCCCCCCCCCCCCCCACCACCCCCCCCCCCCCCCCCCCCCCCCCCCCCCACCCCCCAACCCCCCCCTCCCCACACGGTACACAAAGCACCCCCAACCGAAAACCATCTTCAGCGCCCTGGAATTTCTAAAACTTATGACAGGGAATTGGATGACTGAATATGATTGTTCAGTTAAAGATAAAGATGTGAAAGCAAAACTGACATTATATTTACCGTTTACATTTTTTTTTTCATCAAAACATCTTTCCTCTATGGAAATGACTTATTTTACACTAATGTAATAAAGGCTGTGGCAGTGGAGAAAAGTAATATTAACCAGTTATATCAAAGAAACCCAATAGCTGATGCAGAAAATGATCAAGAGCTGCACTACATTATTTGAAAACTGGTTCACTTTGACATACATCAGATAAAAGACAAAAGTTGTATTTATTTATGTATTTTTAAATGGCCTGAGTATTATCATTTTTTTTCACTAAGTCAGTGATACACAAAGTTGGTGTTTAGTGATGGATGTCTATAGCTGGTTGCACACAATAGCCCAGGGTGATTCAGTAAAGACCACACAGACAGGCTGCAACAGAGAGTTTGATTTAATGTCCAATTAGCTGAAGAGCGCATGACCTGGAAGAGACTACCTCAGCTCAACACACACACACAGCTTCAGCTCCTCAAATTGCAATATGTGGAGCGCTTGTCTGGACCACTTAAAATACTTTCATCTAACTTGACGTCAGTAAAAACCTTATACTTGTAATAGGCTTCATGCTTAGAATAGTTCACAACAATTGCTGCAGGCACACAATCGAGAAGTCAAACACTGAATGTCTAACATACTGCAAATTCCTCTTACTACGAGATGAGTTATTCACTGAATCTGAATCATGTCCAAGTAAAATGTACTGCCCTTTACATTTCAGCTAGATGGAAAGGTACCAGTAAAAGCACAAGGAGGCTGCATTAGTTCATCCAGTTACACTTGTTCTTATTTACCACTGAGGCACTTTAACTCAGAGTGAATAGGTTGCTTTGCTTTCGTGCTCAAGATAAATCTATAACAATTGGATTATATAAAAAAACCACACAGCGAAACCTACATAATTGTTGTATTGTCTAGTGTGACGGTTGAATGTGGCATGAGAGAGCTGGGGACAACTAAAACATATGGAGATAATATTTGTGGAAATGCCTATACATGCCAATTTGAAAAAATGTCTACAAAAGCAGCAATTGACATCGGATTTTGTCAACAAAATGGTTATCTAAAGCAGACGATCGTACATAAAAAAAAAATATTCAGGGGGAATAATCACATGTATAATCAAACTGAACTTCTTTAAAATTATTGTATAGTACATTTTTGCTATTTACTAGCTTTTTAGAATTCAGTCAAATGAAATACAAATCAATACATATGAATTTTAGTCTATTATATATAATATATGAGTATTTAATATAAAATAAAATGCATGGTTTAAATGTATTCGGAAATTAAACATGTACTGTCTAATACTTATTTATTCCATTCTTTGTTGTTTCACACAACATGAAGGAGATATAAATTGGCTTCATCAGGGAACTTTCCAAACTGAGCGTTTGTCAGTGACTGGAAAGATAGATCAGTAATGTATAATTAAAAAATAATAATTTAAAAATAAAAAAAATAAAATTATTTATGTGTGAATATGTAATCACTTGTAATCAATATCATTATAAAAAACCACCTATGCGCATTTAAAATAAGTAAGTAGTAAATAAACCAGATAATCTTGCAAGTATGGCTCTGTAGGAGCATTATCCAAATCCCCAGTCACTTATGAGGTTTTCATGATGGTTAAGATATTATGATAAAAACAGTTGCTAAAGAACTTGGCACAGAGGCCACCACTTCAGGTGGAGGGGTTCTGTAGTGGAGGTGGATGAAGTTGCCCTTTAAACGGGTCAAGAATTTTTTTTCAACAGACGGTCAATATCTTTTTGAGGGTGATCAGTTTTTGCTTCCTCTACATAAGTCATGTTTTAAGGATTCATGAAACTTCAATTTCCATTTCCTAGCTCAGAGGACATGTTTCTCTAATCATCGCCACGTTCGTTTTTCTCATGATTGACGAGTCAAATACCTGCATCTTGGCGTGTTATGGCCACTTGTATTTGTGTACGTGAGGAGCATGTGGCAAGATTTGAATGGGGCGCGCGCCGTGCCGACGGTCAGAGCAGCCCTAAGGGAAGGTAAGTTAAAAATGAGGCACAATTGTGGTCGGTTTTGTGGGCTGTTGACTTCTACAACGACAACACGGAGCGCGCGATCCACAAGAGGTGAGCCAACCCCGTGTGAGGCCACTCCCACGAGGTACAGACGAGAAGGACGAGCGGAGTAAAGAGATGGTAAAAAATATATATACATATATTAAAATGAGAAAATGTGAAAGCACAGAGTATGCGAATGATATGATGCCTATTTAAAGACAAATTTCCAAGTAACAATTTCAATTTCTCCTTCAGTCATGCTTACAGGAAATCAACATGGGCACAATCGCCTTCTGTAAACTGAATAATAAACTGTCCCTGGAGACAGGAAATAAGGCATTCTGTTCTCAAGGGGGGCCGAAGGCACAATGAGAGCGGGCTGAGAGAGCTGCTTTTTCCATCATGTGAAAAATAATAACTCACACCATCAAATTACACAGTCTGATGTTAAAATAACACTTGGTTTTTCTATATAAGGCCTTTCCTGCTTGACAACTTGGGCAGCTACAGTACTGAAAAACCACTGTGGATACTTATGATATCAGTCTCAGACTCAACAAAAATATGTCTTTTGGGACCACTAACTGCCAGAATACTATAACCGACAGCACCTTTATTTTTACGACGGACAAGTTATAATAAGCACGGTCATGCTTTTCCTGCCGGGCTGGGAATTTAATGACTTGTGGGAAGTCATGGCCTAATGGTTAGAGAGTCGGACTCATAACCCAAAGGTTGTGGGTTCAAGTCTCGTACCGGCAGGGATTGTAGGTGGGGGGAGTGAATCTACAGCACTCTCTCCCACCTTCAATAACACGACTGATGTGCCCTTGAGCAAGGCACCGAACCCCCAACTGCTCCCCGGGCGCCGCACCATAAATGGCTGCCCACTGCTCCGGGTGTGTGTTCACGGTGTGTGTGTGTTCACTGCTGTGTTTGTGTGTGCACTTTGGATGGGTAAATGCAGAGCACTAATTCTGAGTATGGGTCACCATACTTGGCCACATGTCACATTTCACATGTCACATGTCACTTCACTTTAATCTAATTCAAAAACACACATGCCAGCGTTCATTTAGATTTCCATGTCATCACCTGTCATATCAGTGAGCAACAGTCACTCCTTGTGCTTATCGGCACCCTGTTTATTGATTTGGGCGGTAGTTTTCCTTCCATCCATCATAGTGTGGTGATAAATTATTTGATAGGCATCAGAGAGAGTCTGGACTGGGCTGTGGGTGTTTTAATGGAGACCTTCCTGCACCCTCTGACCCTTCTGATCTGAAGAAAACACTCAGCACAATGCATCCACAGGAAGCGAAAAGCAGGCATGGGAAGATTGACTATACTGCATTCTGCAAGCTCAGGGCTCGACAGTGCGACCATTTCAGTCGCATTTGCAACTGAAAACTACTGTGTGCGACTATGAAATTTATTTTAGGAGCACCAGTGCGACTGACCAAATCATCATCACACTTGTGATTGTGCTCAGGGAGCTTCAAAGCTTTCTACGTGTTTCTGCAGCACTGAGTAATGTATCACAGACATATCTCAAGAATCCTTTCATAAGCAAAGTGTAGACAGGGTGTAAATAAGAGATTCATTGTGCAGTGTAGGGAGCTTCGTGGATTATAATGGAGTTTTGTGAGATCGAGATGAACTAAGATGAGCGACAGCTTTTAATGATTTTTAAGGGAATTTGTAAATTTGATACCGATTTAATACAATACAATTCAATAAACAAGGAAAGTCATATTAAAGTACCTACATTGTCGACTTATAAAAAACACTATTGTCTGTAGTTTTGCTCTATTCGTCGTCGAAAATTTTAAAAACAAACAAAACCAGCGGAGCCGCTGCGCATTCATCAATTCAAAAAAAGCGGTGTTTCGTTTATGAATTAAACTGGTTTTTAAAGGAATCTAGTGATGTCAGTGATTCAACGATACCCATTCATAAAGAACAGTCATGATTCATTCTGAATGAATAAGCCGTTGAAGAATCAATTGAAGAATGCATTCAGTGAAAAAAATCAGTGACTTCGCCTGCCCTTGCCGTTTCCAGTTGTAGTTTTAAAGTCTTTTCATTATTGAAATCATTAATATTACTATATTTCCAAATAGTTATATTTAAAACATAATTCACTCATGGTGTATGGATGTATATTGCGCACGTCATACACTTTGAAACATCATTAATGTCGGAAAAAAGTACATCAAGCCACTTTTGTGTTCTTCTGTGCCACCTTTACAAATTCATTTTGTTAATACTGATTTCATTTGATTTTTAACTTATGTTTCTTATTCTACTCTTATTCTGTCGTTTTAATTACAATTTTTACAAAGCTTATAAAATATAATTTTTTAAGAATTTGACAAAAGATGACATACTTTTAATAAAGTTAGATGAGTCAAATATTACCTCGTAATGGGAAGGCTACTTTTTGATAACATTTTTGATTAGAAGGTGCTCCTAAAATTTTGAATGTGCTCCTAAATTTTTTAAGTTTTTACTTTTTTTTAAAAGAAAAGTAAGCGTTGAGCCATGAAGCTGTGTAATGACTATTATAATCCCTATTGATCAGAACATAATCTCACTTGCCCGTCGCTTCCTTTTAGCTTGAAGCTTTTTTTTTTTTTCATTGATTCATAGTTTCGGACAAGTGGGTTCTTGGACAATCAACATTCAGAGGAGCTTTTCAGTCCACAGAGAGCATCTAAAATATTTATGCAGTGAAGGATTCTTCTGTCTTTATCATGTTCTTCAGATCTACTAGTTCTTGAATACAGAAGCGGTCAAACTGAAATATAGCCATTTTAACAGTTTTCAAAAAATCAGAAATTCAGCGTAAAGCTGGTCAGTATGACTGTGTGTTTCTTTGTATACTGAGGCAAGTTGTTGCTCTTCTTGAGATAAAATAACCTTTCTTTAAAAAATGCCCCTACCAGAATAGCAAAATGCCATTTGTGGACAAAGAGGAAAACAGCTTTATATAGTCAATAAATATTATCTTGGCTGTCAAAATTAAACATTAAATTAAACATTAATGAAGTCTATTAGGAATGAACATCAATTAACATGAACAAACTGTACACTACCATTCAAAAATGTGTGGTCCCTTTTCACTGTAAACCCTGATTAGTTCAGAATACACAAAACATTTGTGGAAACCTATGACCTCAAAACATTTAAGTAAACAAACTCATTAAACTCAAAGATTAAGTTAGTAGAACTTTACATTTTTGTTTTGATTTATTCATTCTAATTTATTAAATTAGTTTTACAGTGTTGCTCACCAAGATTGCACTTATTTGAATAAAAATACAATAAAAAAGATAATACTTTGAAATAGTATTCTTTCAGAAGTTTCTGTTTAATATAGTTTTTATTTAATTTCTAATATCCAGTATAATTTAATATATTGTATAATATAACTTATTTTTGAGATGGCAGAGCTGAATGTTCAGCATCATTACTCCAGTCTTTAGTATCACATGATCCTTCAGAAAACATTCTAACATGCTGAATTTGCTGATGCTCAAAACGTACTTTCTTATATTATTATATCATCATTATTATTATCAGTGTTGAAAAACAGTTGTGCTGCTTAATATATTTTGTCTTACTAGAAGAAAGAAAGAAAGAAAGAAAGAAAGACAGAAGAAAGAAAGAAAGGGGAAGGAAGAAAGAAAGAGGCGTGTTATGATACTGCTCAAGATGTGGGACAGGGCCTTGAGCGCAGAGCATGCTGAGAAGTGTTAGACAGAGCTCTGTCACTGTCCCTGCAGGCCAAGCAAACACAGCAGTGTGTGAGCAGCAGGTTTGTTCTACACACCAGGTTCAGACGCTACCTGTAGTCCAACTGAACGCTTTTATTAGGCCGTCTGACTGAGTGGACAAATGACTGCAGATGAACATGTCTGGGAATGTCTGATTCTGTATTAGCAATTTGCTGTTCAAGAAACATTTCTTATAACTATCAAATTCATTCTTATAATTATCAAATTCTGAAAACAGTTGTGATACTTAATATTTCTGTGAAAACTGTGATACTTTCATGATTTATATGAATTAAAACAGAAAGTTCAAAAACATCAGTTCTATTGAATAAAAATATTGGAACCTTACTCAGTTTTGATCAATTTAATGCATCCTTGCTAAACAAAATTATTAGTTGGTTGAAAAAAGAATCTTACTGACCCCAAAACCTTTGAATGATTGTCTCATTTCAGAAGAGTAGAACATATTCACAGAAAGTGCCAAAATGTCTCACTGCAGATCGCTCAGAACGAGTAGGAAAAAAATTGGTTTTAAACATTTTTGGACTGAAGTGAATTTGAGGGGGTGTTTAATGTCCGTGATGAGGCACTTACTCATGTTTGGATCCTCTCACAGGTAAATGGCAATATGCAATTATAGACGTGTCGCACTGATAATAGCGGATTAAAAACAAGGTCATTTATCTATTCATGTGGAGAAACACTGCAAAATGTATACTTATAAGCACTCACTCTGTCTATGTCACAACAAAAAGGCTTAAATATAATGGTTTAGATATATTCAAATGGTTCAAACCTGTTGAGTGTTCCTGGCTAAGAGATTTTATGGTTTATTTAAAAAAAACAAATCTAATAATTGCACTGAGAATTAACTGCCTCCTCATAAAATGCCAGTTTATTTGACATAGTGTCACAGTTAGTCCTGTCTTTTGAGCTGAAAATCTAGAGAAAAAAAAAAATTTCACCAACAGCACGCTGACAGTGACACCATAATGAATCCATTAATAAACTCCCTGTGTGAGATGTGCTGCCATTTTTATGAAGGCCGACTTTTCATTAAATGGACATTATTAAGCATAGGAGGGAGCCTCCATCGCCCCGGCCACATCTTCTTACACATCATTTCATTTTTTACATTTCACTCGGCAGGCGTCCCCTGCAATCACCAGCCATAAATCATGCCAGTACACAGCATTGTCATCACATCATGCATTTGAATTTAAAACAAAGTACTTATGCGCTGGAACCGTCTCTGACTGGATTTTAAAGGAATAATTCACCCCAAATGTTTTTTGCTATAATTGTACTCAGCCTCAGGCCATTCAAGGTGTAGTTAAGTTTGTTTTTGTATCATAAAAGATGTGGATAAATTTAGCCTTACATCACTTGCTCCCCAATGGATCCTCTGCAGTGAATGGGTGCCGTCAGAATGAGAGTCCAAACAGCTGATGAAAACATCACAACAATCCACAAGTAATCCAGATGACTCAAGTCCATCAATTAAAACCTGCAGTTAAAAGCTGCGTGTTTGTAAAGAGCAAATCCCTCAAGCCGTTTTAAATTCAAACTAATGCTTCTGGCCAAAATACGCATCCATAATCCTTGATGCTTCCTCCAAAAAAGTCCATCCTCTGTTGTCCTCTCACATCAAAATTCACTGACATATTTGTTTAGAACTATTTTGGACTGTTTCACTTGTAAATTGATGGACTGGACTTTTTATCAGCTGTTTGAACTCTGATTCTGATGGCACACATTCACTACAGAGGTTCCACTGGTGAGCAAGTGATGAAATCCTAAATTTCTCTAAATTCGCTCTGATGAAGAAACAAACGAATGGCGTGAGGGTGAGTAAATTTTCAGCAAATTTTCATTTATTCCTTTAACCATATTGTCAAATGCCTATATTTATTGTATTTATTACTTTCATTACTGCCATCATACAGTAGTTCTTTGTTTTTGGATTTCCCGACTACTATGAATTCATCCCAAATGAATATGAAGATTTTTCAGCCAATTAATCCTCATTAGGCTTGAACTCGTCTGTCTGTTGTGGTTGGGCTGCTTCACAGACACAAGGGCCTCATCGTGAGCAGTAAACATGTTCTTGCAGATATATTCCAATCTAAATATGCTCATTAACAGCATTCACAAAACACTAATCATCCTTACCAGTGCAAGCGAGAGAGAGAGAGAGTGCATTGTATTATGAGTTATTACTTTAGCGTGGGAGGAGAGAGGGGCGTTTGACTATTGACTGAGGGTTATAATCTCCTCTCCGGTGATGTTCACTCAGTAATGTAATAACTACCATTTACGTTTATCTGTCCCGCCTCCAACCTGCAATAATGACATCATAAACGTGTAAGCTATCAACAAGGGCTATTTTTTTTTTCACCTGCCCCATTCTTCACATCTCACTGACAGCCTGGCAAGTATTAAGGATAATACGGCTACAAAAGAGAAGCTCTAAAAGTCAATGAGGCTGATACACACAGTGTGATGAGGGTAATGGTGTCGACTCTTTTAAGCATCTGCCTCCTGTTTACGTTCATTCAGGTCTTAATAGAGCTCAGCAGTGTCTCCTTACAGCGTACCCGGCGAGAGGAAATTAAGAGAGACAGAACTCTCCCACCTTTTCACATTCGAAATTACTCAGCCATTACATGAGACATAAATGCATTCATGATGACAAAGAGAGAGATCAGCAAGTGAGAGAGGCGAATGTATATATATATATATATAATATTATATAATATAATTATAGATATTATATATATTATATATAAGATAGATAGATAGATATAAGATCATAGATAGATAGATATATCTATATACATACTATATACATATATATAGAGAGAAGACTGCAATATATTACATCATTACTTAATGAGTCCCTCAGTGTTGTGTTGCACAACATTTCAGCCTACACCAACAGCTATAAACACAGGCTAATTTAGCATCGCTATCCTCCATAGCCACTTTAATTGCAGACAGAGAGTCAGAACTAGCATCCTGACTGGTTGCACTGAAGACATCGTGTTCAGGGAAGGGGAGGGCGATGTCAGTGACTCAAACGGTCCCTGTAGATCACATTAAGAGAATACTTAAGTACACATATGTTGGACCAAGACAAAAGCAATAAAGCGAAAATGAAGAGTCTGCCTCTCACTAACTTCTCACCATGAACCCGTATACAAGGGCCATCGATGGGGGGTAGGGAGGTGTCTCAGAGAGTTGCCATCACCCACATCTTTCTTGGTTCGGCACCAAGTGCTGCCGGCCCAAGGTCCATCTGTGGTTGTCCTGGCTCATGCATGCTACTGTTGTGTCCAAAACTGCGCGTAGCTAGCAAAATGCGCAAGAGGATTATTTACAAACCCTGTCGTTTTCACTATACATCCAAATGTAATTATTCAATTAAAATTAAATTCTTAATTAATTTAAATATAATATAAATTAAAGGTTACATCGTTCAGCTTAATGGCATAGGAACTCGTATTCTTACAACCGTTCTGCGTTTCCCTATCTGAATTAATTTAATTGAATAATGGAATGAACTGAACTGACTGAACTGAACTGAACGAATTGAATACAATACAACACAAATAAAAATGATGTTTCAGCTTATATGGCGAAAAAGTCATTTCCAAGCCCTGTTGTGTTATGGACATATACAACAAATCGTCTACATGTATAACAATATAAGATATGACTAGTATGTTTTTGTATACACTATGATGTTATTATTGCACTCTTGAATAGATGCCAACTTATCTATTCATAAAAAATCAATAAATAAATATTTTGTGAGGTTATTGTAAACATAAATACAATTTGTTTGTTTGTCTAATGACAATATGACACTTTATCAACAATAAATAACAAATTATTAAGACCTAAAGTAGTAGGAAGTTCATTTACACACGTTTGTTTCAACTGTCCAAATGCAACATAATATACCGAAATATAATATATTAAAATAAATAAATTATGTTTCCAAAAGAGCAAAAAGCACCATAAAATGTGTCCATACTATTTGAGCCGTAAGCTACATCATGTTTCGGAAGTCATGTGATGGCAGTCTGTGTGAAAAAACAGACTGAAATTTAAATCTGCAGAGAGATTGAAAGGTTCATCCACAAGCTTTAAATCAGACAGGAGATAAAGAGCATTCATTACTCATGAAGCTCTCTGACTTACCGAGCAAAATCCAACAAGTGTTCCTGATAATTGTCACATCTCACTTGGATTCAGCTTTCAGTATTTTAAAATATACATGCCTACTGAGTGCAGAATAGTCCACTCACTGAGATAACATTAGTGCAAACAACAGCTGACATGATTTGAAGAATTCCCCAGCCCTCTGACACTGGTTTCTAACTATGCCACAGAAATGAATATCAGTGTAAAACTTTATTGAGGACAGAGCACTGGCACAATTGTTTTAGGCCACACACAGTACAAATACAGTTGACAAAAGTATGATGCAATATGAACACAAAACCTTATTTAAATCACTATACAGACGTCAGCAGGATATGGTGGTTTTTATCACATTAATTTATCTTATTTCACAGTGTGTTTGGTTCTTCTAACCAAGACATATAACTCGCTTAGCTGTCCTTTAGTTTTTCGTGAAGAGAAAAGTTTCTAACCACCGACTTACCAGAACTAGATCTGTGTCTTTCTAGAAGCAATTGTGTCACAATATTGGCACTGATAGCTTTTGCCCAGAGA
The DNA here is from genome assembly GCA_018155175.1 of Sinocyclocheilus anophthalmus. Lineage (NCBI taxonomy): Eukaryota > Metazoa > Chordata > Actinopteri > Cypriniformes > Cyprinidae > Sinocyclocheilus > Sinocyclocheilus anophthalmus. Next base: position 31,454 of record JADLZN010008092.1, read on the forward strand.
CATTTTAACTTTCACAAATTAATTTTTTTACTGGAACTGTCACAATTTAATTGAACTAAAATACTCCATCAGGGGCAAAGAAAAACTGAGAGAACCTTTAAAACATACTTGTCCTCATTTATCTCCTCCATTAACTTGAAAGGCTCCAAGGGTCTACTAAAGGTTCATTATACAGGATTGTTTATACCTTTTTCTGTGTTAAAAAAAAGCAACCTGTGCTTTCTATCTGGGGAGATGTGCATGATTGTTTGAGTTTTCAAATCTTTTTGTTGTGTGTACATGTTTCATTTTGTCATTAAAATGGTAAGCAGACAGTTTAACCTTTTAAATATCGACTTTGACTGCAAAACCTTAAAGGAACAGTGTACCAGAAGTGAAAATTCTATAATTTTACTGAAATAAGCAACATGAGAGTGAGTAAATATTGAAAGTAAATGAGTAAATGGGTCTATCATTATACAAAATGAACAAAAAAGCAACAAAAAGTATGGTACTGAATGACTCTATATCATATGCACTATTGTCACATAATATCTCTCTGTGAGAAAAAGCTTGAAATTTAAGTTCACAAAGCACGTTGAGATCCACTCTAAAAAAAATGACCCAATCATGAATAAGTCATTGTTTTGAGTCTTTTCAAAGAATCAGTAGATCCTTTTCACAAAATGGTTTGTTCATAAATGAACCAACAATCTAGGGTTAATAGCTCACTGGAGGGAAAGATTATCAGTTAATAAATTCAGTTTAAGATTATCAGTTTAAGTATACAAGTGATATGGACCACTTTTCATGGTACTTATGACACTTTTGAAACTTGAATAGAACATGATGATTCAACATGTTGAACAATGATTTGGAACAACATGATGTTTCAATTTTGGGTCAACTAGCCTTTTTAGAAACATTTGCAAAAGGGTAGTCATTTTGAAGTTCTTAAGGGATAGTTCAACCCAAAAAGAAAATGTTATCATCAATTACTTACCCTCAAGTTGGTGATGTTTCAGTTGGTGGTAGCCACTGACAGTCAATGGTTACCGTCAACTGTTTAGTTATCAGTATTCTTCAAAATATCTCTTATTTTGTGCTCAACAGAAGAAAGAAACTCATACAGGTTTAGAACAACTTGAGGGTGAGTAAATGAGAGCACTTTCTCTCTCCAACCAAAGCTGATCTGTCTGTGGAACTAAAGTCTTTCTATGGCATATGACAGTTCTTTCTCTGCCTCCTTGCCTATCACTCACACATGTTGTATAACCTCAGCAGTCCCTGGCCAAAACACAAAGCTTTATCTGCCTCACAGAGAAAAAAAAAATTACCCTTAAAAAAAAGAAAAGAAAATCCTGCATTTTAATGCGTATGTATGAAAATCTGGCAGCTCTGAGCACAGAAAAACAGAGAACTCCCACACACTCCCACATATACAGTGCAACATGAATGTACCCGGCTCCAGCCTGTAAGGTCTCTCCGTGCTCAAGCACATCATGTATACTGCACGGAGACTCAGGGACCTGTGAGAGGGGCAACAGTCAGAAGTACAAAGACATAATACGGCCCACTCACATGACAACACATGTATTATGTTGCCTTGCGCTTCCTATAGCAGCACCACAAGTGTTAATGGCCTGTTTTGAGGGTCGTAATTCAGTAAGGTGTGGGTGTAAGTTTATGTGTGTTGTTATTGATTGTGTCTTATTTCTGTGGCCTTCGCCAAGCTGATATTTCACCTTTGCATTAATTTGTTTCTGTTTATGTATCCTGTGGTTATGCTAGCGATGTGGAATTCTTGTCTAAGGATAACAGGAAGTCAGACGGTGCTACTAAACTCTGATCAGGAGAGGGATTATAAATGAGATTTTAAAAACGCTGTTTTTAAGATGTCAGGAACTTGTTAATAAAGGAATTGTTTTTATGGTCTGTGGCCATTACTGATGTAGACTAGAGGAGAGAGGGCGGTGTCAAGCAAGGCGAGTTGTAATGCCAACAGTGTTGAAATCACTATTATAAAAAATAATCATAAGTGGCAGTCGTGCACAGGGGGTGGCCCGGTGGCTAGAGCCACTGCCCTCTGCCCTCATTGGTGAGGTGCCCTCTTGAACCCCCCCCCCCCCTCCCTCCAAGCACCACCCACCCCCACTGAAAGTGATTGGCCCCCCGGTACCCTCCAAGACCATTGGGCTCGGCTAGGGGAGTACTGTCAAATGGCAATCCGAATGCCCATGGATCAGGCGTTGTAATCACTTGACTGATTCCTGCCCATTGCTGCCTGTAAATTGACAATGCTCAAGAGCACTGGATCAGAGCGCTTCATGGCTTGGCAAGGAACGCCTTTTTTACCATGCCAATAAAACCAATGGGAATCTGAACTGTCAGTCGACAGCGATGAGGCGTTTTTCAAACGCCGACAACCCAGACCACAGCATATGGTACATAAAACATCAGTAATATATTTGGAATCCTTAGTGCGCCAATAGAGGTCATTATTATTCTGTTACTTGTGACGTATCCACGTTCTTATATGTAGTAGTAGGAGTAACAAAATGCGTTCCCGGTATCCAGGATTTTACCGCAATAATTAATGCAAAAAAAACTGACACTTCAAATCAACTGTAAATTTCAACTTTTACAAAAAAGTGTCTTTATAGTGTAAATCCTGTATATATTCAATACCTAATCTAAAAGAAGTTATTTTTTATTTTATATTAGGCCTATAGCATGGTGTAATTTTATTCGGTTTGTTAACAAAAGTTCCATGTTTAATATAAGTGAGTTTGTCATTTTGTTGTTGTCCATTCAAGCAATTAATGCCAAATCGAAAGTGAAAGTAAAAAGCGCAAGGGCAATTGAGAAGCGATTCAAAAGCAAAAAGAAAAGTGAGGGGGGGAAAAGAGGGAAAACCCCCCCAACGAACCCCACCCTCGTGATACAGGTCTACGGTGTGGTCACACGTGGATTAACAGTGGGGAAAATGTAATCACCTCACAACCATAATATAACACACACATATGTGTATATGATATTTATCTATATATATATATAATATATATATATACATACATACACACCCACACACAATATGAATTATAGATATATATATATATATATATAAATACATACATACATACATACCCATACATATATAGCTGAGCAAAACGGCCACACCCCCAGAATTAGGCCACTGCCTCTCACATTTCTGTGCAGTAAAAGTGTGTTAAGAATCTGGGTAAAAAATATATAAAGAATTTACAGGACAAAAATGTATATATATATATTGAATGCTGTAAGAACATGTTATTGTTTAATCAGAGTTAAATGACAGAACTGATACGATTATTTAAAAATAATTAAATAATAGTGATAAAATTCATTAAGTCAAAAATTAATAAAAACAATTTAGAACATTATGTTTAATTATCAACTTAGTATGTGTTATCTAAATTCATAAAAACAAGTCAAATGTCTATGTTTTACATTAATGTTACAACCTCTGGTGTTGGAGTTTGTTGTAATGACATTCATTTACTTATTTTTTATAATGAATTTATTAATTTTTTGAATTTTCTTATTGAAGTTGTAGAACATAAATATGGGAATATTATATCAAAGTTTGAAAAAACACAAAACAAAATGTGCTATACTCCCTACATCTAAATGTTAATTCAATATGTAGCTATTTCTTAAAAATGTTATAATAATGACTGTTCTAGATTTTTTAATGTTGAAATTGTGTCTTTTTCCTAGAGCAGCTGTTTACAATTAAAATGAAACTCAGGGTCTGACAAGGTCTGCACCTTTGTGGTGAGGGTATCTTATAGAAATTTTAACAAACAAGCCTGAATGTTTTCAAACGGCCATTTGAGATTTGAAGCCGCTGTGAATAAAAGCCTCAAAACAGTTGTTAAAATCAATAAAACTACCATCAGCCTCCAAAACTATGGGCATGTGTAAGGAGAGACAGAAGCTGTTCTCTCCAAAATACAATAAATAAAAAAAACAGCCTAAACATTTCTTTAACATTTTGAAAACATTCTCTACATTATTTTAGAGTCATTTCAAACTCTTAAAAAGTAACTTGCTCTTATCCTGCACTCTCAGAAAAAAAGGTACAAAAGTTGTCACTGGGGCAGAACCTTTTCAAAAGGCACACCTTTGTACCCGAAGAGTCCATATTGGTACCTTAAAGGTACATATTAGTACCTAACGTGTACATACAGTATTAGTACTTAAAAGGTACAAAAGTGTGCCTTTTGAAAAGGTACCGCCCCAGTGACAACTTTTGTACCTTTTTTTTCTGAGAGTGTGGAGTTCTCTGTTTTTCTCAAATGACATTACATTCGAATGACTGTACTGTGTGGTTTGAGAGACACAAGGCAATACTAAAATAAAAATATACAGCAAAACTCAAGGGAAAAGAGCCGCACCACCCAGGAATTACAGAAAAAGGATTGAAGTCAGAAATCAGAACGACCTTTTTAGTTCCCGCTATATTCCCTGTGTCTGCCTCATAAAAACAGACCCGAAGGGTGGCCATCTGACATTTATGAGAATGGCTCAACGCTTCTATTACACACACAACACTTTTCTGAAATGTGCTGGTGATGGCTTTGTTTACTTTCCTGTTCTGAAACCCATGATCCCTTATGCAAAGAGTTCAAAGCCTCTGAAACAAATTATGAAAACACTTTTCCAGGTACAGTATGTGAATGCAGATTAATTCTATACCTCTCAATCTGAAATTTACTGTTTGAAAAGATGCATAGCTCTGACAGGATTATTCACAATTCACAATGATTGGTTGAATTACGTCAATAGTCTAATTCTGTAGACCAGCTTTATTCTTTGAGGTTTTGTCTGACAATGTTGACGGGGTAAATAGACCATCATACATAATTTATGCTGCAAGTAAGCGGCTGCTTCCTAAAACTCACAGTTATTCATCTGGGCTAAGGGAGGAGGGTTGAATAATTTCATAATCCATGCCCTGAATCCAGCAGAACATCAGACACTCTCTGTGTTGGGAGATTTGGTATTGACTCTCTCGTGTCTTGGTTTCATATTCAGCTTTTGCTTTGTGTTTTCAATTTCTTTCTGTTGCATCTTCTTACAAACAAATTCATTAAAAGTGAAGCAAAGTCAGAGTTAATTTTTAAATGACATTCTCCCAGAGTTTTTTTTTATGATGATTTTAATGAAAGTATGGAAACAAATGTGGTCTTCCTCTCTCTTTCTCTCAGGAGCTTCTATTGCTGCAGGCAGTAAATGTTTTAACACAGCACTTCTCAACTGGTGGGTTGTGACCTAAAAATGGATTGCAAATCTGTTCTCATAGAGTCGTGGACATCAGCGGAGAAACAATGCTAAATGCAAATAATAAAAAGCAAATAACCAATCATGCATAGTTGGGATAGAAAAGCAAAGGAATTTTTGTGATGCTGATGTCAAAGGCAAACTCCTTGTGGAAGCAGCCAGATTAGGCACATGCCAGCATCAACAAAACCAGAAACAAAACTACTCAAGGTTACACAAGGAATAAACATGGTTTGTGTTTTTTGAGGTAAACTATTGTCTGATAAGTATGAAACCATCAAATTTACTTATTTTGTTGATGTTCAATGAAATCTGTCCTGAATTCTGAATGAAAGCCAGTCAATAAACTACAATATACAATAGTTTGTTGTCAGTAAGATTTAATTTTTTTTTTTTTTTTTTTTTTTAAGAAATCAATACTTTTATTCCAGTAGGACACATCAAATTGATGTAAAGTAACAGTAAAAACATTTACAGAATAATTAAAACAAAATCTTTGTTATTAAGAGTTCTCTGTTTCTATTGCTCAAAGAATTCTGCAAAAGAAAAAACATGTATCATGTTTCCACAAAAATATTAAGCTGCACAACTGTTTTGAAAATTGGTAATAAGAAATGTTTATTTGACGTTCAAATCAGCATATTAGAATGATTTATAAAGGATCGTATGACACTGAAGACTGGAATAAAGGCTGCGTTGCCATCACAGGAATAAATTACATTTTAAAACATATACAAATATTATTTTAAGTTATTAAATTGTAAATTTCAAAAACGTAAAAAAAAACTCTTACTGACCCCAAACTTCAGAACAGTATATAGAAATACCCTAAATGAAAACGATTTAAAAAAAAGTTCATTGTATATTTTAAAATTCAGTTAAAGAACAATAGTGTTCATGTAAACAAAAATAAAAAAAATTCTAAAATATAAATAAATACTAAAACACTGTGAAGCTAATCTATTCCAGTTATCTATTCATACAAGTTATCCATTTAATTCCATACAGTGTGTTTACTCATGAGTCATATCTTTAATGTGTTTTAACAGTCTAAAACTTCAGGATTCATTAGTTTTGACACATGGTGATTCAATCAGATTTTTTTCCCACTTTGCATTTTACAGATGTGCAACGCCTGTTACTTAACATGTTAAGTAATATCTAGGCTATATATACACTGTGGTGAAAATATGAAATGTTAAGCAATGCAGTCACATCAGAGCTTCAGTTAATTCCTTGCTGTAAGTACACAAGATGAGTGTCAGCTCAGGGTTGATCTGATGTGAAACATCAGGTAAATGTAAATGTACCTCTACAGCTGAAGATTTTTACAATAAATTAAAATGATTCACGCACAGGTTACTAGTATAAAAATGTAATCTGATTGCCTTTGTCAGAATTATTTGATTATAATAGCTTACCCGATTATGAAGGCAGCATATTCAGAGTCCTTATGTGTCACGAATCCGGTCCATGAACTTCCAATTTCATTGACTCTCGCACTACACACTGTTGCACATCACCCCGGACTACATTTCCCATCATGCATTGCACTGATTGCACTCAGCACGAATTGCACACACCTGTTTACACTGATTGCACCCAGCTGTTTCATATCACTCCCTCACTATTTAACACTCACTCTGATCCCTTCCCTCTGCCGAGTATTGTTTCAGCGTTTATCACTCTCCTAGAGATAGCTACCTTACGGAGCCCTTGCCTTAGCCTTAGCCCTAGTCATTTGCCTTAGCCCTAGTCATTAGCCTTAGCCTTAGCCTTAGCCCTAGTCATTAGTCATTTGCCTTAGTCCTTAGCCTTAGCCTTAGCCTTAGCCGCTTTCTCGGTTTCTGATCTTTGTCTGGTTTCCTGGATTTCTCCCTTAGTCTTGCCCCTTCTGACTCTGTCTGCCAATCATCGACCCACGCTAGCCCTAGGACTATTCTTGTTTCTTGCCCGCCATATACCTGTCTGCCTCTGTTTGACCCTGCCTGCTTCATGACCACGTCTCTGTCTTCTCCACAATAAAGCCTTGCAGATGGATCCGCACGTCTCACGTCTCGTCAGCTCTGTAACATTATGGAGCTTGAGCTGATGAGCTACAAATGAAACTCGCCAAATTTTAAAAATGACCCCATTTTGGGCTCTTTATGGGTCTGATTAAAATTCTTCCCTTTTTTCTTTTCTTGCCATAAACTTCTGGTTGTCCCATTTTGTGCGTTTGAGAGAACAAAAAATTTCTATAGGCCCTGTCCACCCCGAAAGCACGGTTTTTACTTTTTAAAAACCGCCACGCATTTGGTACAACCGGCTTTGGCCGTTTCGTCCCAACATGCACCCACTCACCACCCCCCCCCCCTCACCCCCCCCCCCCACCCCCCAGCTTCACTGAAACCAGAAAATTTTGAAACAACCACACTATTCCAGGGTTGAAGATTTTTCCAACACCCCACGGCTCGTGCAACCTCCAGCTGCCCTTATCATCCGAGACCAGAGGATATCCGGGAGTTTTTGGCTTGTGACGTGGGTGCCTGCACTGTGATCTCTCGCGCTCATTGCGAGGACCATTTTACAGGCTTCTGATTTGCCAACATGGCTTTACAGTTGAGATTTATATCCGCAACCCTGTTGGTTGGCATGATATCTAACAGCTCCCCGCTTCATTAGGCATGCCGTTTGCATTTTATGTGCGACAGAGGGACATAAAGAAACCGACAACACAACAACTCCCCCGTTTATCAAAAATACCCCCCCCCCGTGCACGTGTGGACATGGCCTAAGTATGTTCATTTTTCTTGAAGAGCAAAAGTCACTAAGTCAAAGAGACTTGAGGAGGCTGTTGACAAAGTTCTTGGATGTGAAAGGTTGAGAGGACAACTGGCTTTTTATGTGAAAAAGAAAAGTGGCCAGAGCTCTCAGGGGGGAAAGAAGAGAACAGAGGATGTCTCACACATTATTCTCCGCTCAAGGGAACACACTTAATCCCCAAAACCAGACACAAATCCTTGTCATCTGGGTGGTCAATGCCTTCATCCAGTCTCTTGAATCTCCTACAAGCTAGTTTCAACTATAAAATAAAATGTCTTTTTAATTTGAACACTTTTTTTAAAGCTAAAAGGTGGCAAATTGTGCATGAGGCTAAAGTGAACCATTCTAAGTACCAATGCAACATAATCTACACAAAGCATTTTTCATTGTTTAAACTCTTTTTCTATTAATGACACTTTACAACAGGGAGGCAAGATTGTAACATATATGGACCACGTCTTTGATGCAAGATTTCAAAGCCTTTCCTCTTGATGCTTACCTTATTCAGCATCTACTAGGTGAGAACTCGAGTTTGTAATCCTTAATGCATACCCCCATTTATGCTCATATAAAAAATATAACAGTGTGAAAAGAGTTTCAACTTAGAAGGAAGATTAATCTCCAACCGACATTCACTCCACACAATGTCAACACAAAAACTGCTCCTGCCGGTACCAAATCAAAAAACTGCAAGCTGATATTTATAATTACCAACACAAATACTTACGTTCTGTAAGGAACAATCTCATCAAAATTGATAGATACTTGCATAAAAGTACGTCTTAGCGTTAAACCGAAACCCGAACGCTAATGCTTTAATTTCTCGTTTATCAGAACCCGTTATACTGGCACGATAATGAACAAAAGAAACAAGTTCACCAAAATGATGTGTGCATTAATTTACTCCCAACTAAAGATGGGAGAAAGTAGCCAGTACTCAACCCTGATGCCACTCCAAGGATCCTCTGCAGTGAATGCCGGTGCCCGCTCCAGAAATTGGAGTCCCCAAACAGCGGATTTACAAAACATCACACTCCAAAGTCAATCCACAGCATTTCAAGTCCATTAAGCTGAACATCTTATTGAAGTGAAAAGATGCATGTGGTAAGAACCATCCATCATTACGGGCGTTTTAACGTCCTAACTATCACTTCTGGACAAAATTATGAGTTCCAACTATACATAATTAACTCCCTTCTGATGCATTCCAAATCTCGCTCTGGGTTATAAAGCAAACAAACCCATCTACAAATTGGATGCGACTGTGGGTGAGTACATGTTTCAGAAACTTTTCACCTTTTTAGGTGAATATCCTTCGAAGCATTTAGATAACCAAGACGCGACATCTACACTATTTCTTAAACAGCCGGAAACTAAAATTTCCAATTAAAAACTCTTAATTAATAAAAAGAGACCTTCTTATGATTCTCACATCAATTTACCCCCTGGAGCTCACAACCAAATACCATTTTTCATCCTATAGCGAATTTGGCTCATCCGTGCCATGAAGGAAACAATATTGTATAAGCTTCTATACATTCTTAATGAGCTGACATTGTCATCTTTATATCGCATCCCACCAAGTGAAGGAACCTAGGAAACCCCCGATTTCTCCCGGAGACCCGTCAAGCGCACGGTCTGTGCCCCCCGCCCATGACTGAGCCCGGTGGCGCTGCCCGCGGACGGGGGTTGGTAGAGAGAGAGAGGACGAGAGAGAGACCCCGAGACCCAGATGAGAGAGAGAGAGAGACTGAGAGAGAGACCGGGATGGCCCTCGGCCTGCAGGGCTCAGCACTGAAAAGGGACACTAAATAACAGGGTGCCAGCAGTACTAACAGCACCAATTCAATCTATTCTTTCTAGCCCGCGGCGAAAAGCAACATAGAATATGGGATGCCTTCAAACTCACCGCAGTAAAAAGGTCTCGTTTACATCTAGAACTTCGCATTTGCCGACTTCTACGTTGAAAAGCCCAAATCTGTTTCACATTGGACCTCTTAAAGACTAACAACAGTAGTCTTGTGAGCCCCCCGGTGTCAGGATTTCAATCTTACAGACCCACCTACAACTCTTCGCCCGCTCCGTGCCCTCAGCGGTTTTTAGTAATCTCACAGTAGAAAAACCCTCTCAAACAAAAGCATCTACACCAAAAATGTTATTAAATTCTCCCAGATCTGTACGCGGAGTGTTCAGCCAAACAAAGAGAGTTAACAACATGAAATGATGGAAAGAAACCAGTCTGTTGTTCCCTTAACCTCTGCTCTCGTAAAGCCCAAAAAACCATTCTGTTACAATCACAAAAGTTATGTTATAATAGGAATTTGGTTGTTAAAGGAATGGTCATCCCATCCAAAAATGAAAGTTTGCTTAAAATTTACTCACCCTCAGAACATCCAGGATGTTGATGAGTTTGTTTCATAGATTTGGATAAATTTAGCCTTACATCACTTGCTCAACAATGGATCAACTGCAGTGAATGGGTGCCGTCAGAATGGACAGTTTCAAACACAGTGATCACAACTCACCTCACAATAAGTCACAAGTAATCCACAACCCACTCCAGTCCATCTAGTTCAATTGTCTTGTCGAAGTGAAAATCTTGTGGTCTATAATTTAAAAAAAACAAAAAAACAATCCTTAAGACATTTTTAACTCTCTTCCTAACGATTGCTTTTCCAGTGAAAAGGTTAGCTTTGTTCACGAAATCAGGAGAAAATATACAAGATCAGATACTGTTCCGTGCCTGTCTCACGTGGTAGACAGCCACCTTGCGTTACGAGCTGCAGAAGCGGTTGTGGGTCTTTTGGACCTCCAGGGAATCCCAACACCATATATGGTAAAAAAAAAATCTCCCTATAAATTGCAGCACTGGTAAGTTGCACGTGTAGCGATATAATTAATCAATTATCATGCAATGTGCTACAACAAAAAAATCTAAAACCAGTCACTTAAACAATAATGTTGCCTGACAAAAGAGAATGGACTTTTTTATTAGAGGAAGCATTATTATGGATTATTGATTTGGATTATTGCTGGTGTAAAGTTAAAAAAAAAAATTTAATGGTAGATTTGTTCGTTTCAAACATGAAAGCTTTTTTTTAAAAGCTTTTCACTTCTCGAGATGTTAATTGATGGACTGGATTTGTCTGGATTACTTGTGGATTATTGATGTTTTTTACTCAGAGGTTTGGACTCTTTTCTGACGGGCACCATTCCCCCCAATGAAGAGTGATTCCATTGCTGGCAACGTGACTGTAATGCTAAATTTCTCCAAATTATAGTTCCCACTGATAGAACCCACAAACATTTCTAAAAATCTTGAACCGTCGACAATTTGTATAATTTTCAGCAAAATAGCCATGTTTGCATCGCCCAAACTATTCCTTTATATTTGAATGGTTAATGCAGAGTTGCAATGAGGTCCCCAGATGACCGACCGGGGGCCCCCCTGCGATCGGCCACTACAGAAGCAGTGGAAACAAGACCCGCACTCAAAATGACAGAAATTCATCCGTTTACCCAAATCAACCCAATAGAATTATGACCTGCGACGCACCCCTATGAAACCTGTGCAGCATTTTCTGAGTGCACACACTATAGTGCTTGGTAAATCAACATGACTGCTAAAAGAGAACACTGTGTGCAAGCCATGAGGAAAAAAATGCAGCCCTGTGAGTGAAACTTAGCAGAACACAATCTCATATAAAACAGCTTACATACATTATGAACCATTCTTTAATCAAATGCTGGAGGTTACAGCACTATAAAAAATTTTATCGCAAAACAAGAATAGATGCAATCTGGAGCACTATTAAAGATGGTGAAGATTTATTTAAAAGCCTGACAGATTTTTTTTCATGCATATTCTATGACAGGTTGCTCTTATGTCACCCTCCGGATATATTGTGATGGATATATATGGGATGATATTCATAATATGGGATGATATTAGACTCAAAATTATTAATAAATGCATGCACAATTATCAATTAATGCCAGCACCCTTCTTATACATGTCACCCCTCTTACTAACCCAAGGCATACTGCTTTCCGATTGGAGTCCTGTGACATCAGCCCATTAAAATGATTGTGCCAGGGATACCCCCCCGGAATTGTACAATACCGACATTGTTTTCGAATAAAACTGTTATTTCTGCAATGATATATCCATAACCTTGGATAATCCAAAATATGAAATTCCCCCACAACCTCCAATTCTAGCGTCGAATTCACGTCGGATTCACGGTGACCGCGTGCATTAATGACGTCTCAGTTTCCGCTCCAGATCTTGTTCGGTTCAATTCTGGATTTGAGACGTCATTTCGCAGCTTTACAGCATCTTCACGACGCTCACCACACCCACCTAACTACCCACCCACGCACCACCCGGCCAGTGAAACGTCATTAACGTGAGTTGAAAAAATGGCCATGTGACGCACTACACTGAAAACAAATGATTTTTCAAACCGGTGCCTCCTTCAGAGTTAAGAATTACCCATTCATGTTGCAGCGAATTTCTTCACGTAGCGACATATTTCGGTGAACCTCCTCAAATGTCCTAGAGTTTGTATTAAAGATCCATTGCGGCATGTAGCGATTAAAATGTGCAGTGGCCGATCCAGGCGACGAGCTGTGCACTCCCATTCCACGTCTTTCTGAGTCGATTTCTTTGATTCATTGGATTTTTGAGACTTTCGGTCCGCCCTTTTAGCTTTGCCCAATCCCCACACACACAACAGCTCGCGACCAAGCCGAACCCGATGAGACACAGAACATCAGCGAAATACTAGATGGCAATAGCCACAGTCACATGTGCGCGGCTTCCCATCCAGTCAGGTATGTGAATGTTAGTTTTGTGTTTCTTTGTTCTCTTGGTTAGGCTAGTTCTCCTTTACGTAGAAATAGCCTATAATCAAGATGTTTTATGAACTTGTTATAATTGAGCTTGTTCTTGAGACAAGAATAGCCTTATATACCTTTTGCCAAACAAGAACGTCATGAAGGTACTGTTTGTTATTTCTTCTGTTAATTAACAGCACGTTGTAGCTTATCATCCGATTATATATTATTATTATTAAAAGGGTTTCAGTCGCCAATGTACGCCATTAGTAACCACTTTTATATTAATTAAACTATTAAATTACATTACTAAACGATACTAAACGAGCGTGTTATAAGATATAGCCCTATTCCCGCGCATCAAGCAAATAGCATAAGATAGACATTTTTATTAGCGCCGACTTATACTAAACTGTTCTTGAGGTCAGTGTCTGCAAGATGACCGTTGATGATGGCTGATGACGACTTTATTCTAAATTTAATTATTTTTATATTAATATTTTATTCTACATTTTCTGGATATTTCAATGAGTTTATATCCTTGCATTATAGGATAAGACTTTATTATGGAGTAGAGTCTATTCTACCCCGCCTCTCTCATTCCAACCATCTCACCGAATCACACTTTGGTTCAACCCTATTCCCACCTGTTGCCTATTTGAAGTGACATCGCTAAACGCACTATTATTTATTAGGACTATGTAAAACCAGGCTTTTTGTATAATAACAATTTCCAAAAAAAAGTCAAAATACCACAGTCATGGGTCTTCTTCACATGCAAAATCGACCTCTAACCAGGGCAACTAATATGGCTTGGACCCCGAGCTCAGGCTGAACGCACGGATTGTACTACGGTTGTTTTAATTAAACCAGGGTATCAGATTCTCTAGTGGTATACTACTGATGATTGTTTGGTGACTGTATTTTATTCTGAGAATGAAGACGGCTCAGCGTTGACCAATGCGTAGGCACTATATGAAGGCTCGCATTTCTCTCGTACATGCAGACTTATATGGATAATCAGCAGCGTAACTTTAACTTGATAATGAAGTAATAAATAATAATCATAATAATAAATACAAGGAAGAATACCCCACCTCGACCAACGTGCCGTTGCCTTACAGAAGAAAAGAAAAACACCCCAATTGTCCGTCATAAAGTTCTTGTGTGGCAATATAGAATATAAAGCTATTTCGTGTCTCAAGAAAAGTTAAGTTGACAAACAAAACCAAACCAAAAAGAAACACACTGCAAACCACCATGTAACACTCACAGAAACCCGTTACTGATGGACACCGCGAAATGTGATCGGGGCTACGTGCCACTCTAGTGGTCGGGGCGATTTTGTGGATCAGCTGGCGCTGGCACGCTGAGCTGTGGGTTCGCCCCTGGTGGACCTTGCGGCACGGCCTCAAAAGGGCGGACCCACCACGAAAGTCTCACAACCAAATGCATCACACTAGCAATCGATCCGAATGAGAAGTCAGAACCTAATGCCCAAAGCGCTGCTTCGCTACTGATCCACAAATGCACATTAATCGCTACATTGCACAAATGCACTGATACTCCTTAAGACCCCAAAACTATAAACTTTGCATCACAAATATGCCTCTTACTTTGAGAAAATGCGCACATGACATGTAATTCTAACTTGCAGACTACGTTGTTTTGAAAAGCATTTGTTTCGTGTAGTGAGCACCTTGCAAACCTTTTTCAAAACCGAGAGTTACCCGTGAATGAAATTGCTAATGGCGCCTTTGGCTTTGGTAGTTCGTGTGTGTGAGCGTCATGAAATGCTAAAAACTGCGGAATAAGACGTCCACAACTCCCAAACCAATGGAACCAGTTCTTTTAACAACCAGCCCTCAACTGGAACTAGACTTCAATTAATGCACGCGTGTCACCTGATCCAAATATGCACAGAATCCTTTTTGCATGATCAATTTATGATATATTAATGCAGAACAAAACATTTTTATTCACAAACATGTCTGTCATCCTCCTGCTAATACAATCACCCCTGCCACCAATCATTTATATCCTGAATTCCAAGACTCCAAAATGGAAAGGCATTTTGTGGTTAGTAACGGACCTATCACTGTATAAAATGTAGCTGTACATGACATACTTGTGCTGCCGTTACTTCCCACTCATTTTGGTCTAATATCATCCCATAGCATATTGATCGTGATAATAAGGATAGGTATGTGTACATCTGATGAGATCTGAGACAGGCTGCAACGTGGGAACCGGAATCCCATGACCAGCAAATACGACCAACAGCCAACAGAAATGTGACTATTCCTCTTCCAGACATATGCGAACACCCGGACCTATCGCAGTACTCTGACCTCCATCTATTGGGTTGTCCAGACTAATTGAGCAGAATGAGCCTAGGACTGCGTGCGGACATGTCTCTTGTTATCATGCCAATTGAATCATTTCATGAACACACATCTTCCTGATTACTATCCCACTGAGGATATAATTCACATTTTGCGTTGGATTAAATAAAAAATGCTCATAATTTTCACATCCAAACCAAGACCCCCATTTAATTTTATTTTTTTTTTAAATACAAACATAATTCAATTATATATGCGATAGTCTAAAACAGGGGCTGGCGAACGGTCGGTCCTGGAGAGCCGCAGCCCTGCACAGTTTTGCTTCAACCCTAATTAAACCCCCCCGAACAAGCTAATCAAAGGTTCAAGGGTTACTAGAAAGCTACGGAGGGGTTGTTTCTAAACTTAGGGTTGGCGCTGTACCTCTGCCAATCAGGGCTGCACGGCTAGGTAAGGCACCCAGTCACATGAGTTCGCACAACCGCTGGAATCCTAAACGCAGCCCAAAAGAGAGTCAAACATATTTTTTGGTTCATTTTTACACCCCAAAAAGACCCATATTACCGCGGTTGTGAGATTAGAAAAAGTCAATGCACCCCAGTTGACCCAACTGTCCTCACCACTTTTTAAAACAAAGTGACAGCCATGGATGTATGTCACAAAATTTTATGTTCCGATTGTTTGACATTGGAGTTGTTTTGAAATCATGCCGCAGTTTCCAATTTCTCGGTGAGGGAGGCCTCTCTGGCATGAAGGTCAAGGTCCACAACAATACAGAGGTACATCCATCTCACGCTGTCTGTCTCGTTACGCCTGAGAGCTCTTGACTCATCGGCCCATGTCGAATGAGAGGTGTGATCAGGAACAACAGTGTTTTTCATGTCTGTTATTCTCGCCTCGCCCTTTCTTTATTGTGTTTTTTAGAACCTTGCATCACTTTTTTTCAGGCTGTGAACTGTATAGAGGGGCGTCTCTAAGCTTACTGACCCTCGCCACACAAGGCTTGACAAAATTAAGAGAAAAGAAGATACCAGCATTCCACTTCACGAACCGATCCCCTGCTGCAAGTCCACTGGGAGAAGCGCAGCAGCAACTGCACTTTAAAAACGAACAGACTGGAAGAGGCTGCTGACCTGAAACTGCCCGAGATCCTTCAGGGGATCTAACACAGTGTGACAAAGAGAATGAAGGTGCGATTACATTAGCGGCATTTCGGAGAATTTTCATGTTCAAAAAAGGTTTACTGTTAATAGTGTAGTGAGGCATGAAGAATTTGTGTGATTAACTTGAACCCCATGCAGAATCTAAAGTCCCAAATGCGCTGATTCCTATGGAAATTATTGGATTCTAAGCACAAACTCATATGTGACCCTGGACCACAAAACCAGACAGTACCGCCTGGGGGTATATGTAGCAATAGCCTACAGTGTCTGGGTCAAAATTATCGCATTTTCTTTTCACTGCCCAATCCCAACATCATTAGCGATATCGAAGTAAAGGGCCAATCGTCTCATATGACAGTATTTTGTACATTTACCTACTGTAAATATATTACAAACGTACTTTTGGTTATTTAGTCATAGCCCATCTAAGATACTCTCACTTGGACAACTTTGTAGGCGATTTTCTTAATATTTAGATTTTTTTGCACCCTCAGATTCGATTTCAAATAGGTGTTCTCTACGGCCAAATATTGCCCTATCTAACAACAAACATAAATCACAGTGACTGTGGTTTTGTTGGTCCACGGTTCGCATATTCGAATGAAGAGTTGGTTTTAGACCACTTAAAGCTTTACTGTACCCACTTAGTCAAAGTTTGATCAAACTGCAATTAAATCTATTAGAAACCAAAACAAAACAATGGGAATTATTAGTGACCCAAAATTTATTACATATATATGGCACACATTTTTTCTGCTTCTCTTTCAAGGCCCTGAAATATATTTTTATGCTCTTTGTTTAAAAGGAAAGTTCACCCAAAAATTAGAATTCTGTCTTCATTTACTCCACCCCATGTCTGCCAAACCTGTATGAGTTACTTATTCGGTGAGCGCCACAAAATAGATCTTTTGACGAATGTTAGTAACCAAAAGCTGGACGGGTTAGCCATTGAATTTCCACAGCTAGCGGTAGAATTATTTTTTTTGTACATACCTATGGACCTACCGTCAATGGGTTCCGCTCACAACTGCTGTTACACAAAATTAGTCAAAATTATTCCTTTGTGCTGCAACAGAGATAAAAACTAATACAAGCGTTTGCTAAAGCTACCATGCAAAAGTGATATGTTGCACAAGCCATTTCCGAAGATTTCAACATCAAAGAAGGCGCGAGCCCAAAGCACATTACTTATTACATGAATCAACCACACCCTGCGCACCAAATAGATTTCAAAGGTCCGGTTTACCAGCCAGACGTGAACGTTTGGAAAATTTGCTTCTGCTAAGCCCCGCGTTCTTGAACTACAAACTAAACTTGTTTTTTAATGGTTCGTCCCCCCCACCACGTTGCATTCTTCAATTTGCTTGAAGTATACTGGAGACGTTATGGGTCCAAAACATGCTTTTAAAAAAATATGCTACTTTAAGACAATTCTACTTAGGGCATAACTTATTCTGTATTAAAAATAAAACGATTTCAAGCTCTTAAGAATAAAGCCTTTAGAGCAAACGTTTTGTGATCATGAAGAAGCATAAATTAGTCAAGTGGGCAGATCCCTGTGATGGTAATGTACAGTCTGTGGGTTTTCATAGTAATATAAATGACCTGTTTACCTCCTGTTCTCGGTAAATCTTCATCTCCTTCTCTTTCCTCAAATAATTCAAATATTGGATAAAGTAGCACTAAGAATGTGTTCGGTTCATTCTGCACATAAAGGGGTTCTAAACTTAGGGTTCATTTTCCTTTTGATATTATGCAAGTCACACCTTAAACAATCTGTTTTCGAAGTCTAGGCTATACACTAAAACTTACTGGAAACATAACCCATGAAGAGAGACAAATTCCCAACAATGTTAAACATGAACCCAAAAACAAGAACACTATATGTTCAGAAATGTGATGTGTTAACATATTAGGAAGCTTTCGAGACTGTCAGATAAGGCGAGTCACCAACAAGCATTTTCAAAAAGCGTATTTTCGAATCGCGATGGTGGGAAGGTAAACGTTTTTTCAATCATGAAAGCTAAAGACTTCTGTTCAAGTGATATAGTGACGTCAAGCAGCAGCACCCACTTTTCAGATATTGTGTAGCAAGAATGCGAATACTGGACCTACCCAAGACTCCCTGGACCCAACCAGCAAACTAACTGAACTTCTCCAGGGACTACTTCGCATGTATTTAAAAACAGCTCGCTATGTGAACGTGCCATATCACACTATTAGGGCCGAAGCATTGTATCACAATGGTAATACTACCACTGCATACGCTGCTAGACCAGTACTATATCCCACCCAATGGACACTGCACCAGGACTTACACGAGTCACCAACCCAACAAAAAAAGATTTTTTTTTTTTTAGTTTTTATTTTTTCTTGTTGTGTGGCATAGGAGACAAAACATTACTGATTGGTTTGTTATGAAGTTTTAAAGACTATCACAAGCAATTTCACATTTTATAAAACATTAGCTATTATATTCGCTAACTAAATAACATTACTCAGCGATGAATTTAGCATCTCAAGAATGTAACATTTCACACAGGTGAATGAGCACTGGCCCTCTCATTCTTTATAAAGCACAAGATTTTTTTGGGGGGGGAATACACCTTCTGTACTTTTTATTTAGGCTCAGGAATCTTTCATTTTGTACTACATTACTTTGCAGATACTAAAAAAAAGTTTTACACTACTATAAAAATAGAAAGTAAAGTCCTCAAACACAACTTGTGTCATGAAAGGGGTATTTTTTAGCAACATTTCCCATTTGATGTGATGTCAAAATGAGAAAGGGTTAGATTTTTTAAATTGATTTATATGTATAATAAAAAATATTTTCGAGAAAAAATTCTTGAAAATTCTGTGCTGTGCAAAGAAAACATATTCATGCATTTCCAAATTAGTTTGGCTTGATTATGTGATAAAAATTGGGACTGTAATATCAAACGAATGTCAAACATAAAACTAATTTAACCGCAATCCAAAAATTCATGAAAGTGCTCTGCGTGCATTTGTGTAATAGTGTTTTGATCGTAAATGGCCTTTACCTTCAGTACAGAGTTCACATGCTTCGCATGCAGATGTAGTAAAAAAAATACAAATAAAAGACATCTTCCGTCGCTGACAAACCATACAATGCGTTTAAAAGGCTTTGTGATTGTAGTAACACAAAACGTGTTTTTGGGTTCCACTGCGCTGTGTAAACATCCACTTTCTCAATGTAAACACGCAATAAACGGACGTCTTTTTAAGACGCAATGTCTAGTTAAAATAGGTTATTTTTATTTTAAAGGGTCATATGATGCGATTTCAAGTTTTCCTTTCTCTTTGGAGTGTTACAAGCTGATTGTGCATAGATAAGATCCTTTGAAGTCTGCAAGACCCTACATGGCTCAAACACAAGAGATCTCTTATCAAAGCTTAAAGGACTTGCCACGCCCCCCTAAAAAGGCATACATTCTAAACAACCTGCACCCACCTATTCCACTCTCTTGTGGAAATCTTTGCTAACTGACGGCCCCAAACTGTGCCGCAAAAGAAAGACAGGCGTGGTTCACAGTAAACACAGTAGTGTTGATAGAGCAAACTGTCGCGGAAGATCGTCGTGTGTTTCAGTCCCGAAAGCAAAAGAACTCTGTATTGGCAATTACGAACGGCCTAGATGCATTTAGGAATCTTTAAGTTTAACTTACAACAGAACAGCAATGCATTTTATGGATGACCATTTTGTGAACCTACGAGAGGAGGTAATTCTGACTTTGCTATGGCAATCATTGGCTCGTCAGAATCAGCTACTGTTTGTTATAGTTTAAGTATCTTGCTATTGGACCTGTTCAACATGCGTAGTTAGCGAATCGGCTTCCCTCGTTCTTTTTTTTCCCCTTCCCGTGTGTGTGTGCGACACTCTCCATCGAGCGAGACCTTTGAGAAAGAGACTCCCACTCCGAGAGCGCGATTACCTCGTTTGGATGCTGTGTGTGGTCTGGTGCAGCCCGCGACGAGAGTGAGAGACGGAGAGTGCAAGAGAGAGAGAGCCGACCGACGATCCCGAGAGCCGGAGAACGAGATCGAGAGAGACGGACCTGGCTCCGACGAGGAGAGAGAGAGGCCGTCACATAACCAAGACTGGAGCTCAGTGTCTTAACCGTGGGCTTGTTCTACGAAAACAAAGATTCATCCCCTTCTGTGTCTGTCACGAGACTCTTTTCCCCTTTCGGGCTCTGTCTTTACATTCATTTTGAAAGATGAAGCTCGCGATTATTGAAAGGGGCGTTACATTTCCGACGAGTACTTGCAGTGTTCAGCCAATCACAATGCACAGGGTCAGCTGGCAAATCAGAGCAGACGTGCTCGTTGGACGCGAGGACTTTGACAGAAAACTAAAGAGTTTTTTGGAGAGGAGGGGACAAGAGGATCAACAATAAGTACTAGTATTTGGACAAAAAATAATGTTTTCTTGAACATTAAAGCATCGTCAAATATTTTGTGACACCAAAATACAACAACATATGATCTTTTAACAAACACGCATCATACCGACCTTTTAATACTTTCTCCTTGCCGACTAGAAAAGGAGGCAGAGAGTATGTTTCCGTGAACAGGCCCACCCCAACTACCGTCCGTGCGTGAGTGAATAAACCTGTCCGAAGCTTCAGAATGATCACCCACAAAAAACGCTTCGACATTTGCAACAATTCAGGGTATCTTCCGTCCCACACAACTTTAGTTCGTAATATTGAAATCCTGACAAATGACAAACCCCCCCGGCACATATTTCTTGTTTTTTAATTATCAAACAATAGCGCAAACAATCAAGAACTCCGGCGTATATTTTGTTTTACACCGGGATAGAAAACGAAAAACAACTTGGACCATATTCGATCTTACATGTGGGCTGGGGGGCCATGAACCCCGACTACTCTCTGTAATTGGTTTCCACCAAAAACATTTTAACAACATAATTAAGAGTCCATCACAAAAAAACTTAACAGACCAGTCCTCCGCTTTCTTTGAGTCTAACAGGTTATTTCTACTTACCCTCTTTTATGTATTCTCACCAGCCAGATTAAATGAAGGCTTGACACCAACCTATACATGAAGTGCAGAGCGTTTTTTGATTGGCCCCTAGCCTGCCTTGTTTATTTACGTCAGCTTATCAACTATACAAATTCTGATGTGTGGCAAGCTGCGCGATGCACTGCAGCACTGGGAGAATGTATTGACCACTATCAATTTATGTGAACACAGTCATAACTTTTGTTTTAGACAATAAGCTGCATTTTAGACAAAGGAGGAACTTAAATAATATTACAGATATAAAAATAAATGACTTTGTGTAATTTACACCTTAGAGACGCCCCAGACAGCCCATACTAGAAGTGAGAGTTTCTATGTGAATGTGAAGTTTGGATTCAGAAGCACAATTTATACCGAGAGAGTAGAGGGGACAGCGGATTGGTATTAGATCTCCAACGGGCATGGGGGAACATACAGAGGGTGTCGCAATCCACAGAGGACGCGCCGCGCCAACAGTGCTCTGTGGTTCAAGAGTGGAGTGACCTGTAGTGAATTGGATGTGACGTCCGTGATTGAGGGAACTAGTTTTGAGTTTCAGCACATCTCCAAACCTGAACTAACCACTTCGAACAATACGCCAAGTCGTGTTCAGACAGACAGCCAGTAGGCTACAGAAGAGAAGTTAACTTTGCAATACGAGGGCACGATGTTATTCAGATTTTTTATTTACTTTGAATTTTCTTTGAGGATTTTGTATCCTCTTGACCTTTTGATGTTTTTAATGGGATAAATCTGACATTAAACGTAAGAATTGGGATAAGAGGACAATAATATAGTGACTAATAGGTAGATTAGCTCAATAAAATCAAAAGGAAATAGTCAGAGAGGAAGATGATATACATGAATAACAGAACAGAGGGCTTTATAAAGGTATAGGAACCGTTTAATGATTGTGATACGAGGCTGTAGGTGCATTTACCATGTAGAATGAAAATGATATAAAATGGTTGGATAGAACAAAGCATTTTTATAGAAATATGAATAGTGACAGAATTAAAATTAAGACTTGAATGTTGAAAGTAAATAGCCACTGGTGGCTATCAGTCAAAATTGGTTTAATAAGGATCATTTTATTTCAATCAATTGGTTCAAAATGCTCATTCATTCTTAGAATAAAAATTAAGCGGCCGGAATATAATAATTGGTAATAGAATTGTTGGCTATAATAATGGGTTTTTACAAAAAACCTCGATCATTTAGGAATGATACACCCCAATCGCATGCGTACTGCGAGTCAGTAAGGTACACAAGAGACGGTTCGTTGACTTGGGTTATCGGGTTAGTTGGCAGATGGACACAATAAACAATTGTGGTAATGCCATCAGCCTGTAGCTGCGGCAAATCCGCCCTATGATAAATAAACTCAGTTTATTGTCTAAAACTACCTGTGCTCACATAAATTAATAGTGGTCTGCGCTTGTCTACAATACATTCTCCCCACGCTGCAGTGCGTCGCGCAGCTTTGCCACACATATTTTAATGGGTGGTTAGCTATAATATTTCAGGCGGTGTGCCAAAGATGTAGGCTAGTAGGTAGTTGTGAGTGCAGGTGCGAAGTAAATTAATATTTATGAGATAAACTAGTATTTCACAGGTAGATTGCAGAATTTATGCCTACACAAAAGAAAGCTCTGTCTAGGCACTGCCTCGGTATGGGGATAAATGATGTCAAGAGACAAATTCACGGGTAAAGAGTAGTGTCAAGGTTGAGGTAAGAGAAAGAGATTCAACGATGTAGAATAGCCAAATAAACAGCCATTACGTAAATCGCCATAGAAATGTGTAAGGAATTTTAACTCAGTTGTAAGGGAATTAATTATTATTATTGATTCAGGTTTTGAGAGGACTAGGATCTGAAGAGCCTAATTCAACCTGATTCGAATTGATTCTAAATTTGATAGTTTACACTCTATCAGCTACTCGGCCAGCGAGAAGTTGATGTCAGTGTATATTACCAATTGAATATGTACATTTTGTATTCTCCCTGGCCACGGGTGAAATACAATTATGATAATTTGTAAGCTCTTAAAGAGGTCATTATTATCAGTAAGCCACGAGCTAGGTAGCAAGCAAGGGATCTTTTTGGCAATAGTTTTAACCTTGAAATTATATGACACCAGACAATCGATTATTTATAAATGAAACATGAAATTTTATTGGCTATTCTAGATTACATAAACTAAGCTAAAACACACATACACACAGACATACAGTTTCAGAGGAAGGAAATTCTGTTAACGGAATTCTGAGTTTCATAGTTCTACCTCGTTTTCACGAGTGATTTAGGTTCACCTGAGAGAACTCACAAAGCAGATACTTTAGTTTATGTTTACTGCTTAAATCATCTAGTTCACCAGTTCAGCAGATCGAAGATTTTGTTTGTACTTGCGTTTTGCTGGTTGACAGCTGGAAAGCTGAGGTGATTCCTTCGCTGACGCGGGCTTCCTGGATGTCTTTGAGGGGACCCCGTTACTGATTGGTCGGTGACGTCGGAATGACGTCCTTTGGAAAACCCCTCGTTGGATTGGTTGGTCTGTGATGAAGCAGGGCTTGAGCAGTTCTGCTGACAGTCTTAGTTTGCACGACTTTAAGTTCTTTGAAGATTTCAACGAAGTATCACTGAAGTGTTTTCTCTGAGTTGCCAGATGTGGTAGTCGCCCTTAGACTGGTGCGCTGAGCCACACGTGGGTGCTCTAACCACGGCGCAGTTCCGCGAGGACAAGAGAAGCAGCAAACAAGCTCAGTCTAGTTGTCATGGTTTTTGATCGGTCGGTACGTCGTACCCTGACGTATCTTCCCCAATGCTTCTTGGACAGCGGCGGAGCGTGCCATACCCCCTTAACAAGAGGCTCTCATTTATATGAGGACACCTATAATAATATGTTGATACGTCTATAAAGTCTCTTAAATGCAAATATTGTACATACTATTAAAGTTTACTTCATTTCAACCTTCTGCATTTCTCGTTTCCATTCGTTCAAGATTAAACTTCACATATCACACACATTTTAATATCCTAATTTTCTAAAAAGGGGTAATAAACACTGCTTAACGTTGCACCGATTAAATTAACACATCAAGTATATACAGTATATATAAGACATACAACATATTATTTGGCCTCTATGCTCCGATTATTTCTCCCATCCTTTCAATGAGTAGCAACGATTGGTCAAAGAAATCTTTCTTTGTCTACCTTTACCTTTGGAATGCAGGGGGAAGGAAGGTGCATGCGGTAATTCTCCGGTCAGTTGAGAGTATGCTGCTGAGAATCTCTGCTGGGATAGGGCGCTACTAAAATTCGTCTCTTTTGGCTGCATGGATTTAGAAATTTATGCGTCAATCGGTCAGAGGTCCTGTGTGATTCTGTGGCCGCCGGCGCTCTGTTTAGGTCAAGGTTCTTGTTTCTTTGGTCATTAGACGGTTTTATTGACTCTGAACCTGTCACGAACCCTACTGACCTTCTGTTAGCTTAAACGGTCCCCGCCGGTACAGAGGGAGCGGGGTCAGTTCTTGTTGTCTTAGGATGTGTCGACATGGATGGTGGCCCTGGCAAATCATTCGTCCGTGTTTTCTTTGTAAAGCTCAAGCAGAGCGACGACAGGAAATATTGGAGAAACGCGCCACATGGCACCCCTGCGTCACACGTCCTCAATGCTTTAAGACTCTCATCTGGCCTTTTCTGCCTGGGGTTGATGGCTTCTTACAAAGCGCCGTCAGGGCCTTTTTATTATGTTTTATGGACTCATTCTATTATGTCTGTAACAAAAAAGTGGCTTGGCCACTCAGAGGAAAGGGCGTGTTCATTCACGCCCACACTGTAGACGATCGACCAATTTCAACGTTGCTTTATATTCCGTTTTCTATCCTTCTGTACCACGTTAATAAAACAGAAAAATGACGCCAGCACCATTATTGATTTTTCGTTTTGTCCTGACCAACTGAAACCCATGCTCGCAGTTTTTTTTTTTGTCATTTTTCAGATTTTTCAGATTTCAATATTAAATTAAAAAATGATTGGACGGATTTTGCACTAACCCTTTTCATCGATTCATTGAAAAGAACAGATTCAGAAAGAGGGAATTCATAGGTGGTTTTCATTTCCATTATAACCAAGAATTTTGCAGCTACTAAAGTTTTCTTAAAAGTTACTTTTATATGACCAATGAGACGTGATGTGCAAAGAACATCAAAGTAAATATTTTACAATGGGTACAATGTGGTGAGACAAGGGAGTCATTTTATTCCAAAAATGTTTCAAATGACATTCTCATCACAGAGTGGAAATGGAAATGACTGTGTTGGAAATGTTTCAGAAAAATAACATAATGCTTCTGTGATGCATAGGTCTATGTAGCCTAAAGTATACACTGATGGACATTATTAGTGGATAAATTAAACAACTAGTGACAGTTTGGAAGTTTATGTTTCTAAAAGTCCACAAGGCAAAACGTTTGCACAGAAGAAACACCCATAAACAACCTGTGTCTAATTAGCCAGTTGGTAAAAGTAGGCCTTAGATTTTTAGCAATAGTGAATTTATTTGTGCTAATTAAAAATATAATTCCAAGCCACTTGCAAAAATGAATTTCTCAGTGCATAACTGTTTATCAAATCCAGAGGCATAGTAAGGGTTATAACTTAGAGGCATGTCAAAGTTCAATGTGCATCTTTCAGCAAATCAGTTAGGACTTCTGGGTGAGCCTCACATCACTTTATTAAAGGGGTCATATGATGCGATTTCAAGTTTTCCTTTCTCTTTGGAGTGTTAAAAGCTGTTCGTGAATAGATAAGATCCAGCAAGTTGCAAAAAGACTAACGTCTCAAACCTAACGGAGATATTCTTTATAAAAGTTAAGACTGGTCCACGCCCTCCTAAAATGCCTCATTTAAACACGCCCCCACATGCCTACGTCACAATGTGGGAAGATTTGCATAACACCACCCAAATGTTCACGCAAAAAAGAAGGCGTAACTTTATTGTTGCTGCCACCGCTGCCGCCATGTTGTGAAGACGCTGTGTGTTTCGTTGTGAAAGCGAAAATACTTTGTTTGGCCTTCCAAAAAAGACACGACTAGAAATCAGTGGTTAAGTTGTATTTACAACACTGTTCCAGAACAGTTAACCCAAATATTCAGATGTGTGCAGCGTATTTTATGGAGGACTGTTTCCTGATCCTGGAAGAGTAGAATACAATGCCGGCAGTTCTGACTCACATAAGTAAGTTTTAATTTAAAGGATTTGCCACTGATGAATCAAACGCGAGTTCGTTAGAGCCAGTGTAGAGTAGCGCTTGTTGTTTGTCATTTCTTCGATGACAAATGCAGACATGGTTTTATGTTTACGTGGCGCGATGCAACGCAACGCGTAAAAAGACAGTATAAGTCATTATAATCCATAATTATGTCCCAACTGGATGCAACAAACGCCTCGTTTATAATGGGTTTTAATGGTTTTGTCTCGCCATGCCGGGAGACACAGCATCACAGTATAGTAAGGGACGTAACATTTCCATCACAAGCTTGAGATATTCGGCCAATCACAACACATTGGATAGCTGACCAATCACAGCACACCATGCTTTTCAAACCGATGAGCTTTGTAAAATCGCCGAGTTTCAGAAGGCGCCGGGGCACTAACGCGCCGGCGAAAAATAAGTACAGATTGGAATCATATGCCAAAATAATGTATGTAATATTCTTCGGCTTTTTTTACACCTTTTTAACCAATATAAACACATTTCATTACACCAATACACAAAATAATGTTCTTTTTAGCAACATCATATGACCCCTTTAATATTCATGAGCAAATCTGATGAAACCTGTTTGAGAGTTTACTGTATTATTTTACACAATAGGTTTGTAAGTGTTTTTTCTTATCGCTTCAATTCCCTGATTTTGTTTGTCCTTCAATATATCCCACAAAAGAGCACAAAACTTTCAAAAATGAATCCAAAATTGAGGCTCTTTGTGGACAGTAACAAAATCAGTGAATTTGTTAACTTATGTGCCTGGGAACTTTTCCAGAGTTCAAAACACTGGAGGAGGTGATGAAAACATTAGTAACCCAGATAATGATGAGTAATATTTTCAGTGGCTGCACATACCTGTGTGTGCACGTAACCTCAGGTTGATAACAGATATTGGACACAAAGTTCAAGATGTAATTGAATATTTAACTAATTTTGTGTATTGCACACTATTTTTTAAAAGCCACCCTGTGGATATGCTGTCCTATATGAACATTTTCTAAAAGCGCACTCTTGTCAACCGTGACACAGATCTGCTTAATCAAATTTTGCATTAAACACAAAAGTGTGACTTTCAGATTCCAGATATTAAAGATTATTCTAGAACATAAAAACACATAATGACTCCAGGGTTACAGCTACAGTAATATAAAACTCCCATTGTGTAAAGTCTGAATTTAGCATGCCAGATCCCATTTGAATATGTTGTGTCTCTCGTTAACAATCATGACCATATTATACATTTGAAAATCCACTGAGAAGCTTCCACTCCAGCCTGCTTCTTGCAAATGCTAGTTGCCTAGCAATGCAATCGCTGATTTTATGCCTTGGTGTTTTGCCTGTCTTCGAAGTTCGCAAAAGCCAGAGAGAAAGAGACAGTCTGAAGATGAGCGACGCTATTTGCAGATGATAGCAAAAGGAGAGACAAGATGGACCACACGCACAAGACAGAGAGAGACGGGGGTGGGAAAGCATTTGAATATTATTTCGTTTTTCAAGCAATTTTCTGACATATCCAGAGAATACTGTATGATGACTGTATGATATGGGAAACATGTAACATTGATCTGTTTATTTGCTCGTTCTGATGAAATGTATGCCACTGGAGCCGATCTGTCTTCACCTATAGGCTGCATCGGGATCTACTGTATGTGCAAGCAGTTCAGATGATTATCTTCAAAATGATATAATATAGAGATCTAGAATCTGCTCCACTCCAGGTCGGTGTTTTTGTCTTTACAACACAATGAGAGCTAACGTTCCTTCCTTCTGCACATACACAGAGCGAGTGAGAAACAGCCAGGGCTCATCTTAGATCCTAATCTCCCAAGGCTCGCCTCCACGGGGAAGTTCTCTTTAACCATCCTACAGTTTTCCTCTCTTATCATTTCAGCCTCCCTGTACCATCTCAGAGAAGAGCCAAGTTCAAAGCGCCATTCAAAAGCCGCTGCAGTAAAAGAGGAGCAGGAAATCTAATTAGCATGAGCGACAAATAAATTAAAATAACCTGAGCTGTATTCGTGGCACTGAGGTTATGGACATCGTCACGCTGCGGACTGAATATTAAAACAGGCCTTTTCTGTATCTGACAGAAGAGTTCTGACTCAGGTGACAGAAATCAGGGCCAGTGATTTGTCCAAAAGGGCTGTATCATCGTCCATTTAGTTTAATGAAGTATTATAACCCAGGGCTTAATACACTAAAAAAATGCCTCCCCGGTTTTGTTTTTACGGTTGTTCAACCAACTTTGGCCGTCAAAAATAGGGACTAACCAACTTTTACAAAATGTAACCTCAAAGAAAAAATTCTCACGTTGCGGTTAGTCCATATTTGACCCAAAGTTGGGTTGAAACAACCCAGCACTTTTTAGAGTGTATATTGAGGAATATAAGAGAAATCTTGGCTTTGGTTGTGTGGTTATTGGACTATGTGCTGGTTTCTAACCAGGACACAATAGGGCTTTTCACTCTTGAAATAGTTAACCCTGGGTCATTCGAAACCCGGGTAAACAGTATCCTGGGTTTTCCTGTTTTGCAATTTACACTGCTCATACCTGGGGTAATTATTCCTGGGTATTCATACACGGACGTTTCACACTGTGCATTCATAAACCCGGGCTGATGTTCTTATTTGCATATTTGTGGTGTCAGTGTCATTGATTGGATGAATGCTGTACATGGCTCCAGCTCTGAATGGACTTTTCGGTGGAATAAAACAGACTCTTCTTCACTTCATTTCACATTTTCCATCATCATTTTATATTTTCCCCCACAAATGCTTATTTTCTACAAAAGAATTATGTATCTGGAAGCTCAAACCAAATATACTGTGTGCCATCTTCATTGAAACATAAATGCATGTCCAAATTTACTCTTGTTTTCTCTGCTGATTCTGTGAGTCATTTGTTTGCAAGTGAATTATTGACATTTCCTTTTTGACAGCCCACAATTTCCAGTCAGCACTTAGGGAGACTGTAAAATCTCGGCAAGTACTGGAACAGCCACTCCAACACTTCAGTTACAGACTCTCTTGGATCTCCTCAAACGCACAAGCAGTGATGAGTGAGATTTTTGAATTACAAAAAAAGGTAAATGCAACCTTTAGTCTCGTGTGAAAAAATTAGATTTTGTTTTTGCAAAATGTAAAATGCATTGTATGTATTTGGGGTTTTGCATAAATGTATGCATTGTCACATTTTTCTTATGAGATCAGGCTGACAAAAATGTCAGTAAGCAAGCTGAGGTTAGAAGGGTCTCTGATATCACATGACCTCATAGGTGTTTTGAGCAGGTAGCTGGCAAAAGTATGATGTTGTTGATTTCCATATTTAATTAGCATCCTTTTTCTTCCTTAGACTCGGGCTGTTAGAAAACATCAAAATAAACGAACAATGCTGCCACATTACAGGCTCGCACACAGCAGGAGTGTCGCAGACGCATTAATGCATTTACAAACTGAACAGTAATGTGAGAACTGCTACCATAGTCGAGAGAGATTCAAGAGACAGAGCAATTAAACATGAAATAATGAAGAAAAAAACTCCATTTGGACTACTGTCTTATCTCACTTTCCTCCTCCACTCTTACCTTGTCTCACTCTTTATCTCCATTGTTGTCATGTCTCCATCTCCCTCTCCATGTTTGTCCAGTTTCACTGTCCTTCTTCATTCTTGCCAAGTCTCATTCTCATCCTGCACTCAACAAGCCTTTTCACTGTTTATGACAAACGACAGACAAAAACATTAATTTTCAATGAGTTCTGACCCACTGTGGTTGTCAGATCAAAAGTGGATCAGTTATTTTTGGATAGAAGCATCTGCCAAATGCATAAAAATAATAAATCCAGTTTGACTGCATGGTATGCACCATCTTTCAAGACTTTGTTTGTAAGACTTTGTTTGTTTTTTTATATATATTTTGTCTAACTTTATCCTAAACACTCAATGCTTCCTTAGAATGGACAGTTATGAATTAGTAAGCCAGAAAAAATAGATTTATATTGTTTAACACTCTACTATCCAAAATAAAAAGGTACGAAAGCTGTCGCTGGGGCGTTGCCCTTTCAAAAGGTACTAAAATGTACCGTTTAGATACTAATAAGATGTTCCATTTATGGGTAAATAAGGTATAAATGTGGAACCTTTTGTAAATCAAAAATTTGTATCCAAATTATTGGTGGTCACTTGTTCTGTAATCATCCAACTATGATCATTTATATTTTTTAGCCATTTAGCAGATGCTTTTTTCCAAAGAAACATTTTAAAATTGATACCCAGTAAAGTTATATCCTTAGCAAAGAATTATATGCCCTCTGCGACCCCTCCAGTTCAGGGTGGTGTCGATGATATCACATATAAGATAGGCTGTTAATAAAAGATCAGGTAAAGGAAACCCGACAATGAAGGTTCTCAGGGGCAAGCAAAAAAAACGCGCTATCAGCTTTTGATTTATTTCAGGCACAAGATTAAAAACTGCACTTTGAAAAGTGTGTCATTGCAGCTGGTGATTTCAGACTGACTCCAGCTTAGATGGCGCATTAGTCACCATGACCTTCACACACCATCAAACCGCTTCAGACCACAAGTTTCTTTAGTGCCTGGTTCTTCTCTTTCTGTCTGTCGCCCTGAGGTTGCTATACATATTATATAATATACTATATATATACAGTGTGTACGGAAAGTATTTAGACCCCCTTAAAATTTTCACTCTGTTATATTGCAGCAATTTGCTAAAATCATTTAAGTTATTTTTTTTTTCTAATTAATGTACACACAGCACCCCATATAAACAGAAAAACACAGAATTGTTGAATTTTTGCAGATTTATTAAAAAAGAAAAAAAACTGAAATATCACATGGTCATAAGTATTAAGACCCTTTGCTCAGTATTTAGTAGAAGCACACTTTTGATATAATACAGCCATGAGTCTTTTTGGGAAAGATGCAACAAGTTTTTCACATTTGGATTTGGGGATCCTCTGCCATTCCTTTTTGCAGATCCTCTCCAGTTCTGTCAGTTGGATGGTAAACGTTGGTGGACAGCCATTTTTAGGTCTCTGCAGAGATGCTTAATTGGGTTTAAGTCAGGGCTCTGGCGGGGCCATTCAAGAACAGTCACAGAGTTATTGTGAAGCCATTCCTTCGTTATTTTCGCTGTGTGCTTAGGGTCAGGGTCTTGTTGGAAGGTAAACCTTCGGCAAAGTCTGAGGTCCTGAGCACTCTGGAGAAAGTTTTCATCCAGGATATCCCTGTACTTGGCCGCATTCATCTTCTATTCTTGTATTTTCTCTTTCTCTTTTTTCCTTCCCTCGATTTCAACCAGTCGTCTGTCCCTGCAGCTGAAAAACACCCCACAGCATGATGCTGCCACCACCAAACTTCACTGTTGGGACTGTATTGGACAGGTGATTAGCAGTGCCTGGTTTTCTTCACACATACCGTTTAGAATTAAGGCCAAAAAGTTCTATTTGGTCTCATCAGACCAGAGAATCTTTTTTCACCATCTTGGAGTCTTTCAGGTGTTTCTTAGCAAACTCCATGCGGGCTTTCATGTGTATTGCACTGAGGAGAGGCTTCCGTCGGGCCACTCTGCCAAAAAGCCCCGACTGGTGGAGGGCTGCAGTGATGGTTGACTTTCTACAACTTTTCCCATCTCCCGACTGCATCTCTGAAGCTCAGCCACAGTGATCTTTGGGTTATTCTTTACTTCTCTCACCAAGGCTCTTTCCCCCCGATAGCTCAGTTTGGCCCGGACGGCCATCTCTAGGAAGGGTTCTGGTCGTCCCAAACGTCTTCCATTTAAGGATATGGAGGCCACTGTGCTCTTAGGAACCTTAAGTGCAGCAGAATTTTTTTTTTTTGTAACCTTGGCCAGATCTTTGCCTTGCCACAATTCTGTCTCTGAGGTCTTCAGGCATTTCCTTTGACCTCATGATTCTCATTTTGCTCTGACATGCACTGTGAGCTGTAGGTCTTATATAGACAGGTGTGTGGCTTTTCTAATCAAGTCCAATCAGTATAATCAAACAAAGCTGGACTCAAATGAAGGTGTAGACCCATCTCAAGGATGATCAGAAGAAATAGACATCACCTGAGTTAAATATATATGAGGTTCACAGCAAAGGGTCTGAATACTTAGGACATGTGATATTTCCGTTTTTCTTTTTTAATAAATCTGCAAAAAAATTCAACAATTCTGTGTTTTTCTGTCAATATGGGGTGTTGTGTGTACATTAATGAGGAAAAGAAATTTAACTTAAATGATTTTAGCAAACGACTGCAATATAACAAAGAGTGAAAAATTACGGGGGTCTGAATACTTTCCGTACCCATTGTATATACTATAACAAAGAGTGAAAATTTAAGGGGGTCTGAATACTTCCGTACCCACTGTATTGCTAAGATACAAGGATATAATATATAATAAATCTCTATAGACAGTACTAAATTATATGCAGATATACACAGTACTACTTATCAGTCAGAGAATGTGAATAAACTCAATCTCTGACATTCAAAAACATTAACGCACATCCGTTGTTGATCTTTTTGCAGCACGAATTGCTCAAATCGTTTCATGTCTAACAAGAAAGATAAAATTCATGATTTTAAAAGAGATGTGTACCACAAAGAAAACATGAATTTAAGGTTTTATCAGCTTAATTTAATTGACAGCGAAAAGCATCAACAATGAGAAGCATTTTGTCAGCTGTAAAAACACATTTGACACCATTCAACATTTAAGAGCAGGATGACCCAGAAGACCCCAAAGTTTCTTTCCAAAGCACAATATTTCTGTAATGAATTCGCGAGCAGTCTGCCTGTAACCCCAGCTAAGAGGATGTGGGGCATGCATGTTTTATCGTCGTGAACTTGAAATCACATCACATGCCAGCAATGCGTGCCGCCACTTTGGAGAATTACATAAATGCCGTAAAAACATCTCCATGCTAGCAAGTGCAGGATAAGGCAAAAATGAAGAACATTTCACCGAAATGAAGTCTCTGCTCTGTAATGACATGTTCCTCTTAGTGAAACAGATTGAGTCTGCCCTGTCTGAGTGGGTCATTATATATTTAAAATGCCGGATTTGAACACAGGGAGCTGTTTTTTCTTCATCTTCCTTGTTTTTAGAGGAGGTTCTCGTCCTAATGACATTTTGAGGTAGGTTAGGAGCTGTTAAATTATAATCCTGTGAACTCAGGCAGATTATAACTTCCTACAGATTGCTAATGCGAGCAAACACTATTGGTTTTAGCAATTAAGGATCACAAGGATGCTTGTTGTCATGGATATAAACGGGAATGAAGTCAATGTTCCTCCAGGAAGGATACATAATAGCATTAGCATTATTACAACCGGTTCCAAGCAAAGCTTCACATAGATAACTTGATGAAACCCTGTCACTGTCAGCACAAATAATGTGAAGCTGGCAGTTTGCAATCCTTTTGACTGTTCTTTGAGCCTCAACACCTGGAAGTCATTGTTATTCGGATGTTACATCTGTGACACATTCTGTCTGGTTCAAATAGATACGTTGTAACAAAAGTTGGAGTGAGCCCTTCTCAGTCGCATCAGTAGTTGCCATGGTGACAGTGCACCTGCAGGTTGCGGGTGATTCTGAAGGAAACAGTGCGGGCCTTTGCAGGTGTCATTTTCTCTTACGGAATATGTAAGTGATTGGTTGAAAGAGGCTTACAGCTGACCTCAGACATTCTCATAGCACTTTCTAGCAGTGTTGGGGAAATTATGACGTAGCTGGGATTTACTAGAATCTTTGGCAGATGTTACAATACCAGGAAAGCAGCAAGGCAAAAGGCGATTTTTGCTGTAACTGCATCCACACATCTTCAACTTCATTGTTTTTCTCAGACTCATCTGTGGCAGATGTTCTACAGAAGGCTATGTGGAACTAGTCTCAGCCTCAGACGACATGCACAAGGAGCACCAACTGTCTCTTCACGAACTGTCTGATGCAGATATGGAACCCAAAAGTGGCAAGTGCCGACTGAAATCACTACTTTTTATCTGTTTGGCTGGCTTTCCATTTCATATTTTATTATTTACTCATATACGATTATAATATATAAATATTATTACCATTTTAAAATGCAGTTTATTCCTGTAAAGAATCATTTCGAATTATTATCACAGTTGAAAACATTTGTGCTGTGTAACATTTTTGTGGAAACCTTCATACATTTTTCTTTCATTAAAGATTTCAAAAGATGAGAATTTACTTAAAATAGAATGTATTTGTAACCAAGTAATATATTAGAATATATATATAGTAATATTATATTCATTTGATTATTTATATTACTATCATTTTTGATTGGTCGCTCTACATGTTGTTCACATTATCTATTTCTGTCAAACTTAAACAGAATTAATAAGTCAATAAACAGAAATAAATAAAAGTTTGGCTATGCATTTTTATAAGAATGATGGGACCCATCTGAATCCACGGCTTTTAATATTTTGATTTGAAATGGGTGAGGTTCAAACCTTAATTTCACATATGTGCCCCAAGACTCAGCATGTCAGAGCACATGTTAACCGCCAGACCAGAACGCTGACATCTGAATCCTTCTTGATTGGAATTATCAGAACTGAAATCAAGCTTTTCAGGTTGTGCTTCGCTGTCACACCACAATAAAAATTACTTAGGAGAGTTAAATTATTTTCCTGAATTTTTAAAACTAGCTGTCATAATGTATTACTAGGCCTTATTATATTATTGTGTCATCTTATATTCATGTTATAGTGTAACATATATAATTCACAGGTGTTCACTGAGGTCCTAGACTCAACTTCCAGTGAGTTACATGTCAGACATCACCGGAATTAAAGCTGGCAGTTTCAAAATGGGTCAGCCAATCATAAATGACCTCTCCTGTAGAGCTCCTGAAGCTTTTCTCTTACAGGTGTATCTAAGAAAACAGTACGGGCCTCTACACATGTTCTTTAAAGGCACAATATGTAATTTTTGCCGCTAGTGGGCGCGTATTCAAAATAAACAAAAAGACAAAGGTGTAGTTTTGAATCCGATGGGACTCGGGCAGAAATCATGTTCATGGAAGAGCTAATGATTTATTAACGTAGTAGAATGAAGCAGGGTGAGGCTGAAAGCCGTCTAAGCGAAACAAGGCCGCTGAACAAGCGTGACACACGGCTGGAAAGCAGCGGAGCTTTTATTATGCCACAGTCGACCACTTCCGCTCCTTCCAGTCGTGCGTATGGGGAGGGGGGAAAGCAGTGCTGTTTTATCATATTTATCATACTAGATATTAAAGCGTCTTTGGTGTTTCCATGTTTTCTACAAAACAAAACCAGAAATCGAGGGGTTATGACGGCATTGGCAGGCGACACAATGACACTATGGACACGATCCGTATCACTAGGTAAAATGTTTTTTTTTTTTTTTACTATTTCGGGATTTAACATTCTTAGAAACATTTGGGATAATGTAAGAACACAAGTCAGCAAAATATATAACATTGTTCTAGTGGTTTTTGGATATTTTAATAAAAAAAGAGCTAACATAGTGCCTTTAATGATGTGTTGGAAAATCCACAAATCCACAATGTTTTGTGCGTAAGGATGGGAATTGGGAAGAATTTCATGATTTGGGTTCCAATTCCTCTTTACGGATCTATTGCCAATTCTAGAGTAGAGTAATAAAGTAAGCTACTTGCAATAAGAGAAATCCAATTTCATTGCCAAATGAACAATAACAGTGTACTTTTTTATTAAATACAAATGACAAAACCCATAATCTGCATTTATATATGCATACGTTTTCATATGAACAACCAGTCAGAAAGGGCATTTGGAGTGATTGGAGTATTTGTTTCAGGACCTGGCATGTTTTCTTCCTTCGTTTTCTTTCCTTGCCCCTAAATAATCATCCCGAGATCACCTCAACGAGGTGGTCTTGGCCAGACTGGAAACAAACTCTGGAGCATTTTGTTTGTTGTGAGAAAGCAATCCAACCCAACGGACCAACAAATCAAGCTGCATCATAATTCATAATGGGAAATGTGTTACGTAAAAAGCAGCAGTCTGATTCTGTGGGTGAGCACATTAGTTATCGCAATTGAAAACCAAAGAGAGCCTCTTCATCTTAAACTGTTGTGTAATTACTCTTCGCCAAAGCAGGTGCATTACAGGAATGTTGTCCCAAAGAAGCCTTGATTCCCGCTCTAACTGACTTACCAGTTAGAGCGGGAATCAAGGCTTTGTCAGGACAACATTCTTGTAATGATGCCTACATTCACAATAAGCCTGCAGAGCTAACTTCTTGATGGATGAAGCTATGAGGAACATAAACAATGAGTACTCTGCCCAATGAGAGGACAGTTTTATTCACATGCAAGATGTAACTTGCATAAACACATTTTGGTTTGTTTTGAAATGTTGCCTTGTGAAAGCGAAACTGAACCAAGAAGAAAATGCAACATTGTAACAAGTCCCTGTTTTTGAACAAAGCAAACGATATATATAGGTCTGAAAACGGCCTTACAGTTAGATGTAAGCTATATGCGTCTGATTCACAGAAATTCAGAAAGTCAACTGACTTATAAAAAGAACTGGTTTATTTAGAGTGGTTCATTCAGGAATGGGATGAATACTGGCACCTGGACGTCTGGTATCAGAACTGTTTCAGTGGATGAGAAGTATCAGACTATTTTAATAAAAGTCATTAAAAATAATTCCCAAATTCCCAACTCCCTTTGGCCTCCTGATCATACTTTTATAAAAACTAACAAAGGTAAAAAAAAAGGGTAAATTTTTTAATGCTTTTCCTATTAAAGGATTTCCTTATTTCTTTCATATTTCCTACTAATATATTCAGATATTATATACCTAAGACTATGTTACACTAAAGCCAGTGTCAGAAGACTGACTGTAAGCTAATGCAGAGGTGTGTGATGAGAAGCCAGTGTGGAGACAAGACAATTTATCACCGTTCATTACCTCAGTACCTTTTTTAGTACAGGAAAATTTGGATAGACTGAAAAGTTGGTACTAAAAAACTTCAGAAATTTGAGTTATTTAGATTTAGATTAAGTCATCTGCATATAACATTCCAAAACTTATTTACGTCTTGCACAATTCAATTTCTTTCAATCTTTCAGTCCATCATTCATTCTTAGCGAATTCCCCCTGTAAGTTGTATGAATGTACTTACCTGCCAGTTTCTGCAAATAAATATAGAAAAGCAATAAAATTGCCAGTGTTTGTAAGAGCCTCTTTCTCTTAATCCAAATTATTACATTCTTCTTTACATTGCATAATCTGTCAGTTGCTTTCTTTCTTTGTTCTGGATCCAGTTGACCTAAAAATAAAAAAAAGTTAAGGGCAAACAGGACAGATCAATAGTGTTTTATGTGTTTTCCCCTCAGCAGGACACCCCACGGTGCAGAAAATACTTTTACTAATTAGACTTGGACCCTTAATGGCTCTGATTTTGGCCTGAGAAAAGAAAGAGCGATGCCGGTCTAATTGTCTGGTGATGCAATGTTTTAATTAGATAAGTTAACAGGCAGGCAGGATTCTCCACCAGCATCCCCATCATTAACTATATTCATTGTCCCTACGGCTGCAGTGGCAATTGATCATGACAGATCACATGGGAAAGGCTCAGGCCAGAATCCAATAAGATCCAACGTCCTGAACCAGAGTAGCAGAATTAAACGGCTGTTAGAGCAGATGAAGGAAGACTGATAATGCACGACAGCCAGCGACCCCAGATAAACTGAGCTGGGTTTAACAGATGTACGTGATACTCCAGCTAATACGCTGAGATGCTATCATCCTATCAAAATATTTTATGCCAAAATATTTTATCTGCAGGGAAAAGATCAAAGCTGTTAATCATAATGTCAGTATTTAAAGGATAAAAAATTGTGTTGTTTTTGTTTATGTACTTTTGAAGTATGCAAAAATCTAAATGTAACTTTTCTCTTAGGCATACAGATACATCTTTTGATCTGTAAAATTATAAGAACTGTATTTTAATTATGCATCATGGATTATGTTGATAAAAGACAACATATTCAGGTTAAATGTATTATTTTTATGATGGATGTTTGGATTCAATGCTGGAGTCAATATGGCCACTTCACTTTGGATTGTGGGTAAACTGTGTTTCTAATGAGCCCAATAAACCAGGAGGTTTCATGCTAAAGCACACACATGTCAATAAGCAATTAATGAAGACAGAGGAGGAGACAGAAACAAAGCAACAGGTGCCACGTACATTATTGCCAATTCTTCAGTTCTTCCAAGAGGAATCGGCTTAAATAAAAATCAACAAAAAAAAAAACTCTACAATCTGCAATATTTGCTCATGACACTAGTTTCTGAACCATTCACCTGAGCTAGAAATGACGTGTAACTAATCAGTCTGGAGTAAGCAGGAAAAAATGGCAAAACATCTACCGTCATTTTATCATATTTAAACCAATCAAAGTTTTGTTTGTTTGTTTTATTTTGTTTTAAATATTATATTAATTATTTATATTTTTTATTATTTATTATTATTATATTATTATAATATTAAATTCATTTTATTTAAATAATTCACAAATTTTTGCAATTCACATAACTAAGCCCATGGCCGTAGCCAGCAATGAGGTCACCGAGGTCAGGGGTGCAGAATTCGGTAAATTTTCCATATTCTGAATAATTCCGTGTTCATTCTCTGAATGACTAATTTGCTGTTTAAAACTCATCATATGAGGGTCTGCATGTATAATTAAGTTTAGACAGTTTCCAAGAATGTTTAGCATCAGTGTTATGAAAATGATCGCTGCGAGACGCTGGTGGAGTTAACGAGGCTTGAGAGAGATCCAGCTATTATAAGATCTTGGAACTGTCTTTTCATGATTTTGACACTTTAGAAAAAAAGTTAATAAAGTGGGAAGTTGCAGTCTAGGGTTAGTGATATCTTTAGCTTATCTTATGCAAAAGATTGAACTAATTTCGGTTTATTTATCGTATTTTATTTGTTTTCATAGCAATATCTGGCAATACTGCATCGTCTGCATTTAAACTGACAGTAATCAAAAAAGCCCACGGACAGGTTATTTCTGACAGGATACCTCGTTCGTTAAGGCAATCGCAAAAAAAACTAAAACAAAAAACATCATGATATTATCTGTCAGAAACGTTATCAACACTATCAATACCAGTAGCGTTTAACACACATCTGTAGAACAGATTACAGAATTAAATGAAATATGCAAACACTAGCCATGAAGAAGTCTATGCTATTTCATTCAGTATAGTAGTTACATTTTCACAAAAACATGCTAAAAACATTCATATGAGCACTAGACAAAGTTATCATCTACAGTATATAGCAATGGTTATTAATGAAAACTATAATAGTAACATGTATCGTTGCATGAATAATAAACAACTGATAAAATTATCCATCCCTAACCTATAGTAAAGCATTAACAAATTTTGATGCAATAAATATGATATAATTTAACAATGTTAATCCATCCAAAACAGAGAAAACATCTTTCACACACATCTGCATGTCTGTCTCTTTTAAAGTGTTTATTGTATATAATGAGTTGTATTTGTAGGGGTTATAACACAATTCTTTAACACCAACCCCCATCACCTCACTAATTTTCAAAGCCTGGGTATGGCCATGCTAGCAATACTATTCAACCAAACACTATGGAGCTGTTTTCTGTCATTGGGAAGATAATGTTTGAGGTAATTTTCTCACAATTCTGAGAAAATAAAGTGAATTTTGAGATATAAACTCACAATTCTCAGGGAAAAATAATAATAATAGTAATTGCAAGATGTTAACTTGCAATTGCAAAATAT
This sequence comes from Sinocyclocheilus anophthalmus, assembly GCA_018155175.1. Classification (NCBI taxonomy): domain Eukaryota; kingdom Metazoa; phylum Chordata; class Actinopteri; order Cypriniformes; family Cyprinidae; genus Sinocyclocheilus; species Sinocyclocheilus anophthalmus. The sequence goes on from JADLZN010008092.1 coordinate 72,090, forward strand.
AAACTTAGAGTTCCACCAAAAAAAGTCAGAATTATGAGATAAAAAAGTCACAATTACAGTGTTAATTTTTATATTATTCATTCTTGGGGGCAGTGGCGGAAGAGAAAAGAAAACAGGCTTCTATTGATAGCATTCAGTCACGTGACCGGCTCGAAGACCTGGAGGGCAAAACATCCATAGAACTGCAGCACAAGCCTGTCAATTTTCCATCTGTTTCACAGCCGCAAATATTTAGATCACCTCTCAAAAGAATAAAACAAAAGGTATGTGAACCAAACGCAAGTTTTGGTCATTTGCAATCCATATTAAGCACCCGCTGCAATATTTCAATCATTAAACAGAGCAACAAACGTTGTAAAAACACTTAAAGTGCCTTAATATATTTAAAACAGTAATATTAAAAGACCAAATTCAGTAATCACTATATTAATGATGCATAGTTTACATAGGCAAGCAGATGAGGTCGGAATATAAACGCAATCCGCTTAATGGTTCAATGTTTGCCTTATAATGGTTTTCTATGGGAAACCATTTAACGTGAAACTTTGCACATTGTTTATATTCTGGGTTCATATGCTTGCCTGTACAAAATATACATCATCAATAAGGTGTTTACTGAATTTCTCCTTTTAATATCTGCGTTTTACTACATTATTACTTAAAGGGGTCATATGATGGTTTTTTTAAAGATCATTATTTTGTGTAACAAAATATGTTGACATACTTTAATGTTCAAAAAACACATTATTTTCAAAATACTGTACATTATTGTAAGTCCTCTATGCCACGCCTCTCCTTCCGATAAACCGCAGTCTGCTCTGATTGGCCAGCTGACCCAGGGCATTGTGATTGGCCAAACACCACAAGCACTCATCGGAAATGTAACACCCCTTACCATAATCGCGACGAGCTTCATCTTTCAAAATAAATGAAAGAACGGAGCCCGAAAGGGGAACAGAGTCACGTGACAGACATAGTGATGAAGCTGGTATGTTTTTTTTGTCTGAGGTGACCCCCCCCCCTCTCCCTCCCTCTCCCTCCCTCTCCCTCTCTCCCTCTCTCTCTCTCTCTCCCTCTCCCCTCTCTCTCTCTCTCTCTCCCCCTCCCTCTCCCTCTCCCTCTCTCTTCTCTCTCTCTCTCTCTCCTCTCTCTTCTCTCTCTCTCGCTCGCTCTCTCTCTCTCTTCTCTCTCTTCTCTCTCTCTCTCTCTCTTCTCTCTCTCTCCTCCTCTCTTCTCTCTCTCTCTCTCTCTCTCCTTCTCTCTCTCCCCCTCTCTCGCACACCACTACAAACAACAAAACTTCCGCAGTTACTAAGGTCAATAGCAAAAATACTTAAACTATAACAAAAACCAGTAGCGAGTCAGAAGAGGAAGCGCCAGATTGTCATAGCCAAAGTCAGACTTACCTCCCTCTCCAGATTCACGAAAAGGTCGTCATAAAATGCATTCGCTATTCTGTTGTTACCAATCATAAAGATTCCTAAATGCATCTACTTTCGGAAGGCCAAATAAAGTGCTTTTGCTTTCGCCTAGAAACACACAGGTTCTCCCTGACATGGCTGCATCAACACAACTGCTTTTCCTGAAACCACGCCTTCTTTCTTTACATGAACAATTGGGCGGCATTACGCAAATATTTCCAAATAGTGAGGTAGATATGCGGGGGCGTGTTAGAACCAGCCGTTTTAGGGGGGCGTGACAGAGTCTTAACTTTGATAAAGAATATCTCTTTGGTTTTGAGACTTTAGTCTTTGCAACTTCAGGGATCTTATCTATGCACAATCAGCTTGTAACACTCCAAAGAGAAAGGAAAACTTGAAATCGCATCATATGACCCCTTTAATGCAAACTGCGTAAAAATAAATGGCGGTCAGTGGAGCAAAGCTTCGTTTTGCCCCCCAGGTGGGCGTTCCTATGACCGTGTGGACATCACGTCGAAAAACTATCAATAAAACCTTGACCTTGGTTGTTATACCAAAACTACCTGCAAAAAAAAAAAAAAAACTAATAATTAAAGGTAGAATTAAAATTAAAAAATAAATTAATAAAAACTATAATAGCATGCCCCCTCCTTAACAACAATTCTATATTTAATGTTACGTGTCAGACTTTCTGAAATGATACCATGCATTTAGAATCTGTGCTCTGAATCACAGCTCCTAGCTTGATGTTGACAGTTACTGATGTTGTTGTTGCAGTTCTCAATGTTCTGGAGGGTGCCTTTAATGTTCTTGTTAAAACCTTACTTGTTTTTAAATGTGTCAGAGAATGCTTGTCTGTGTTCGAGATAAAAATCAAGAGGGGTCAGGTAAGGGAAAAGATTACAGGTAATTGTTTTCAGTTTGAGATAGATGTACAGTGGGTACGGAAAGTATTCAGACCCCCTAAAATTTTTCACTCTTTGTTATATTGCAGCCCATTTGCTAAAATCAGTTAAGTTATTTTTTTTTCCTCATTAATGTTAATACACACAGCACCCCATATTGACAGAAAAAAAAAAAACAGAATTGACATTTTTGCAGATTTATTAAAAAAAGAAAAATTGAAATATCACATGGTCCTAAGTATCCAGACCCTTTGCTGTGACACTCATATATTTAACTCAGGTGCTGTCCATTTCTTCTGATCATCCTTGAGATGGTTCTACACCTTCATTTGAGTCCAGCTGTGTTTGATTATACTGATTGGACTTGATTAGGAAAAACACACATCTGTCTATATAAGACCTTACAGCTCAAAGAGCATGTCAGAGCAAATGAGAATCATGAGGTCAAGGAATTGCCTGAAGAGCTCAGAGACAGAATTGTGGTAAGGCACAGATCTGGCCAAGGTTACATAAAAAATTTCTGCTGCACTTAAGGTTACCAAGAGCACAGTGGCCTTCATTTCTTAAATGGAAGACGTTTGGGACGATCAGAACACTTCCTAGAGCTGGCCGTCCGGCCGAACTGAGCTATCGGGGGAGCTATTATTCACCTCTTGGTGAGAGAGGTAAAGAAGAACCCAAAGATCACTGTGGCTGAGCTCCAGAGATGCAGTCGGGAGATGGGAGAAAGTTGTAGAAAGTCAACCATCACTGCAGCCCTCCACCAGTCGGGGCTTTATGGCAGAGTGGCCCGACGGAAGCCTTTCCTCAGTGCAAGACACATGAAAGCCTTCATGGAGTTTGCTAAAAAACACCTGACGGACTCCAAGATGGTGAGAAAAAGATTCTCTGGTCGGATGAGACCAAGATATAACTTTTTGGACTTAATTCTAAGCGGTATATGTAGAGAAAACCAGGCACTGCTCATCACCAATACAGTCCCAACATTGAAGCATGCTGTGGGGGTGTTTTTCAGCTGCAGGGACAGGACGACTGGTTGCAATCGAGGGAAAGATGAATGCGGCCAAGTACAGGGATATCCTGGACGAAAACCTTCTCCAGAGTGCTCAGGACCTCAGGCTGGGCCAAAGGTTTACCTTCCAACAAAACAATAACCCTAAGCACACAGCTAAAATAACAAAAGAGTGGCTTCACAACAACTCTGTGACAACAACTTCTTGAATGGCCCAGCCAGAGCCCTAACTTAAACCCAACTGAGCATCTCTGGAGAGACATAAAAATTGCTGTCCACCAACGTTTACCATCCAACCTGACAGAACTGGAGAGGATCTGCAAGGAGGAATGGCAGAGGATCCCCAAATCCAGGTGCCAAAAACTTGTTGCGTCTTTCCCAAAAAGACTCATGGCTGTAATAGATCAAAAGGGTGCTTCTACTAAATACTGAGCCAAAGGGTCTGAATACTTAGGACCATGGGATATTCGTTTTCTTTTTTAATTAAATCTGCAAAAATGTCAACAATTATGCGTTTTTCTGTCAATATGGGGTGCTCTGTGTACAATGAGGAAAAAAATTAACTTAAATGATTTTAGCAAATGGTTTCAATATAACAAAGAGTGAAAAATTTACGGGGGTCTGAATACTTTCCGTACCCACTGTATAACAGGATCTATCATTGGAATCAATCAAAGATCCTGGCTCCTGGTTACTCTAAGTATTGGCTAAATGAATCGATGGGAACTGCTTATGCACAGCATTGAGCTTTAATCAGGCTGTCCAGTGGTATTCAATAGTCACTGTCTGCTAATAAAAATGCTGCAGATGAATCTCTGTGACAGAAAAGTATTAACAAGGATGGACATAATATCGAAGGAACAGAACTGTTATGTGTTTTTGTAATTATAAAAATTATAATTACATTGCATTTAGTCATGATTTCTCACCATTATGAAACTTGTCCTTTTTCCATCTTTTTTCCGTTTTGTTTTTTAATTATGCAGTCACAATTAATGGAGGCTGGAGCTTATCAAAGTATGCAAAAGTATCATAAAATGCATCAAAGTAGTCCACAGTGATTTGTGCAAAAATTCACCTTTTATGTTGCATAGAAGAAATAAATCATAGGTTTTGAACAACATGAAGTTGAGTAAATAATGCCAGAAGTTTCCTTTTTGAGTGAAGTTTTCGTTTAAATGATCTGCCACAGTCTTTGCTCGTAATCTTCCTTCCCACTATAGAGTCTTTTCACAAATTGCGGTGTCATTAAAACTGACTGTATATTGGAAAGAGACTGTAACAGACTCATTAAATTTCAGAAAAGCAGACCAAGACCATGCTACGTGACCAGAAATTTGTGTCCAAAAAATGTGAATCAGTGGGTCGGTATGAACACATTTCTTGTTAATTCTGAATACGCATGTGATCACAATTTGTCACAACAATGTATGAAACGGATCACTGACATTCATGAAGCAGAAATGAACAGTAGTAGTAAATGTTTAACAGTGTGAGCATCCCTACTTTTCATGGTTTGTAACTGTTTCCATAGAGTAACCATCTTTGTCGGTCAACATTAATAAATGTTTAGACAGTGTGGGCTTTTTGAGAATATAAAAATGTTCAGTAATGAGGGCATCTGATTATTTTCTCAGCTCTACTTTTAGTGTTTCACAGTTGTTTTTACATGGAATTATTAGGAGAAAAAACCATCAAAATATAATATTCGTCTGAGACAGGGTTATAATAGTTTTCTAAAACTAAAACCATATAAAAAACATTACTTATAAAATAAATAATAAATGAGTAAAAAAATAACTTTATCAAATATAAAAAAAAATAACTTATTTTATTTCAGCTAGTTGCAAAGGCAATGTTTTACATTTTTATTTAGTTTAACTTGATATACTAAAATAAATGAAAAAAGAAAATAGAAAAGTTTCAAACAAATTAAAAAAAATGTTATAAAAAAACTAATCAAAAAAACACAGACCAAAAACACAAAATTACTAAAATTTTTAATTAACATTAAAAGTGAAAACTGGAAAATGTAAAAACTAATTAAAAATATTAGTGAAAACTATAATAGCAATATTAGGTTTGAGATGTGTAGATGCATAAATCCCTTATGCAAGCTGCCTTTTTATATATTTTATATTAATTTTAGTGAAGTGTTTTTGTCATTTATATTCTTTTTTCTTCTTCTAAGTGCCTATATAGTTTTCATTGATTTTTATTTCATTTTTAGTTATTTATTTTATTTCAAGTAAAACAAATTGTTTTATGGTTTTAGTTTAATTATTAAACAGACTAATAACTAAACTAAACTATAACAGCCCTGCAGCTGACTGTACATTATTTGGTGATTCTAAACGTTATTGGGCTACATTATTTCTACCTCATCCTGTTTGGCCCGTACCCCAAAACCTCCATTGCAGTGCTTCCTCATCATCCAAACACTTCCAGATCAGCATGTTTGATATAATATATTGACAAGACTCACTGTGTCCAATCACCTCTGTTACGGGGAAGTGCCAGATCATACGTTTTGATGAGATGGGACTGATTTATAAGGAAGATATAATGATCATCTGTCCCTCAACAGCAAAAGAAATGTTTTAAAAACCAATTTTCTCACTTTCAATTACCAGCCCATGAAGGGGAGGCAGCGAGGGGTTTGAAGAAATGAGCCGTGTGACTTCAGACCAATGCAGAACTGTCTGAGTGAGTGAATGAGGTACTTAGCCTCAGTCAGCCTCTCATTCTCATGGCTCGTTTTCAGCATTATTTTATGTTGATGAATGTTGGCTTCGTGAATATTTATATTTGATCCATTTAGCAAAAAAAATGAGCAGTAGGCTAATTTATCGCAAATGCACACATTTGATACATTTCTGTCTTAACTGTTCAATGCATTATACCACAAAAGTCATTTTATATGGAGGGTAGATTGTGAAAAATTATGGTTAATATTTAGTTGCCATGCAAAATCTGATTGTGGCCGTAAGGGATGGGGTTTTAAAGTTTTTTGAACATTTAAAATGAGTATTCCATTATTGAAATTTCTTTTGAGATCTGGTTTTTCCAAAGGCAGATTGCAAATGTTCATGGGCAATCATGAAACCTAAACCCATCTGTGACATCACATCCTTTCTGTGTGGGCCTTTATCAGGTGCATGGCTTTGCTGTCAGTTATCAGTTTTGTATAAGCCTGTATGTATTTTTTTTTCTTTCATTTGGGGATCTGTTTCCTCTCTTCCTCATCTTTTGAGTTTACATAATGGCATAATGTAGGACACTGGCCGCCAGAAGCAATATCTCTCCTTGGAACACTTGCATGTGTGAATGGGGAGGATCTATTTCAGGAAGTGGGTTAATGGTAAAAGGAAGTAGATTAATTTTTATGAATAAACAGCATTATTTGTGTCATAAGCTGTGTCCAAATTCCTGTTCTGAATTCGGTGGTCCTCGACCGCTGATGAAGTATGTTTCGTATGCAGGTGTGTAGCATAAATACATTACCAGATATACATCTGCCATATTGCCAATGTCCTTTGTTTTTTGCCAATGTCTATGTTTTTGACACATAAAATATGTTGTCTCCTCAGGTCCTGTGGCCTTATGGGATAGCAAAGTTTCCACGGATTACTTCAGAATATCGGCATAGTACACACTGTAAAAAAAAAAAAAAAAAAAATGATTTCAAAATTGTTAAAAAAATAAAAAAAATTGGAATTAGGATTTTTAGCAAGAAAATACCATTTCAATCATTCTACATCAATTTCATTGTTAATTAGTCTTTTCTTTAATTATGTATTTTAATTTACTAGCAATTTCTGAGTGAAAATTGTTTCAAAGGAAATCTTACACCACTTTTCTAACCACACTAAGGAAATGGGAATCTGTATTTTTTTATTTATATCTAAAAATGACAGAAATGCTTTCACCATGATTCATAACAGCTGAGGGACTTGATTTTTTTTCTCATTTATTACCCCAAAGCTATTTTTTTTATTCCATGTGCAATATTTAAAAGATCTTTTCCCAGCGGGATCTACTAGTGAAGCAAATACTAACACATTTAATCGCAATCTCCTGCCCCCGATACAAATGTCATCCTTATTTTTCATGGCTGCAAACCCAATGATCAAACCAGCTGAAGTTATCCTACAAAGTTCATCCTGGCAACACAACAGCTTGTCTGGGTCAGAGCGAGAATGGGATTTTTCAACATGCTGCTCATAATTGAATTTGCTCCTCTGATTGTCGGCTCGGGAGATCTCATCCCACTGACGAGCCCAGAGTTATGTTCGAATTTATGGAAAAACAAGTGTGACTGTTAGCGTGCGTGTGAACCGCATGATGAATCGGTAATGGTGGAGGGACACCGGGAGCATCTGAATGTCTTTATCAGATTGTCTTGGGTGTGACTTGAAAATGCATAATAAAAATATATATTATGCAGCTCACATGAATGGACACTATCATTTGATGAATAATCATGAGGTAGGAGACATATTATTTAAGGTCCGTTTCAGGTTGGCACATGTTCTGGTTTATCCTGCAGGTGGAGATGATCCCAAATGTAGCAAGTAGGTTAATGGAGGACTTTACAGTAAACAGCATGCAAGACATCTTGTCTTAATGCTCTTTGCTTTAAATACAGAAATGAGCATACACTGAAGAAATAGTCATGCTGTAAATGTTGATCTGAAATAAGAAAACTTTGCTGTTGTTTTTTTTTGTTTTTTTATTTGTTGTTCAGCCTCTTATCACTCATTCCATTCCATAATTTTTCCCATTATTTTCCCAATAAATATGCACTTTTTTCTAAGTAAATTAATGGTGTGCTTTTAATTTTTTGCTAATTAATGTTTTGCACATGAAGAAATGAACAGCAATTTTGGAAAATATGAATACAATTATGTACATTCACATGAGATGAAGACTCCAGCTATGTTGCATATTAATATTAACAACAATAATACATTTACCTTGTATAACTTTTAGGATACACGCAGGGACATCAAGCGCCAAACACGGACACACACCAGTTACTGTGACGGCAATCCGGTCATGTTTCCAGCCACGTGAAAAATGCATGAAAATGTGATTGTATCCAAGAAAGTCAATTTTGTTGATGTTTCTGAGAAAGAGAAAAACAAAAATTAACAAAAACAAACATTTAGCATACAACTTTGCTGACAGAAGTTAACACACAAGTCTCATACACTATCTGAGATTATTTTGACTTTTTTTTATAGGGGAATCTCGATGTTAAAAGTTTTGAGTGAGATATATAATATAATATATATATATAAAAAAAAATAAATAAATGTTCTTAAACAACTTATAACATCCAGGTGAAGATGCAAACAGCAACATGGCGGAAAAATAAAATAATCAAATAAACAATCAATGAGTGAAAAAAAACAAAAAGAATCACCCTTTGGTCAGTATTTTTGGAACACTTGCGTTAAATTACGACTTTAGTCTGTGGGGAATGTCTTCTACTAACTTTGCCAAAATGGCTATCTTTCCACACTCGTCTGCATCCAAGGACATTCACCTTTTTCTCCTTTTAACCACTGTGTGCTCAGTTTTGCTGTGTTTTGGCTCGTTGTTATGTTGGAAGGTAAACCTTCTTCCCAACATTGACAACTTTCTGTCAGAGGGCACCAGATTTTCCTCAAGAATTTAATGGCATTTTTCCCCATCCATTTTTCCTTATATCCTGACAAATGCTCCAGTCCCTGCTGCAGAGAAACAACCCATAACAGGATATTACCACCTCCAAGCTTTACTGTAGGGATGCTGTTATCTGGATGGTGAGCTGTATTGGATTTCCGCCATTAATATTATTTGTGTGATTCAATTTTAAGTGTCATCTGACCATAACACCTTTTTCCAATCTTCAAGGTGCGTTTGGGCAAAGCTCAGTCTTGACTGCATGTGGCCTTTCTTGAGGAGGGGCTTTTTTCTTGCAACCCCCTCCCAGACAGCACATTTGGGAGAATTTGAGATAATTGTTGCAAATGAAACCTGACCACTTATAATCATAAATTCTGCAACTGCTTCAGACATTGCTGTTGGCCTCTTGGTTAGCCATCTCTGATCAGGTCCTCCGGCTCTTTCATCCAGTTTGGAGTGACATCCTGATCCAGGCTGGGTCTGTGTTGAACCAAATACCTTCCACTTCTTAATAACAGACTTCACTGTGCTTCTAGGCATTGATAAAGCCTTTGCAATTGTTTGTATCCATTTCCTGACTTGTGCCTGTCCACAACTTTATCCCAGAGATCGTTTGACAGTGCCTTGCCACCCATAGTTGATTGCTTCAGTTGCACTACCAAGGACAGAAATGCTTCAGGAGAGCTCTTTTCATGCTGAGCTAAACAAAATGACCACAGCTGATCACAGTTAAAAGTCAAATGGCTTTGTGTGCTATCGAGAAGGTGATTAGCTACACCTGACTGAGTTTACAAGTCATTTTTAGGAGGGGGTGATCTTTTTTCCCAAAAACCACATCAGAAAGTCACCATAGGTCATGAGAAAGCAGTACCAGCAAAGATAAAAGCAAATGAGCAGTGACTTTGAAGTGGTAGTTTGGGGGATGAGGCTATTCTGATTATGCTCTTTGGTAAGCTTTGGTAAGTCACCGTTCTGTATAATACATATTACACCTTTAAAATGAAAATGCAATTTAGAGGCTCTCTCTCAGCATCAGTAATGGTCAGATAGATGGAGGAAAAGGTCTCTTTTCTTGCACTAGAAATACTGCCCAGCTTTACATACTGATACAGTGAACTGACAGGATTGGAAATAGGAGTTTGTTGAGCAGGGAGTCTCCAGTATTTCCAGTATAAAAATATTTGTTTCTTTGACTTTCTTGTCAGTCTTGACAGGGTCAGGCTATCTCAGAAAAGCTGCTTGCATACAATGTGAAGCCTGAGCTTTAAGATAAATAACCTAACCTATACAATGTCATGCTTTACTATCAGGGATGAATGTTTTTCAGGGTACAAATATACATAGGATGCAGTGTGGCGTTTGCTATGCGATGTGGCCTCAATATATTTTTCTGTAATCTTGCAAAAGTGCAACCACAAACTTTTTCAAAGTTTGTTTTAAATATTTTAAGCACCTTACAGATCTTTAATCTCAAAAACTGCCCATAATCTTCTACCAAGCAGCTATGATATCACTAGAATATTCTTTCTGTGATCTCTCAGTCTATATACTTCTGGTGCCCTGGGATGCATCTCATACGTGTGTATTTGTGTGTGTAATGCTATTATTGATTCTCTATTTGTACAGTTTGTGTAGGTCTGTATAAATTTGCACAGGTGAGCAGTGCTTATTAATGCACCGCATGTACTTCTGAGAGCTCAGATTCAGGCCTGCCACGGATATTTCCACTCATTTCTGGAAGCGGAATGCTTTTTAAAGTCAAATTATCACACGCATCTTCCTGTTTGCCAGTGAAAATGTTTGAACTCTGTGTGCGAGTTTGTGTATGTGTGTGAGAGAGAAGAGCGTGCACATATATATATATCTCTCAAGCTGCACTCCTTCCTTAAGAAAACTCCAGAGCACTGCTCACAGATAGCTTCATCCCCGACTCGACACCCCTGAAAAGGCTTCGGTAAGCCCTTCTGCACTCCGTCTGAAACTGACTGACTGACTCTGTCTGGAGGCAGGGTGCAGATAACACTTCCTCTCTCAGTTTAGGAGCTGCACATACTCTGTAACTCTTGAGAAGAGGAAATTAAGCTGTTTTCCAACTGGATTCTCAGTGTGACAGACTCAACCACAATCAGGAGTTGAGTTGAGAAAATCCGACTAATTAATTCAGCTAATGAATCATATTTATATGATAGATTTTATATATACACACTGTTCAAACGTTTGGGACCAGTATGATTTTAAAAAAATAATAATTTTTTGATGCAGCAAGGCTGCATTTATTTGATAAAAAATACAGTAAAAACAATAATATTGTGAAATATTTTTTACAATTTAAAATAACTTTTCTGTTAATATTTGTTAGTGTAATTTATTCCTGCGATGTCAAAGCTGAATTTTCAGCAGCTCTCCGGTCTTCAGTGTCGCATGATTCTTCAGAAATCATTCTAATAGGCTGATTTAATGCTCAAGAAACATTGCTTATTTCTTACTATCACAGTTGAAATATGTTTAATATTTTTGTGGAAACCAAGATAAATATTTTCCCAGCATTCTTTGATGAAAGTTCAAAAGAAAGTTGATTTGAAATATAAATCTTTTGTAACATTATAAATGTCTTTACTGTCACTTTTAATTAATTTAATGTATCCTTGCTGAATAAAAGCATGAATTTATTTTATTAAAAAACTTACTGAACACAAACTTTTGAAAGTTAGTGTATATGAGAAATGTATCAAAATATATACATAAAATGTATACATTCAGTGATCATTCAAAAGTAGCATTCTCATAACATTTGCAAAATGATCAATTAGAACGTTCCCTTAACATTCATATAACCAAGAAAAACTGTTATTAAAACATTTTTTTAAAAACTGGACATTTTGAACGTTCAGAAAACATTCAAAAATAACATTTTCATAACTTAATGGTAACGTTAGCAAAACGCTCTTAGAACATATTTTTGTTAGACGGGCCTAACTTGATTAAAGGAAATAAAATCAGATCATTCAGCTTCTAAATCCAACATAAAGTGTAGTGTGTTTAATTTCACAAAAGCACACATTCAGCATACAAAGTCATTGTCAACAACTCCAAACTCTCTCTGTGATGTGAGTGGATGAGCAATTACACAAATGAATCACAGGATATTATGCTCCACTGTGCCACATTGGCTCAAATTAAAACCCTCTCTGCCCTCTTTCGCCTCCAGAACTGATGTAAATAAGCCAAGTATAACGGATCTAACAAGTAAATGTGTCAAACTTATTTCTAGAATTAGTATCCGGGCTCTTAATACACACACAGAGAGAGGTTGTTCACAGTAGATTACAGCAGCAACAAAATATGAGGTTTATCATTATGAACTGTGTCTTCTATCATTTCATGACTGAATGGCATCTCATTCTTTTGATTGCATGTGATGCTTGCTAAATATATTTGGTCAATTATGCTGACAAATTTCTCAGTGATTATATCACAAAGTCATCTCATCATTATTCTTGGATGATCTCATTGAAGTGTCATCAGGTTGATGGCTTCAATATGCTCAGTGTTTTCTGAGTAATTCATGTGAAAAGATTCATGAAGATGTCCACCCACGAGTCTGCCCTCTGCCTGGAAATTATAGACCTTAGGCACATGAGCTTGAGCCATGAAAATGTGTGGAAAGACTGCAGGACTTTTGGGGAAGTGCTTTTTGCTGAATGTGAAAGTGCAAGCCCAGAGCAAAATTGCTCAGAGGATGTCCTTTCATATCTCAGGAGACTTAAATGACCTCTCAATTTACATATCAATCAAAAAATAAAAGGTGTTGGGTGCGACCTCCACTGGTGCTTTTGATGAGAGTTCATACTGAAATCTCTGACTGATGATTGCAGACTCTAAAACTCTAGAGGAGACTCTTATTCGAATGAAGGCAAAATGAACTAAATTAATAGTAACTGTGAACAAGTTCCTTGTTTATGTATTATTCGCCCAAATACACACATATATTAAATGATGTGTAGAAAACCATGTCCAAACTGAAGGCAAGGGCATCTGATTCATGCAAAGTTGGAATTTATCTACAGCACAAACTGATTTTTTTTGGTGACAAGAAGTTGATTTGTTGTCAAAATAGAATGAGATTTTTTTTTTAACATTATAGGCTAATCATTATAATCTTAATCATAACAAAAATGCTCTTTAACAGTTAAGATGTTCTTGTTGAGTATGTGCTGTTTACAACCTTACTGCATCACTTGCTCCTTCGCATAGGCTATCTGGATATTTTATAAAGTGCATAGTTGAATCAGAAATAGTATTTCAAAATAAACCATTTTGGGAATTTTTGGGTAATGGATTTTGGAAAGTTAAAGCAGTTTAAGTCATTGGTTTGGCTTCTAATGCTCTGGATTTCACCCTCTTCATCTTTCTGAGAGGCCACATCGAGACAGCAGCAGAATATAGTTGTCAGACCACACATTTCTGTTAATTACCAGAATGACAACCAGCGCATTCTATAACAGAACTCACATCTGTACATTTTCAGGACTCCACATTTTCAACATAAGCTATATTATACTGGACAACCAGCTGTCTGGCACTCAAGGCCGTAACCATGTCTTGGAAGGGACCAAACCAATGAGCTTTTTATTTAAAGGAATTAAAGAATTAAATAACTAAATAAGGGATTTAAGGGAATAAAGAAAAATAAATAAGTAAACCGTAAACGATTTTGCCTAAGATGCAGGAAACCTTATAAGCACAGCAAGATCCCTGAAGCAGACCACTCTAAAAAATGTTGGCTACTTTTAAAACTCTTTGTCATCCTAACTACAACGTTTTTGCGTTTCATGTGTTTTAATGTGTCATTTCAATAAAACTCACAGCAACGGGGATATCATTTGACGATTTTAAATCTAGTCTTCCAGTAGAGCTGCTCCCGTCAGTTTTGAGAGTTCGAAAACAAACAATGGGGACTTGCATCGTTTGCCGCGACTCGAATAACCACTGTTTGTGTGCAAACGGGAAGTTTGAGGGGCTATTTACGGATTCGTTTACCTCACTCTGTTCATCAAAGAACCCGGGTTTACATTAAAGAGCAGGTCATATGGGTTTTTGAAAAATATCTCTTTTGCAGTTTATAACGTGGCTATCCTTAAATGAAAACATTCTGCAAAGTTGTTAATCAAAAAAGTGCATGATAAATAAAGAGATTGTCTCTCAAAAGAGAGTCGATTCTGAATCGCCTTAACGAGTCGTCATATTTTTTAATCTTTTGCCTGTTACCGGTATACGTCACTGGGTAACACATTTGCATAATCCCACCTGCCCACAAACACTTCCGCTAGTTAGTGTGTTTACATCATGTCTAGAAGAGCTTTGTATTCAGGAATACCACAGAAATACAATTTGAACCTTTTGTTGTGTGCTCATCATTTTATGGAGGACTTCTCTAAGTCCTCTATCTTTTTATTTGGACTAACAAGCTCTCCGAACCACAACCTGTAAGTACGATTGATACATTATATGCACATTTCAATTGAGTGCTCAAAATATCAAGTTTTTTTTGCTAATATGTGATGTATACCTAGTGCAGCTTTAGGTTTCCAGGTAAAGCACGATATTACTGTCTTACTGAAGTAGTTCTGATAATTCGCTGTGAACCCACTATTTCCTAGGAATGTGTCGATTAATGTAGGCTGACGTTGTTCTAATAATTACTTCGTTTAATAATAAAGAATGTAGTGTAGCGCACAGACATTATAATCATTGTGAAATTGCTGTTTATTTTGCTGCACATGCAGTTATAGGGTTAATGCGGGAGAGACAAGTGAGTTAGTTAGGCTGGTGCGCCTGTGATACAGCTGTTCTGTGTTCTGATTAAAAGTTAAGACACAGAGCATCTTTTGTCTGGCGTTCTTCAAACATTACAGTAGACATATAGCACTCGGCTAACGTATCCACCATTATTGTTTTAAGTGTTTAACATTACAGTTTAGCAGCTAAACTTTAGCTGTGGGCACGATTCGCTTGCATAAGTGTTTTGTATTTTATGTCATTATTTTAAGAATGGATTGGAGCACTATATTATTGCTTTATGTAAAGGTTCTTTGTCAGTGGTAGTGCTCGCTAACTTGCTCAAGTACTCCTCTCTGTGCCACTTCACAAACAGGCTGGCAATTGACGATACAGAGTAGGCTTATGGAAGGGAGGGGCTTGCTCCGAACTAGCTTGGAAGGAATAATTTCGAAATCATTGGCAAATGACACTAATATTAAAGGGGTCATATGATGCAATTTCAATTTTTCCTTTCTCTTTGGAGTGTTGCAAGCTGGAGCGAATCCGCCGGCCAAGCCGTTCTCAAGCCCACCGGTATCCGCTCACTCTAGCCCTCCGACCGTTCCTCACGCTAGCCCCCGGCCTCTGCTCACTCTAGGCCGCCGTGAGTGACGCTGTGTTTCGTTGTGAAAGCGAAATACTTTGTTTGGCCTTCCAAAATGGACACGACTAGAAATCAGTGATCAAGTTGTATTTATAACACTGTTCCAGAAAAGTTCAACCCAAATATATTCAGATGTGTCCAGCGCATTTTAATGAGGACTGTTTCCTGATCCTAGTAGAATAGACTACAATGCTGGCTGTTCTCACAGACTGTAAGTACGTTTTTTTATATTAAAGAATTTGCCAATGACAATTCAAACGCTTTCAAAAGTTTTTTGGGCAGTGTAGAGTAGCGGTTGTTGTTTGTCATTTCTCGCTCACACTGCAGGACAGGTTTATGTTTCGCGGCGGCGACAACGCAACGCGTTTTTTAAAAAAAGTATAAAAAAGACAGTATAAGTCAGTATAATCATAATTATGTCACCACTGGATGCAACGAATGCCTCATTTATAATGGTTTTCATGTTTTTGAATCATTGCTCTGGCCTGACAGGGCATCACAATATGGTAAGGGGAGTTGTCACATTCCGTCACACGCTTGAGGTATTCGTCCAATCATAACGCACTGGATAGCTGGGCCAATCACAGCACACCTCGTTTTTTCAGACCGATGAGCTTTGTAAAATCGACGAGTTTCAGAAAGGCGGGGCATAGAGGAGAAGAAATAATGTACAGTATGTGGAAAACAAATGTTTTTTTAACCTTAAGCAGGTCAGATATTCTGCTACACCAAATACACATAATGATCTTTAAAAAAACAAGCATAGACCCCTTTAAAGTAGTAAAACGCAGTATTAAAAGGTGAAATCAGTAAACACTGTAGAGAAATCAGCTCATGGGGAAATATGAATAATTAACCTTAACTAGTTATAATTAACTATTCATATTTAGATCCACTGTAGATATTTAGCCGACCTCTCAGGGTCAACTGTCTGTCAATTATAAGAACGTTAATTTCCTGGTTAAAGAAAATAACCTTCTTACTGTACAATTCTAAAAGTTTGTAACGTAAATCTGCATGATATTGACTCCGGTTATGAGTAAACAATGAAAACGTCAAGTGTGATACAAGTAAGACTTTATTAACTAAATAAACACTTAAAAATAGTCACATACTACATAAACACATTAGCCGGTCTAACACAAACACAGACACACACACCACACACACACACACACATACACAGTTGGTATAGGAAAGGGTTAAAGTTTAAATCAGCATAGAAAGAGGCATAAAGAATGGATTTTATGGAACACTTTGCATGTATATTCAACAGCTCAAAGCCTTCAGGGATACGTCAGATTCTTAGTTCAAACACAACTTTGTAAAAAGGTGTAACTGATACTTAATGTATAAATTAATAAGACTAAGTTTGATACTTAGCGAGTCTAGGCGGTCTGAAAGAGATTCCTGATGCAAATCTTAAGTCCCTGAGATCTTTGCTGAAATTGGGTCGAGAAAAGAATCCAGTTTGATCAGGTCATCTGATGAATGGAAAGGACTAGGCCGAAAGGCCTGGCACAATCTTTGATATCCTGAAGCGTTTTTTTCACATCTTCTTAGCTATGACCGAACAACCGACTGGGGCGGGTCCCTGGAGCCGGGCCTTTAAAGGTCGGAGAAGATCCCGCCTTCCAAGATGGGCTTGTCCAATGAGCAAAATGGGATTTCCGAGCGGGAGGTGGCAAGTGCTGGAGGGTTTACGACCCCTTTGTACTCTAAGCATGGTAATTTGCAAATGGAACTAGGATCGAAATTACTAAAGATTCACAGGACACTAATATATTGCCTATGTACCACCATATAATATACACGATTGTTTCGATCATAAGAAGGCAAATTCATAAATACTAAACAAGGTAAAGTTATATATGAATGAGTGTTTATCGTAAGCATGAATAAAAATACTCTATAATACAACAGATTAAATACAAAACAGCAATAATACACACAATAGCCTGAAGAAAATGTGTGTTCATTCAAAAAAAAGGTTTTCCTATGAATTAATTAATAGAAAAGTCAATTTCTACTGTGCATTTGTGCCCCTTGCTTCTGGAGAATGCTAGCTAAGAGTGGCTAGCAGTCCACAGGTTGTAAATGTGTCGTGGTTGCCATGGGGACCAGGGGCCTGTTCGGCTTCCTGGGTTGTTACAGAGTATTTGTTAAATTTAGCTAACAAAATATATATTGTGTGTTGGAGTGGTCAAGACGCTACAACACCTTATTGATGGTGTAATTTTTTTTAACCTTAAACCGCATAAAAAGCCATTTCATTACACCAAATACACCAATAATGTTATTTTTAGCAGCATCATAAGACCCCTTTAAAAAAACGTAGAACATTTGTAAAAAGTATTTTTGGAGATACAAAGTATTTGTAACTTAAGTTTATATCCAAAATCCAGTGTTTTTGTATAGTTACATAAAATGCTGCTGATCCTGATTTTAAAGGTTTAGACTTTACCTCCATATCCTTCTTACAGCTTTGTATCTGACTAATCAGAATATTTTTTTATATTGATGACTGTGATAATTGTTTTTTTGTCGTGACTTTGTGTAGGTGGAAAGCTGGGTGTTTTGTAAGAATATGCTGCAAAAGCTAATCAGTGACTTTTCTGAAAAGCTTTTTTGAAACCATATCATAACATTTCCGTCACACGTTTGAGGTATTCGGCCAATCATAACGCACTGGATAGCTGGCCAATCACAGCACACCTCGCTTTTCAGACCGATGAGCTTTGTAAAAATCGACGCGTTTCAGAAACAATAATGTACAGTATGTGGAAAATAACGTTTTTTTTACTTTAAACCGCATAAACGCATTTCATTACACCAAATACACAAAATAATGTTATTTTTAGCAACATCATATGACCCCTTTAAATGTATATTCTGAGAAAATTACAATGTTTTCTGGCCTTAGATGCATTTAAACCTGTTGTAGAGGACTCCAACACAATATTAGGACACTCTAAAATACCATATAACCTCCTCTTTAAGTAACCCATCGTTTTATGTTGTTTTAACTTGACAGCCGCGCTTTTTGAACGCCATGACGGCATGCAGGAGCCGCTGCAGAAATCGCAAGACGCGATGCCGACGCGATGCCAACGCGCCTGCCAAGCGCGTTTACATAGAAAAAGTAGTGCAGTGGGAAAACGCGCTCTGTATGAACGGCCTGTTTATAGGCTATTACGTAAATACGGTTGTCAGTCCCACACACAGACTGTGTGCGCATAGCCAGAGTAAAAGTTATCTTTTTAAAAATGGTATTTTAATTTAAATAATCAAAATCTGCTCATTGTTATCCATGGCAGTGACAGCGGGTGAATGCAGTGCAGTGGGTGAGCAGCAGAGGGGGCGGGAAAAGAGAGTTAATGTCGTCATGTGTTGAATCAGCTGATAAAAGTGATGGACAGCTCATGATGTATGAGCCTTAAATTATGCAAAATACACGTGTGATGACTGCAGACGATTTAGATCAGCTCTAGGGGGGAAATAGCCAGAAAGCTGAATTTGATTTTATGAGAGAAATAAATGTATTTTATAAGTGTACTACAAAACAGTGGCATTTACTGTCAGATTACTTATAGATTGTAATGTATAGCTGTCACATTGCACCACTCTGGTGCTTTGTGCTCCCTGTCGCTAACATAGCTTCAATCCTTTATAAATATGCTATAAAATAGTTCAAGTTAAGTGCTATTACTCCATATCTTGGTAAAAAGGACTGACAGTAACAAGAGCTGATCAAATCTCTTAGTACAGATGGAGTTTTTTGAGGCAGTGAGTGGATGTTTAAGGCCTGCTGTTGCAATTTCAAGCCACTTTTTCACATACAGTATGTGCTGCTTGTGTGTGTGTTGTGAATCAGAGGAAAATTTAGTCATGATTCTTGTCAAGTGTTGTTCTACAGGTATGCACATGTTCATTTAAAGCTACTTGTGAGAATGTGTTTAGAATTAAAAAATATGAAGAAATAAGTATTTAATAATAATTTATGCATTTAGCAGACGCTTTTATACAACGCGACTTACAGTGCATTCAGACTATACATTTTTTACCAGTATGTGTGTTCCCTAGGAATTGAACCCACAACCTTTTGCGCTGCTAATGCAATGCTCTACCACTGAGCCACAGGAACATAATCTATAAAATTACTAGATAAAATTAATTTATGTGTGGGTTGGTGTGTTTTCTCTATTAGTTCACCCAAAAATGAAAATGCTGTCGTCATTTAGTCTACACACTCTCATGTGTTTCCAAACCTTTATGACTTTCTTCTTTAAAACACAAAAGATGACATTTTGAAAAAGGTTCTTTTTGTCCATACAGTGGATTTTGAATGTTGTTTTGAATCCTATACAATGTGCACAAAAATGTTTAAACATCCATCAAAATATCTTCTTTTCTGTCCTGAAAAAGAAAGAGGTTATGAGGAAAGTTGAGGAATGTGTAAACGATTCATTTTAAGTTTCTTAAATCTTCTTGAACCTTTAGGAACCTTTCCAAACTGGAAATCCCTGCACACTTTCCGTTCTGAACCTTTCCAAACCTTTTAAACAAAAAGGAACTTTATTAAGTTTTGGAACTGAACCTTTCCAAACCGTACAGAGCTGCACACTTTCCCTTCCTTTCCTTTTCTCTTCTCCTCTCTTCTGTCTATCTAGGGCAGGTCGTTGTTTAACCATTTGATCATCTGACTGCATGTCTCCTCCCACGAGTTCCAATCTCATTAAAGCATGCAGTGCATCTCTCTCCTCCAACAATCTGCTCTTTACTCTCCTTTTCTTTACCTTTTTCGTTCTCCTGCCCTCACTCTCTCTCGTTCTCCATCCTTGCTGAATCCAGCACATTGCAGTATCCACAGAGCACTCAATTTTTAAAATCTCGGGGGATTTTAATTGTTGCTGATTTATTTTAACGGGGAGCCGAATACAGAGAAAGAGAGTGAGAGACAGACACGGAGAGAAAAAAAAAAGTCTGTTGCCCTGTTTTTGTCTGGTTCTTTTGTCACAGGCATTGTCAGCCATCACAGGAATGAAAGATTTTGTGACAGAACAGTACTAATGACAGGGCTCACTTTGAGGTGTTTCCCTCTCTGTCGTTCTCTATTCATGTCTATCAGGTTTCTTTCTCTCTTTTAGCTTGGCCAGCAATCTGATAGCTTGTCAAAACAAACAATAATCACAAAAGTACATGATATGTGTGTTTTTATTCTTACTGATATCCTAATTAGCTGCCATTCTAAGAAACCACTGCTTTCTGCTTTTAATCCCATGATTGACAGCAGCTCTGTATTCCAGTCTCACAGATTTTTTAGCATGCTATTTTGGTCTTTATGACAGTACTTCAATCAAACATGTCACCGTCAAAAAGATAGGAGAGTTCTGAGCAAGAAGGAAGGCTTGAACTTTGAGTAATGAGACAGCAGTGGACAGATCCTTCACAAATATCAGAAAGCACTCCGGAACTGATTTGTTACCCATTGATCTGATGTTAGATGCTAAAATGTCACAGGTTGCTGTGTGCAGAGGGTGTGCGTCAGGGTACAGTTGAAGAGGCGTCATGATCTCCATAGTGATTTCTGAATTTCATCATAGCTCTGCCCTTACATTGAGTTTGTTCACACTACCATCTGCTGGCCTCAAGTGGTACAGCAACTGCTACCAATTGTGCTCTTTGAGCTGTCCATGCTGGCGGTGAGATTTTTTTTAATACAATCTCAGATTCTAAAGCTTTGAATCTAATTGAGATGTTTATGATAGGATTTTGAGTAAGTTTAACCTTCCAAAACTTTTAAGCATACAAGGCACCATTTTTTATTCTGTCTATACAGACAGATTTAAAGATAGATAGATAGATAGATAGATAGATTTGCAGTAAGTGTGAATCTAATCTATTCTTGACTGCTGGATTCAATAGCCTCTCCATCAGTCCATTCCGAGTGTCCATGAGACAGGTCACATGACTCAGTTCTGCCCCCTGGATTGCTCTGCTCAAAGTGGACAACACAGATCCTGTAGACCTCCAGCAAAACAATGAGGATGTTCTTGCATGTGAAGAAGATCATTAGCTGGTTCAGAACATTCTCACGTATCATGAGGTACAGGCGGTAAATCAGGAATGGTCCATCCTGCAGACCCACCATTAGCAGAAGGCTCCAGACTTCACTAGAGCAGCAGGAAACGGTCCAGCTAGCTCGCCCAGGCTTTGCAGCCTCTGACTGACCTTCCTCTTGGAATTTGGGATGGCTGGTTTGGGTAAGAACAAGAGGAAACTGCATCAAGGCCCAGGAGAACAAACTTAGCCCAACAATGATCACAGCCTGCTTGGTTTTCACTTGTGGCTCCTTAAACGTGTCAAAGATGTCCAGGATATCAGCTCCAAGGCCCACATAAACCATGAGGAGCTGAGATAGCTGGTCATGCGACATGTCACCCTTCGGCATCAGCCAGTGGCCCAGAACCAAAACGATCAACATGGTCTGCTCCAGAGCCTCCACCCAGTTCTCAGGATCAAGTTCCACCAACCCCTGTCTCACACACACACACAAATAGGCTAATCACCATGGTAACTGCCCAGACAGTGAGAGCACACAGCAAGACTGTGATAATTTGAATGGATGAATCAAAATTGTTGTTAAGATGTTATTGTAATACCAGATTAAAAGGTTCAAACAGTTTAAAAGAAAAAATGATTGCTTTGACTCATTGGAGTGCCTCAACAAAAGATCCACTGGAGGATTAACTTAATGAAAGAGGACAACTGAGATGATATGGTTTCAAAAAAGCTTTTCAGAAAAGTCACTGATTAGCTTTTGCAGCATATTCTTACAAAACACCCAGCTTTCCACCTACACAAAGTCACGACAAAAAACAATCATCACAGTCATTAATATTAAAAAATATTCTGATTAGTCAGATACAAAGCTGTAAGAAGGATATGGAGGTAAAGTCTAAACCTTTAAAAAACCTCAGAAAGGATCAGCAGCATTTTATGTAACTATATAAAAACACTGGATCTTGGATATAAACTTAAGTTACAAATACTTTGTATCTCCAAAAATACTTTTTACAAATGTTTCTAGCGTTTTTCTTAAAGTTCAATAGAAAAAAATAACTTTAAGAACTAAAATTTGTGGAATTTTTTTTTTAATCCATTTATTGGGTTCTTTTGAATATTAAGCATTGCAGCATAGATGTTAATGATGGATACATTTTTCAATAAATTTATTGTTAAGATTTACCAGTGTTTAAGTAGAATTTGTTGTATTAGACAACTTCATTACTTGGCTATTATACAATCAAATATTAAAGCCTGTCATTTTATTCTAAAGACAAAATTTAAGATGAACTTAAGAAAATATTTGAGAACTTCATTCTTAATGAAAATTTTAAATCTAAGAAATATCTTTTAAAAAAAATTCTTAAAAAGATTATAATCTGGTTCGATTTTGTTTTTAGAAAGTTATTGGACATGCTTCAATATTTTTAGAGTCATATTTTGTAATACAGACTTGAATCTTTCCTGACCTACAGGTCCTGATAACTGCTTCAATAAGACAATAATTAGACAATAAGGTGTTATCCACCTTATTTTTCAATGCAAAAGTAAGCCGTTTTATGTGAATGTGTGAGACTTCCAGTTCGTTAGCAGCTACACTCTTAAAAATAAAGGTGCTTCACGATGCCATAGAAGAACCTTTTTGTCTAAATGGTTCCATAAAGAACCTTTAACATCTGAAGAACCTTTCTGTTTCACAACAGGTTCTTTGTGGCGAAAGAAGGTTCTTCAGATTATAAAAAGATAAGAAAGAGATGGTTCTCTAAAGAACCTTTGACTGAATGGTTCTTTGTGGAACTAAAAATGGTTCTTCTACGGCATCGCTTGAAGAACCTTTTGAAGCACCTTTATTTTTAAGAGTGTATGGGGTGTAACAAGAATAACAAAGTGCAGTAAACGATAAAACTATTTGCACTACAAACAGTGTGTTCATACTAGTTAAAATAATACATTAAAATAATATCGTAAGACACACCAATTTGCAATATCAAGTAGCAAAACGAGCTGTTTTCAGCAGACACATGAAATTTACAAATGAAAAAAAAAAACTGATTATAAGTGTGCCTTTGTACAAGGCCCACAGGTCAAAGGTGAAACTGAACTCTTTACCACTCCTAATCTATTAATCTTCTGCATTCGATTTTTTTCCCAGAATTGCAGACACTTTACAGAAAATGGTCTGCTTTCTACAAATTAATCAAGTTCCATCTGAGCATTTTATGTTTATTATTTTCCCAGAAATATGAGTACTAAAACACCAAACACAGCAAAGAGAGACAGAGATCCTGAGTGAGTTTGTTCAAAGTTAAACTTATTTTTTCTGGTCAAGTCAGAGTTTTATTGTTAACGATTGTTTTCCAGCCACCATTGTTAGAGGGATCTGGGAGAAGAATTGCGGGTCAGAGTTTGTGCTCGAGTTGATGAGCAGATTGGACTGTAGGAGGTTCAGTTCCAGGAACCAGACCGAGGGAATCACAGTGCTCAGATATAGAAACACCATAGGTGAGAACCTGCAGAAGAGTGGAACACCACATTAATGGATGGATGGATGAGCAGGCCTATTCTTTACTTTCGACTTAGTAAAGTCACCAAACAGTTGTATGTGTCAGATTCTTCTGATTGGTGGTAAAGCTGGGTCACACCACAGAGTCCAGTGCTGCAGGCACACCAGCCCAAAGCAGACTGCAAATTACTACCATTAGCTATGCAAATCCCCACTGACACAGGCAAGCCTCTCTAAAGAGCACAGATACTTCAAAGTGTAGTGTGCAGGAGAGAGATAGTATGCATAGAAAAGTAGTACGGCAGAGAAGGAGAGATAGAAAGGTTCAGATGGAGATCGTGGTAAAGCGAAGAGGTTGATGAGAAAGACAGAGGTAAGGAGGACGTTCTCAGCAGGTCATCCGTCCATGTCAGTGGGAGGGTAGAGTCTCATTAATAAATTTCCTAGCACAGCAATCTCAATGTGCATACATAAATGAACCAAAAACCGAATCAAGTCTGACTGAATGTAATGATGTGCTGCTCTGTGTGAATGCAAAGGTTGTTTTTCTGAGTTGAGGGAAGGGGTTATTATTATCACCAGTCCCCGCAAGACAGACTGAAGTGCCGAGCTTGAAGAAACGAGTGTACCTTCCCACATTCTCGTTAGTGTTAATCATTATTAAGGCACCCTGCTTCTGAACCCTGTGTCTTTTTGTACTAGAACGTTTGGAATAACTCAGTAAAGTTATTTTAAAAAAGGAATAACAGATTCTCTTTTTTCTGAGACTGTCAAGACAGTTGGTAAAACAATTTTTGCCAATCATGTCCTAGTGAAAAGAGTCCTTAGTTCACCAAAAAAGGAAAACTCTGTCATTGTTTACTCACCCACATGTAGTTCCAAATTAACATTATTTTTTCTTTCACAAAACATAATATTTCTATGATAAACTATTCATTGTTGGATAAATTATATATTTTTTTTTTATCTACAAGGCAGATAATGTGGCTGGTTGGGTCAGAGACCTAAAAAATGTGTAATGCCATTATGTCATTATACATTTGATTGCCTTGCTGTTAATCTACATGTTACTCTACTGTTCAAAAGTGTGGGGTCAGTAAACATTTTGTTTGTTATTTGAAAGAAATTCATACTTTTACTCCGCAAAGATTCAGTGAATTTGTTAAAAGTGACAGTAAAGAAATGTATAATTTTACAAAAGATGTCTACTTAAAAAATGCTGTTCATTTAAACTTACTATTCACCAAAGAATCCTGAAATATAATGATTTCCACAGAAGTAAGCAGCAAAACTGTTTTCAACATTGATAATGATTGTTTCTTGAGCATCAAATAAGCATATTAGAAGATTTCTGAAAATGCAGCTTTGCCACACAGTAATAAATTAAATTTTAAAACACATTCAAATAGAAAACAGCTATTTTGTTTTAATTGTAATAATATTTCACAATAGTACTGTTTTTGTTTTATTTTTGATCAAATTATTGCAGCCTTGGTGTGCATAAAAGGCATCTTCCAAAACCATTAAAAAATCTTACCGCCCACAACAGTTTGAACGGTAGTTACTGTGTATTGCTATGATAAGATGTGTATGTAGATATATATAGATTATATATATATAATATATATATAGAATATAATTCTATTTCAAATTCTACTTTATTATTTTCATATTGAGTCAAACAAAATGTTGCAACAAATTCATTTATAGCACTAAGCTCCAAAATGTATATAAAATTCTGCAATAATTTCAGTGACATCACTGGGTTTTTCCATTTTGAATATCTATGTCATGATAGGCCTAATGCAGGGGTGGCGAACTCCGGTCCTGGAAAGCCCCAGCCCTGCAGAGTTCAGCTCCTACCCTAATAAAAACTCACCTGCATGTAGCTTCCTAGTAACCCTTCAGACCATGATTAGCGTGTTCAGGTGTGTTTGATTAGGGTTGAAGCAAAACTTAGCAGGGCTGCGGCTCTCCAGGACCGACGTTCGCCACCCCTGGACTATGCATAACCTCACCATTTCCATTCAGCATTGCGTGTGTATTTGATGGTGATGGCCATCTCCACCCCCAGCAGCGTCACACCCATCAGCAGCAGCCAATAGGAGGGCTCGCCAGTCACCTCCACTACACGCCACACTGTCAGGACGCCATGCACCGCAAACAGGAAGCGACTCAGAAGAGCCAATGAGATGTTCAGAACCCGGCACATTGTTCAATCAACGCAGTCCGAATCAGACAGACAGAACTGAAGGGCAAAGAAAAAGCCTTTTTAATATGATGCATTTGTTCTCGTTTATAAATGGAATACTTAAAATACTAAACATGCACCTAAAAACATACCTTAAAGGAACAGTTTGGATTATTTATTCATTGATTGGTTAATCATTGGATAAAGTTCATAAAATGGTGCTGTCTTATTTAATAAATCAATAAATAAAATACATATCTGATAGTCTCCTATGAAATATTAAAATTTGATAAACAAGTGCTTAATATTATACAAGTACTCTACCACTAAGACAACTTACTTAAGATTTCCTTAAATATCAATGCAACAGTATAAAATTATACCAGACTTACTTTCAGTGGGTTCAGCCAAAGGATCCAGATTCAAATACTCAAGTGACTGTTATAAAATATGTTCCACTTGTTTTCACAGATTACCAAAACAAAAGCTTCCACCATATCCACAAACCTCTGTCTACCCCTGAGTTGGAGACAGTCCTTTTTAACTGCAAACACAACTTATCCCCCCTGAGGTTTCAGAGACTGCTTCTGGATATGGGTGTGTGTGTGTGTGTGTGTGTGTGTGTGTGTGTGTCTTGTATAGATAAAAAGCAGTCTTTTGGGAAAGAGTAGGATGGAGTGTGTGTGTGTGCCTGAAAATGTGGGTTTGTGGGCATTTGAGGTTATTGTGACTGAACATGTCACAGATAACACTTCCTGCTGCTGCATGATCATCCATTATGATGTCATCCTTAAGGGCCCCAAGAACAAAGTTATCTACAATGAGGAGCCAGTCTTTCAGACGGCATTTTCAGACACATTTTACACATACACACCCTGATTCCACCATGCCACAGTAGTACCACCCAACTTGGGCCGTGATAAGACACCTCCACAGAAAAACATAGGGAATGCAACCTTTACAGTGGACATGGGATCATATGCTATATTAATAACAGGATTCAGAATCGTTTCTTGTGATTTTTGTAACAGGTTCTCAGACAAATTAATAGACGCTGTCACAAATCTGTTTTGTAATGTTTTGTAGGCTACTGTTTAACTCATACTATGTACTTTTTTAATGGTCATAAAGTAAGTTTCAAACCAAATGTAGTACCTACTGTGTATCCTATGCGATTTAGGACATAGCAACAGACTCGATTCATTCATGGATTTATCCACGTTTTGAATGATTCGGTTTGAGTAAATGATTCAGTGTCTCTCTCATTAGGACAGTTACTTGTTTTGTCAATGAATGAATCAGAGTTTAACCATTTGTTTACAAATCAGTTGAATGAATGGTTCAAATGACTCACTCATAAACTTCACATTCTGGCGAAATGACATGCAGAAAGATTCACTGAAAAATCCCCACCATTATTACACAGACTGATCCTATATCAGCACTCTGATGAATAAACACATATTATCATAATGAAATTACATAACTATGAAACGTTACAAATCATATGAAATCTCATCTCAAACTTCCTGATCCCTGTAGCCTACCAAAGTGGGAATAAATGTTGGATGATCGTGTAATGTAAATTGTGACACTGTACCGCTGAATACCACGAAACATACCAGTGTATTCCAATTCCCATATATTCTTTTTAATGACTCACAAGAATGCAGCAGAACCACTGATCTACACTAGAAAACATTTGAATAGTTCAGTGAGCATAACTGGTAAGCCAATTCTCTGTAGTGAATCAAAAAATGCAGCATAGCCCGATTGGGTGAAGGATTCTTATGAGCTGGGTCTTTCTAGTGAATCGGAGCTGTCTCTGGATTAATTTGACTCAAGGTTATTAGCCTACTTTTGCATCATGTCCAACTCAAAATGAACCAAAAACTGTGCTGTATGTTTAGCAAGTTGTGCTTGAGGCTCGTGACACAAAGCAGAATTGGCACTGGCGGAGTGAATGAATGAAATATATAACACGCCTAGAATCCAAAATCAAATGTATTCAGCTGAATTCATATGAAGTAGAATAAATTACATTCACTTTTCAGAGTTCTTCACATTATAATAGTGTCAGTGACATCTATGTGTGACTGTATGTGGTGCCATCTGCAGGAATGATATGTCTAGACAGGACAGACTAACTCCTTCACACCACACAATAAATCTCGAGCATGGCACAATACATCAGCAGTGAACATTTGTTTAGGGAGGACAGCCTGTCAGGGGAGAATTCAGGTGAAGACAAACTGTGTTTGTGGATGGATTGAGTGGCCATTTATTTTGGTCATTATGAAATCCATCCCTACTCCTAGGCCCATCAACCTCACTACCCACTGCTATTTATGGACCCTCTCAGAGTGCGTCTGTCATTCTCCTTCTTGAAATCATCAGCATTTTCATGAGGGGAGAGGATGAGAAAATGCCTACACTTTCAGATCTCTCTCAGGGCAGAGCCTGATATCTGTGAATGATAGAATAGCTTTTGATGAAATGGTCCATCAACACTCAGTTGCCTTTATAGTCTCCTCAGCAGAGGCTGTCTGTGATGTAGGATGCTGTCAGTGTCTTTATATAGGCTATGAGATAAAAACATCAGACTTTTGGATGTATATGAATGTAATACACAGAACACCCAAAGAAACACAGCCAACAATGGTTAACAATGACAGAAACAGATTATGCCTTACAATATCATTTTTCCAGTTATTAACCCACCCTGATTTGATCAAAAAGTAACAGTAAAGACATTTATAATGTTACAAAAGCTTTCTATTTTAGCTAAATGCTGTTCTTTTGAACTTTCCTATTCCTCAAAGAATACTGGGGGAAAAAATGTACACAACTGTTTTTGACATTGATAATAATAAAAAAAAATGCTTCTTGAGATGCAAATCAGCATATTAGAATGATTTCTGAAGGATCATGTGACACTGAAGATTTAAGTAATGATGCTGAAAATTCAGCTTTGCCCACCACAGGGATAAACTGCATTTTGAAATATATTAAAATAGAAAAGTTAATTTAAATAAAAAAATACAGTATTGTTGTTTTTTTATTTTAAAAACATTTTAAAATCTTACCGATTTAAAAACATTTGAACGGTAGTACAATTAAAACACATTTATATATACAGTGAACCCAAAAAACTACTTGGACATTAAAGTGAGACTTAAAATACATAAACTGCTCTACAATTGAAAAAAAAAAGATTAACCATTTAGTCCTACTATATGGTACTATATGGTGAAGTCTCACTATATTTGACACTATATTGAGCTTCAAAGGATTCAATACAGTTACAGGCATCAAACTCTATAATACCAGCTGATAATGCAATACCAACATTTTGCCACAGGGAAGCAGTGTCTAATCGAAGGGGACAGTTTGGGGAACACAGCATTGCTTGGACTATTTGAATTACCACTAACAAAGGATTGGACTTTCTTCAATAAATGAACTGATTTTCCTTTCTTGATCCTCTAATGGGCTGGATTGATGCCAGCAGTCTGAATGGAGCAGATGCCAGCTGGAATTCATCCACACACTTGATATAGTGATCAGCACTAATGAGGAAGACGAGGATCATTTTAAATATTAAGTGGTGCCACTGGTATTTTGCTGATAATCTGATTCTACATTCAAAGAAAAAAGGTCAACAAATAAAATGTAAATTGGGTACTTCAGATGGATTCATGTGATCCTATCTGCTTGTATAATGAAATTTAATGATCACTTCCAGGAGCCTTCCTTTATTGAAAACTGTCCATTATGTTCTTCTATTCTCCTCTACCCGCAACAAGCAAACAGAGTTGTGTGACAGTAATTCAGACAAAATGATGCCTGTCTACACAGCACTGAGTGTATTTAATTAACGTAATACATCACCGTTTTTTTTTCTGAATATCTACCCTGTTGTCAGATGGCTCTGTAAATGAGGAACAGATGTGAGGAACAAAAAGAACTAAGGTAATTCTTGGGAACAGTTGGGAAATGATCCCACACAGTGGATTAATGTTAAATCCAAAGGCATGTTTGTTGTTAATAACCAGATTTTTGCACTCTTTCATTTAAATGGGAACAGGAATGTCTTTTAATGCCTCAGATACTATATGTCTTTAAAATGAGATAGATTTACTGGTGATGTTACTGATATAATTCCAAACCACCACAACGTTGCCAGTGTTGAGTGATGTAAATATAAAAATATTAATTAAAAATGTATCTTCAATGTTTCAGTCAGGGATTATGCTGCATTCATGCCATGTGATTACACACGTGTCGTACTTGGAGCTGTTCTCCACACCCTCGGGCTCGGAACTATGGCACTATCAATGCCTAAACATGAATCTGAGGTGGTCAGGTGGTACAAGTTGTAACTCTCAGAAAGCCCCCAGTTCACAAGTTGTAATTAGAGTTCTATGAGGACATGAATGGCATGAAAGCACCTTAAATCTATGTTTTTGAACAAATCAGTTGAGTAAATGATTCAGTGGCTCACTCATAGCAGTTACTTGTTTCATTCATGAATGAATCGGTTGAATGAATGATTCAAATGACTCACTCATAAAAACAATCACATGTTGCCACCTTCTGGCAAAATGATATAACCTCCAGAAAGATTCACTGAAATCCCCCCATTACTAGTGCGGAGACCCACTGTATATCAACACTCTGTTGTATAAACACACACACACACACATATAGAGAGAGAAACAAGAATTAGAAAATATTATAACATTGTTTAATACTAAAAAGCACAGTTGCATAATACTACACGCTCTTAAGTTGTGTTCATGTCAGTGGGCCTCAGTGAGCAGGGGTAGTTGGGAGCTCTCGGGAGCTTGCAGAGGATTGGCCAAATCAGAGACCATTGAACATATCTGCTGTTTCTGCCCTATTTCTTTCTTTCGATTATCTAGCTCACTCTATCTCCTTTTCAGTCTCATCTGTGAGGTCCGTTTCTTCCCTGCTGGGGCCTGCGAACACAGAAAAAAATAAGGCTGTCAAATGCTTATTTCACATTTCAATAAAATTAATTATGGTTGACATATAATTTTTTTAATGAATATTTGCTAAGAAAAGCCCCCAAATGAAGATAATTCAAATACATAATATTATTGTGGCAGACAAAAGTATTAAAAAGATGCATTCTTGTATTTTGTCTGTGCTATTTTTTAATAGGTCTAACATCAAACGAACAGGAACAGATTCAAGCTCCATTTATAGCAGTGCGATTATGAGCTCAGGAAAGAACAAATTTGGTGGTGCTCCTGTAAAAATCTATTAATTGCACAGTGTGGAATGTCTCTGTAAAACCCCAGGCAGCCTATGGCAGACAGCATGGATTTAGACCTTACATATGTTCTGGAGATTAAACTCTTGCATCGGGGCACTGATTCAAAACCAATCCACTGTTGTCACTGAGCGTACCTTTTCATAGCTTTCATTTGGTATACAGTTGTGATGGCCCACTCTTCCACTTTTTCTGTCCGTTCTCTCCGTACTAAGGCTCTGTAGAGAAAGTATTTATTATAGATCACACTGGGTGAACTATGAACCAATTGAAGGTGTCTCTCTATAGAGAGACAGGAGAGAGAGCGCGTGTGTTTGAAATGTTAAAAATTCTGACTTATCAATCATGCCTTAAAATAGGCAAAGAAATCAGTTAATTTGTAAGTAAAAGCATCATGGATCCATGCATTTGCCGGATTGTTTGTTTTTTCAAACTGAGGGACAAGTCAGAATTGTTTGTGTTTGCAAGTCAGAATTGCAAGCCGCATGTAAGTTTGTTCAGGAAAAGATGTTCTGTTTCTTTTTCTCTCTCTCTCTATCACAGAGTTGGTGTCAGTCAGACTTTCTCGCTTTTTATGTGAGCTTGTATGTGTGATACCCTATTATTTCTGTTGGTAATACTGCGTTCCTGCTGGTTTCTCTGCAGCTGGTTGATGCTGTCCTGTAGAGCCTGCTGAAGCTGTTCCGTCTCTTGTCTCCGAGTCTCCAGTTCTGCCTTCACACTCTCAAGCTCGGCCTGCATCTGGTACTCCAGCACCTGGCTCTCTCTGAAAGATAGTTGTTTCATCATAAAATAAAATAAAATAATAAAATATGAATTATTTGTTTTCAATTTGTTTTGGAAACATAACACTAAAAATATATTGAAAATCTACGGAATACTGAGGAAGAGAGGGAGTTTCTAGTTTCTTTTAATAATATCGTAATATAAAATCTGAAACACTGAGAAACAGAGAGGGAATTATTTGTCATGAACGTGTGTTTTTCTTTTGTTTGCACCTGAGTGTGTGTATCTCTCTCTGGTTCTCCTGCTGCAGTAGCTCTTGCTGTTGGCTTTGTCTGTTCTGTAGATCAAGGCGGGTTCTCACAAACTCCAGGTCTGTTTGTCTCATAGAGACTATGTGCTGTCTCTCATCAGGAGGTAGGTGCTTTAAACTAGCACATCCTGACAGCTCAATGTCGCTGAGCTCCAGGGCCTCATGCAGAATGCGCACTAGCTCCAGGTACTAAACCAAAGACGAAAAATAATGATTCATTAATGATTCACTAAAACAAACTCAAAATAGAGCACAATCTCAGATGCACATGTTTCACACAATTTAGTTTGAATGCGTATGTGCCGCACGTCACTCACTGTTCTCTCACTGAGCTCCAGAGCATCAGACATGTCCAGTCTGGCTGTACGATCTCGTGCTGCCTCGGTCAGAGCTTCAGGGAACGCAAAACCACTCTGCAGGAATCAAATAAGCACATGTATAACACACTACACAGTAACATACACATACAAACGTCTTAAATATATATTTATATATTTAAGTGTGGTGAAACTGATGATTATGTTCTTTAGCATTTGAGAGTGATCCAAAGAGCATCTTGAACTTTAATGGAATCAGGAACATCTGACTTTTAGTTTAAAATTGTTCAATGGTGTAAAAAATTTGCTTATTTGATAAGTGACCTAAAATGGTGCAGAATCTTTAATATATTCTTATTCAGTATAATGATATCACCTTCCAGTTTGGTAATGATAACTTGAACTCAAATTTTTGTAATGAGAATTTTGAGTCAGGTGACCGCCTTTTTTTAAATGTCCCTGTGTCATACAATTTTGGTCTGAATTGACCAGATTCTTCACTTTGAAAACAGATCTTGAGAGCTCAGTGATACTAGTGAAATTGTGAATTTAAAATTTATAAGAAATGTAATTGTTTGTTTTTTTTAGCAAAATATTACATTCATAAATTTAAATTCTCTTCAAGTATGCCCAAATTTGATCATTTACTTCATGACTTCTTGAATTGACTTTTAATTATGACATTTAGGAAACTAAACAAAAAAAATAATAATTAAAATTATTAAAACTGTATAACAATAAGTGTACAGTATAACTGTCATCCAGTGTTGACTGATATGTTTATTCTAATTTTACAATAAAATATTCTTATTCAATAGGTAATTCAGAACGTGTAAAGCAAATACCACAGAACTGATGGATCCTCTCCGAGCTGCAGATCTCTGAAGTCTCCGAGTCTTCATCTGACCCTGTTTCTCTGGCTCCCCCTGCTGGGACAGATGCTCTGTAAACAGTACAGAAGAAAAGTGATAATGTAGGTTAATGCTGGCCTGAAATTAGATCAGATAAGGATCGCCACATTCAAAGGTTTGATCATTAGTTATTAGTGATTATAAGACTCACTGCTAGGCCACTTCTGTTCTAGAGCTCTGATTCGCTCTCTCATGTCACGCAAACCTTCCTGCTGTTGAAGAATCACTTCCTCGCGGTGATGACCTTTGTGTTTTGACCCCTGATTGATGACATCATTTGGAGCTGTCATGAGTGCCACATCCTGAAAAAACAGCATCCATATAACAGTTAGCAAAGTGTCTGTTTGTGATCTATGAGTGTGTGTTTGTGTGACCCCTTGGTCTCTTTGTTGCCCATTTTTTCTTGTGAATGTACACTACTGTTCAAAAGTTTGGGGTCGGTAAAACTTTGTAATGTTTTTGAAAGAAGCCTCTTACCAAGGCTGCATGTTTTTTTTTTTTTTTAATTCAAAACTGGTTAAAAACAGTAATACTGTGAAATATTATTACAATTTAGAATAACTGTTTTCTATTTTAATATATTTTAAAATGTAATTTATTCATGTGATGGCAAAGCTCAGGCATTACTCCAGTCTTCAGTCACATGATCCTTCAGAAATCATTAAAATAGGCTGATTTTGGTGCTCAAAAATGTTTCTTCTGCTAAATATAATTTTCCAGGATTCTTTGATGAATAGATTTAAAAAAAAAAAAAAATTTTAAACTATCTCAGGACATTTTGTGCCTCAATGGGACTCGTTCAGCTAATATGTTTCAATATCCTATTGTCATTCAATCATTTTTATATTCAGGAAAAAAAGAACGCTTATTTATCCTCTACATGTCAAAAGTGATACATAAATTCAGTTTTGTTAAGGTAAATGTTTGTCCAGTTTGGTGCCAATCTCACTTTAGTGTTTCTTGAGGTTTGATGTGGAACAAGGCTTGTATTCTCCATCTCTCTGTTTGCTGCTGCTTTACTTTTCAGGTCCTCTTCAGTTTGTCTAACAAAAGGATTTTCTTGTTATATAATTCAAAGTTCATGTCTGAATTTTTGTGAAGCCATTGTACTGTCTCATTTTTGGTCATACCTCAGTTTTTCTCCCAGTTTCTTTGTCTCATCATCTTTCTGTTGCACTAGTTGTGACATCATGGTTAGCTTCTGTGTGAGCATGCTCAATTGAATCTTCTGGTCTACCACCAAAGCTTTATGTCTTTCCAACTCTAACTTCTGCTGTTCACTTAGTTCTCCTACACAGAGAGACACACACTCAGAAACACAAACACTACGACATATAGAATGTAGCAGGACTCTTGAATTGTGATGACTGTCCGGCACCTGTCATATCAGAGAGTCGAGCATGAGCCTGGGCCAGGTCACGACCTAGGGCATTGATGATCTCACTCTGACTGACCACTTCCTGTTGGGATGAGATTAGAGATGCCCTGCAGGACCAATTAGAAACTTCATGTTAGATTTCTGACGTACAATAATATATCCTGAATACAGTAGATTCAATATGAGTACAGTATAGATTGTTTAGTGAAAATAAGACATCCATGAATAGAATAAACACTACTGATAATTTTTGGATGAAAAAAAAAATCACTAAATAAATAATAATTTTCAAAAAGCATGTATACATTATGTATACACTGTCTGTGGTTATCATTGTAATTAAAAATAAATAAATAAGTTGTTTAGGAGATTTTAGCATTTTGACAGCAATTGTGTAGTAAAAAATAAATGAAAGTAGAAAAAGAGACATATTTGCAGCTTTTTGAGTTTCATAAATAATGCATTATTCATTAACAAGGGCACAGTGTATGGATATTATACTTCTCACAGTGAATGCGACGTCAGAGTAAGGAAATCGCTTTACACAGTAACTTATAGAATATAGAATTTGCTAAGTTACAATCTTACGCAGAGCTTTTGCAACTGGTTTCTGAAGCAGGCCTACTGGCTAAATGGGTTAAATATTTACCATAATAATATACACCATAGATTTTGGATGATGGGTAATGCAGTGATGGTATTTATGAGAGCTTTATTATACCGGAGGGATGTTATTTTCTGATCCGGTTCCTGCTGTTTTTCTGATGTGTAAGATGTGCTGCTGCTTTCGAAGCCCTCCAGCCTGCCGAGTGTCTTGATAATGAACACAGAACACATATGTAGGACACATTAAATCTGTTGCACAGACTAGTTTTAATTCGGAACCTAAGGCTGTTGATAAGCTGTCCTCTATGGGTAACATATGAAACTACAGTATATCAAAACAATGTAAAACCGGTTTCTGTATGAGCTCAACCATACAGTACAATCACAGATTTGGTTATTTTAAATAATCATCTAAAAATATATTACAGAATCTTAAATACTTCTTATTCATTTTAAATCATATTGTTTCTTTGTTTTCAATTTATTTATTTCAATTTAGTTTCAGTTCAATTATTTTGTACGTTTATGAGAGGCTGTGCTCACCTTTGAGTTGCTCCTTCAGTGAGTCTCTCTCCTCCTCCATCTCTTTCCATATTTCCTCACTCTGCTGAGCTTTGTTTATTCGCGTCTCCATGGCAACAATGGTGTATGCATGTTGTCGAACCTGCTCTCTGTACTCCTCTACCTCAACCCTGTGTTTCTGTCTCTCCTCTTCAGCTCCTCTCTGCAGGGCCTTCGCCTCTCTTTCCTCACACTGCTTCATTTTCTCGCTCCTCTCCTCCTCTTTGAGATGTAATTCGCGCAGCGTTTCTTACAGCTCTGCCTCTCGTATCTTGGCTTCTTCCATCTTGGTTTGCCACTCAGCCTTGCGTGTCTCAATCTCCCTGCGCAAGGCACTCTAGGAAGGCGATAAAGTGGCAGTCATGGAGTTGAACAACTAACATTGTGTGGTTCTGTGTCCTATGGAAGGCCATTTCCGCCACATAAGAAAAAAACATCATGCTTTGCTAAGTCGAAATTATGAGATAAAATGTCATAATTGTGACATAAAAGTGGAAATTATTAGATACTAAGTCTTAATTCTGAGATGAAAAGTCTGATTTATTATAATCATAATTATAACATAAAAAGACAAATTTTGTTATGACTATCTCAATTTAACTTTTTATGTCTTTATGACTTTTATCTCATAGTTATTACTTATCTCATAATTAAGACTTTTTATGCCATAATTTTGACTTTTCATCTCATAATATCTGAGATATAACCAATATGGCCATGTGCTGGAAACTGGGAAAAAGTCAAAATTATGAGATATAAAGACACAATTATGAGATGGAACATTAAAATTATGACATAAAAAGTCATAATCATGAGATAAAAATCGAAATGTACATAAAAGTCATAATTATTACTTAAAAAGTCATAGTTATTATTATGTAAAATGTGATTTTATGTCATAATTATGATTATGACTTAATTTCAACTTATTTTGTCATCATTATGATTAACCAAACCATTCATTACTGTATGTGGCAGAAATGGACTTTCTAATGTGTCAAAAGGGTAGAAGCAAATAAACAATATGGTTATGTGCTGGGAACTAACACATATGGGTAAATACTTAGCAACTAGGTTCTCAGACACCAGATCAAATATAGATATAGAGCATGTTTTAAGAGTTGAGGTCAGTTGCATTTCATTTTTGGGGATGAATTCAATTCTTAGCTTTAACTCACTTCAGTTTGTCTCACTAACTGTAGATCAGCCATGACCTCTTCCAGCTGTCGCATTAGTGTGTTTTTCATCTCTCTCTGTCCCTCGGCTGCCTGAATGATTGATAGGTCAAAGGTTAGAAGAAACTTCAGTGAAACAGAATTTGATAGTGAGTTCAATTCATGAAAATAGTCTAGTCCATCAGCGGAGAATCTAGTCAATTCTCTGAAACACTTTCATTAATATAAAACATTTCCATTGGAACTGGGATGAGTTTTACCTATAATTATAAAAACTGAAAAAGCTAAATGACAATCTAATTGAGACCATCCCTCAAGAGGTCTATGCCTCAGAGACTAAATTAAATGAATTTAATTTGACTTTTGGTGTTTTTTAGCGAGACAACAGCACCTGAAGTTTCTCCATCTCAATCTGCTTTTGCATGAACTCCAGCCTACTGTGAAGATCTCTGCTCTGCATCTCTGTCTCCTGAAGCTTTTGCATCTCTGTCTTCAGTACAGGAAAGAAAGATATATTTCTTAAGAATCCCTTTCTGATTCTTTAACTGATTTTGAAATACTTTGCTGCAATACCTTTAGTTTCCTTAGCTCTGATTGGACGTCCATGTGGTCCTGGCACAAAATCTGTAAGGCACCTGATACTCCTAGACAAAACAAATAATACCAATAATTCAGACTAGTTTTCTGTAAAATGCATTGAAAATTCAATAATGCTTCAACTTAATTTGTAATACTAGATAGTGAAAGTAGTCGCTTTTATTCTTAAACCCAGTTCTCCTGAATTTCTTCAAACTTTCAGTTTCTTACCGCCAGTCTTAAATGACACATCAACCCCTGCTGTCTGTAAGCTCTGAGCAGCATTGTGCAGTACTCTGTGCAGGAGGTTCAGTACAGAAAGTGAATGCTCTTGAACCCAGCTGAGTGAAGGACTCAAATTCATGTCCTGCACTCCAGATATTTCCATCAGCACTGTGTCCGCAATGCACACGTCTTGCACTCGTCTCTATATACAAATACAAAGAGATATAATATACTGTAGCTGTAAAAAATGCTGTGCAATGCTGTAACACAAACATACAACATTACACTGCATAATTAATGTTTCCACCTATTAATACCTGACATTCTTGCAGTCTGGCTCTAAATTTCTGGGTCTCATCCAACATTTTCCTCTGTGTGTGAGCTTCCTCTTTGAGTTTCATTTCAAAGTCATGCACTTTAGTTTTGTACATCTCCATCTGTTCCATTAGCTCAGTTAAACAGTCCAACACCTGCAAAATAAAAACAAACATAAAAAGTGTATCCAACAATGACGTTTTTTCACCCGCATATCTGTCCAAACCAGCAAATTTTTTAATATCCTGGCCACCCTTTTCAATACAATGACAGAATATGGACTGAAGCTGGCAAGCTACAACATGACAAAAAAAAAGCACCACAAAAATGTCATAAATGTGGTCCCCTGGGGGGGAACTATATCTGATTCTCGAGTTCAAGTTAAGTCACATTTATTTATGTAACACTTTATACAACACAGATTGTTCAAAGCAGCTTCACATTAAAAAAACGAATTATTTCAAAGCAGCAACATTAAACAAACAGGAAAATAACAGTTAATGTTGTAAAATTCATAAATTGAAATTAATGAATTTAAATCAATAAATTATTCTAATATCAAGACGTGAGTAAGAGCAGCACATATACAGAGAACCGCGGCGAGAGATAAACGCAGCAAGGGTGGTAATTCTTCAGCTCAGCTCAAGTCAGTTCAATGATCCCTGGATGTAAACCTGGCTTCTGATTGGCTTGAAATATTTTCTTACCTTTTGGTCTGATTCTTTGCCTGAAACATGCACAGTCTTGACGATCTGGTCGCGAAAACTGTCAAACTTTGAAGAAATTTCAGAAATGTTAGCATAGTAGATACCAGAGTAGTCACCTTACCAGACTGTTGTTGCTGGCTTGAGCTTACTCACCCTTGACTGTGTGTGTTTGAGTTTTGCTTGAACTTTCTGTACTCTCTGCTGTGTCTGCTGATGAAGCTGCTTCAGTCTGTCTATCGCTGTCAGCAGAGAAGCCTGTTCCTGCAGCACACATCACACATGAAGAACAGACTCATGACACATGCAGGGATTACCTGGCCCAGTGGCCTAATGGATAAGGAATCAGCCTCCGGAGCTGGGGATTGTGGGTTCAAGTGTCTAAAAAGCTGTCTGTTTATGAAATTGTGTGGAAATCAGGACTGGGTGTGAGTGAAGCCAAAATTACTACTTTCTTGAGCATTCTACCTCACTCTGTCTGGGCAGTAGCTCATTCTGATGATTCTGGTGTCTTTCAGCTTTTAAAAAACAAAACAGAACAAAGGAATAGTTATCTTTTATGATTAAACTTTTAAATAATAAAACAGCATAATTAAAACTCTACAGAGCTCAAGGGCCTTAGGGAACGAGAGGGATGCGGAACCTGTCCATCACTTTGTGAGCTTGGTTCTTTGTGTCTCACGTCTTGTTGAGCTTGTCACCTCACTTGTAGTTAAGAGCCTGTTCTCGCGAGCAGACACTCCTTTCTTCAAATGCTAACAATGCTGAATCAAAAAATTGAAATAAAACACAACGTAACTAACTGCTCAGAATTAAAAGAGGTGCTGTGGTAACAAATATCGTTGTTTGATTAATTCCACAACAATAATATAACAGGCATCTCTATATACCACAAATGATCAAAAGTTGGAGGAGGTAAGACTTTTTAAATATTTTTAAAAATATATCAAGTCTCTTGTGCTCACCAAGACTGAATTTATTTTATCATAAATACAGTAAAACAATAATATTGTTGATGTGTTGTTGATATTGATGGTTTTTTTCAGGATTATTTGATGAATATAAAGTTAAAAAGAACAGCATTTATTTGAAAGTAAATCTTTATGTAAATAGTATAGGTTATTTTGTTATGTTTTATGTTATGTATGTTATGTATGTTATGTTTTTATGTTATTATATTGCAAATGTCTTTGCTTTCCATTTTGACCAATATAATGCATCGTTGCTGCATAAAGGCATTTTTTTAAAGAAAATCTTACACACCCCAAACTTTTGAACTGTATATTAAAGGAAGTACAACAAAATAATAGTATACTGTATATACTTAAAATTGCACTTTTATACATACAAATGTAAATATAATAATATCATATTACTTCTCAATGTAAATTATCAATATACTGTATCATAATTTTTTCTACATTACAGCAATGTGAATAACCTATACAGTAAATCACCCCTATATTATTATCTTCATCCCTGCAGATGAATTATTTTCATTCTTCAGTTTATCCATCTGTTCTAAAAGACTGCTGATCTTCTGATCTCTTTCTGTCCCAGTCTGTCCCAGCATCTCTCCAGAACATCTCTGAAGTTCCAGCATCTACATCCATTATAGAGATAAAGCATTTACGGTAATAATTAATTAGCGTGTGAAAGATTTCCGATGGATTTTCAGGAGAGAAGATACAGCTTCATCAAATAGTGTAATTGTGTTTCTCTTGAATTAAAACTTAAAATAAATAATGAAACTTTAATCACTATACTACTTTTCCATTGTTTTTCTATGTGAACATGCGCTTGACGCACACGACACAGCATTCTAAAAAAACAGCATTCAAGTTAAAATAGATAAAGATCAACTTTTAAAAAAATATGTCTCTA
Source organism: Sinocyclocheilus anophthalmus (assembly GCA_018155175.1). Classification (NCBI taxonomy): domain Eukaryota; kingdom Metazoa; phylum Chordata; class Actinopteri; order Cypriniformes; family Cyprinidae; genus Sinocyclocheilus; species Sinocyclocheilus anophthalmus. Next base: position 113,272 of record JADLZN010008092.1, read on the forward strand.
TACCTTGTTTTTTTTTCTCATTTCACTGCCCACATCTAGCATTTTTCAAAGCAAAAACACGTTCTGGGTGAACAGCCCCTAAGACTTCAGCCTGTAGCACTCAAGATTGTGACTCCAAGTCCTACCTGAGGCATTGCAGTATGTAAAATAAATTTTCTGTTTGTTGCAGAAGGTTTTTTCATACACCCCTTCAAGATGGGGATGACCCAGGTAGGACTTGAAGCCACCACAATCTCTAGCTCCTGAGGCTGCTGCCTTATCCATCACAGTCACAAAACTGTAAATAATGTAAAATGTAAAGACTGTGTAATACCACACCTGCTGCTTTAGCTGTTGTATCTGATATTTCTTCTCTTTGATGTCTCTCTCCAGGCAGCAAAGTCTGTATGTGACATCTGGATCACCCTGCTTCTTCTGAGACACCTGGAGCTTGAGAGCTGACACTTCCTCCTTCAGGGCCACAATCGCATCATCCTTCCTCTGGGACTCATCCTCAAAGCACACAGACACATGAACGTGTCCATCTCCTAGCCGATGCAACCTCTCCTCCTCAGAAAGAACACAATTGTCAGTGTATTGTTGCCTTTTAGCTCTGCAAGATGGCATAACAAGCATGAATGGTCCAGCAAAGGGAGACTCGGGTGTTTTTTAACAGGATGATGGACTCACCTCCTCCATTGGGAAGACGTGAATGCTTTGAGAATTGTTAGGTTGAGTCTTACTTCTAAGATAACATGCTCTCCCTGTGTTACAACTCCGGCTTCCTGCAAAAAAAAAAAAAAAATAAAAAAAAAAAAAAGAAAAAAAAAAAAGTATTATTTCCTTCCCCTCAGTGGCACAGTGTTATTTTAGTATTAGCTATATATTGTACTATTATAGCTTTTATTAATATTTTGAATGAGCTTTTATTTTTTTATTTAAATTTTCATTTAATTTCAATTAATTTAGTTGTGTCATTTGTATAATTTTTTATATTAATATTTAGGTTTATATTATTTTCGTTTCAGTTTTAGTCTTATTTCAGTTTTTATTTATTGTCAGTTAGCCATCTTAGTGCTTCATCCTAAAAGTATTTCAGTTACAAGGCAACATCACTAATTCCTAATATTTATATTTTGCTTTATTTCAGCTTTATTTTCATTAACGAAATCAACAAACTTTTCTAAACCCCCATTTTCCCCCCATGGCTTATTTTGGCCATTTTCTTTCTACTTGGGATAATAAAAAGGTAATAATGAGGTAAAATTCCATTTTGACTGACAAAAAATTGTGTGCTGAAAAAGACTTTACCTGGTCTGCTAGATTGGGTTTTTCGATCAGGTGCATTTGGACCACGTTTAGACCTGGCACTCATGGGGCGAGGTCTGGTGGGAGGATGGGGTGAAACTGAAGTGGTCCGAGCTCGTACCCAGGCCTGGGGAATGGGAGAATGGGCAGCCAGAAGAGGAAACTGTTTGGGAGTGAGACAAAACTTTGTGTATATTTTATATAAAGATTATATTGATATTATATAATTTGATGTATTATAGAAGATAATATTGAATAATTTCATAAAAACTTGAATCTGTACATTGTAATTCTACATTGTAATATTTTCTGTCTTTGAACTTGAACTTAAATCAATAAAAAAAAATGCTACTGAAAAAAAATATAAACAAAGGGACACAATATCCTTTATCTTTTCAAACACATAAATTTTACTGATTTCTCGTTGTCAATGCAGAGCTCATAGGTTGATCCTCCATATCCAAAGTGAAGCTGGTCTCCCGGTGAGAGACACACAGTGCCATTGTGTATCCGGCAGTCATTGACGTAGGTCCCGTGGGCAGAGTTTAAGTCACGGATAACATAGCAGCAGTCTGCTTCACACCAGTCAATAGTGGCATGACATTCATCCACCCCACTATTCTGAGCAGATGAGATGAGAAACACTTGTGTGAATGTCCTCAGTGACAAGTCCATATGTCATACTCAATATAAGAGTATCATCTCATCATGATGAATAATTAAAAGTTGAATGAATAACCATGTGAACTGACATAATGAGTGGACACATTGGAAAGAAATGAGGATTAGCCCTAATACCTGTAGACAGAGGTCAGAGTCTTTGTGTCTTCCTATAGTAGTGCTTTTAGGCTGCAGTTTAAATACCCAGTTTAAAGTTTTGAGGTAACCCCTCATTTCAACCTGCTGAAGAAATAGAAATTGTAATCTGGTAAATAATACATATAGCGTTGAATGTATGTACACTGACGCTGTCTGTTAAATTGGTATTCATGTCTCCATATTCGCGTCTTTTTTCAAACTTTAAGTTATTTGTAAGAAATATAATAGGCACCAGCATTTTTATAGATTGCGTTGATTATCTTGACAACTAACCAGCATGAGTTTTCATCTGTCCAAACTGTGTACAGCCCGGCTGCTCAAAGGCATGTTACGGTCTAAATAAGTTGTGTACGAGAGTCATGGTAACATTAAGTGCCGTGGAGCACCGCCTTCAACCCAGCGTGCAGTCCGTTCTGTCTGGGGTGAACCACTGATCTGAATGTTCTCTATTAGTGGGGTGAACAGATGCCAATCTTCCGCCGTGGATGTCAAAATAAATGAAATAATTTTTTTCAAATTTAAAATATGCATTTTCTGCACTTATTATTTTTTTCTGCGCTTATTATTGACTTTTTTCGAGAGGAATTTCTGTAATTTTCTGTCGTCCGAAAGCCAGTGTATTTTGGTGGTGTGAGGTAACAGTTTTAAACACAATATGTGTGATGTGTAAGTGTATAATGACACTTAGCTACTGCACACTTAAATCTTATTACACTATTTTAGACATTCATACTAGGCTTTCCCTAGCAAATATTAAAGTTTGTCACGTCTAGATGTGACATTGCAATCCACTACACTACAATCCAACTAATAATCTAAAATAGATAGGCCTATAAATGGAGAAATATCTAGATTATGCCTATGGTAATACAAACACAACCATAACAAAAAGAAGGGGAAAATAACGCTTTTTAATGTTTTTCTTCTTCTTCTTCGACTACTTTTAGGCCAAGTGCAGACAAAAATAGCTGTTGATTTTTGATAACGCATTTATTTTGTTGTTGTTTATTTTGAAATAACCACAACTTCCACACTTTAATAAGAGGTCATCACCTGAAAAAGAACAGGCCAGTTTAAAGTTCTTAAATTTATGTCAAAAGGAAATGTGAAAAGACGGCATGTTTTCAGAAAAAGGCCAACCGGTTTATAACTTATACTCACATTGTTGATCCAGGAAATGTAGCCAGACACACGGGTGAAGACGGAGGGCTTCTTGGGGTAGTTGCAGCCCAAACTGGAGCCAAAACTCACAATACCGTGAACATCCCAGGTGCCGTCACTTCTCTGGCAGTTCAGAGGGTCACCAGAATCACCCTGTACGAGTGAGATATCATTAATAGTGTGCATTTTCACAAATACTGGTTATTGATAATGTAATATCAAAATATAAACACTTATAATAAAAAGTGTGCATCAAACCCACATTGCAGCTGGACACCACTCCATCTCCACCAGCGCACACCATGAGGTTGGTCACAAGGTTGCCCCACCAGTCAGACCTAGTGCAGGTAGCGTAGTCCACAACAGGGAGCAAAGCCTGCTGCAAGATATCAGCAATGAGGCCATTGGCTGAGGAGAGAGAAAGAAAAAAGTTACTACTTTGAGATTTTTTTTTTTTTTTTTGCTTGAAAATAAGTAAATAGCAGTGGAAAGGCACCTACTCCAGTGGCGTCCCCAGCCAGTGACGTAACAGGAGAAGTTTTAGGAATTAGGCAGGGCAGCAGCTGGTTGTGAAAATCTGTCGAGGGAACAGTCACGGAGCGCAATCGAACGAAAAACTTGTCATGGCTGATCATTCATCAATGTCATTGCTGAAAAACACACATATGCATCAAAAACACACTCTTAGATGTAGCGAATCAGCTCATGGGGAAATATGAATACTTAACCATAAAAGAGTTATAATTAACTACTTATATTTTAGATCTGGTGTAGATATTTAGCTGACCTCTCAGGGTCTACTGTCTTGTCAATTCTAAGAACGTTTATTTCCTGGTTAAGGGAAATAACTTCTTACTGTACAATTCTACAAAAAACTTGTAGCGTAAATCTTGCATAATAAATGACTCCGGTTATAAGCAAACAATGAACACGTCAAGTGTGATACAAGTAAGGTTTTATTAACTACATAAACACTTAAACTAGTCTAACATACTACATAAACACATTAAGCTGGTCTAAAATACACATACACACACACACACACAAACACAACCATACAGTTGTATAGGGAAAGGGTTAAAGTTTAAACTTCGCATAGACAAGAGGCATAAAGACATGGAAATTTTATGAACACGGCGATTCAACAGATCTAAAGCCTGAAGGAAACATCAGTTTCTTAGTTCGAACACACCTTTGTAAAAAGGGGTAACTGATACTTAATGCATCAATTAAATCGGCTAAGTTTGATACTTGCGAGTATGTCTGAAAAAGATTCGGATGCAATCTTAAGGCTTCCCGTTGATCTTTGCTGAATTCGGGTCGATGAAAAGAACCAGTTTGAGGCAGAGAATCTTTGGTGAATGGAAAAGACAAGGCCGAAAGGAAAGGCTCGGCATGGGGCACAACAATGCCTTTGGGATCCTGCAAGCGGTTTTCTCACATTGTCTAGCTATGACTAACCGAACCACTGACTCGGGGCGGGTCACTGATGTGAGGCTTTTAAGGTCTGAGAAGATTCACGCCTTTCAGGATGGGCTTGTCCAATGAGCAAAATGGAATTTCCGAGCGGGAGGTGGCAATTGCTGGAGGGTTTACGACCCTTTGTTCTCTAAGCATGGTAATTTGCATATGTAATTCGCTTGGGGTGTGGATGCACAAACTAGTAAAGATTCTTAGTACACTAATATGTTGCATAGGTATCAGCGTGTAATATGCACTCTCATTTAGATCATCCGAAGATGAATTCATAGAGACCAAACATGGTATAGGTGAGGTTACATTAACTAGTGATTCTATCATAATGCATGCATAAAACAGTATACAATACATAAGACAATATACAAGAACAGTAATGGTATACACAATGAACTGAAGGATATGTGTATTCAATCAAAGAAAGGTTTTCCTATGAATTAATTAGAGAACAGTCCATTTCTCTGGGCATTATGTGTCTTTCTTATGAGGAAAATGAGGGAGTTTCTCTGCCCGCATTCCTTTAAGCCATAAAACCAGTGATATCAGCATTGGTTACAATGGAAAAAGAGGACGTTCTGCATTTAAGTGAGGTGTTAGCCCCCCCGCCCCCTGCATTTCGGGGGAAGGGTCCATAGACACTCGTAATTGGCCATTTGGTTAAGTGAGAGGGAGTTAGATATTATTTGTTAAATATAACAAAAAGTTGTGTGTCTGATTGGTCCAAATGCTACATAATTCCCCCCTTTCGAACGTTGTTGTCCATCCAATAGACAACAGCGAGCGACGTCAAAGGTGCAGAACAATCAGACACGCACCTGCCACTCACGGCTGGGAGACAGTGGTGGCTTCTCTGGCTATTGTTGCCTCCAGTAGTGGTTGTGGTGCCATGGTGGATGCTCTCAGGTGGTGCGCTGTGGTGATGTAGGCTGTAGCAATGTGAGGGTCCTCGAGCTTGTGCAGCAGGTGTCGAGGCTGTGTCACCTGTTGAGTTAGTCTGGGTAAGATGGTTGTTTGTTGGTGTTGTTAGCAAGTAGGCTATCCGTGGTACCCGTGATGTGGAACAGCCGGGTTAGACTCTCACTGGTGAGAGTGCAGGTGGTTCCAGGGATTGCAGGTAATTGTTATGGAGATTTTGTAGTGTGCAGAGAGTTTCAGACTGACCTAGTGATGATGGCAGGAGAGCAGCAAGTGGTTGTTAGCCCTCTGTTTTGCCCAAACGTCACTAGAAATCTGATGTTTGCTGTGTCGCTTGGCTCTTGTGGCGGCACAGACTTGAGCTTGCCTTAGTTGTGTTGGTAGAGCTTTCGCTGTAGGGCATGTGGGCCCGCTGCTCAATCCAACGTTGTCTGGCTGCTTCTAGGGGTGTCGACCGGTTTCAAGGGATGCTCCTCCCTTGGAGGGGCCTGATGCTGTGTTGCAGCAGGCAAGGAGTCAGAGGTTTGTCCTTCTCAATACTCCTTAGTTGAGTTTTGTTCAAGGAGCTCTTTTGCGAGTGTCAGCAGCTCCTGTAAACCAGAAGTAGGCGTGTCCAGCTGTCCATGTGTAGCCTCCGTTCAGCACCCGTGAGGAGGAGGATGTTGTGGTGGACTGCTATTGGACATACCGTGGTGTTTGCAGGAAGAGGACGCCTTTTCCCAGTGGTTGGTCTGGAACCTGGGTATGTTGCCATGGTGATGGCTCTGCCCTCTTCTGGCTAGGGGCTTTCTGTAAAAGGGTTTTGCATTGTGGCAATGCTGGCTGCCTTCTGGGGCCCGCTTTGGATTCTGAGTTGTGAAGTTCAGGATCAGTGGGGTTTGACAAACACCTTTAATGGAGGCCTTGTGCTTGTTAAAGGCCCTCTGTGTCAGGTTACGCAGCTGTTGATTAGGCATTGTGCGGTAGGCCCTAATGCCTAGATGACTTCTTGCAGCTGGTGTTCTCCGCCATCCCAGGGTAATTGTGAGTTTTGGAGTAAGTTTGTCAAAGTCTGTCGTAGTAAGCATGGGGAGTTTCACGCCAGCCCTGCTTGGTGTCTGGGGCAGCAATCAATCCTTGTTCCGACTCTGGGTCTGAGAGTATTTAGGTAGCCAGATGTGTTGTCTCTGGCCAGCTAGTTGGGGTCTGTGGGGTCACACGGTGAGTGTGTCTGCAGTGATCCTCTGGAAAAGCCCCTGCCCCACCCCCTTGTGGCTGCTAGTTGTTGACGTGTGAACAGTGGCTCTCGCCCACCCCTCGCAGGTTCAGACTCTTGGCTGAGGGGGTGGGCCTGATGGCCAGGGGAAGTTCTGTTTCGTGTATTCCCTGTCTGTTCACCTTGTGGTCTGCAAGCATATTTCAGTTCATTTGTGATACTGAATTCACCTCGTTGCGTTGTTTTGGTTCGCCTGAAATTTTTTTTTTGTTGCAGCTGCAGAAGTTTTCAGGGAGCTGACTTGTGAAGTATCAAGCAGAAGGTTTGCTCCACTTTCCCCCCTTCGTAGCTGTGCACACGCGACGTGGAGGGCTTGAATGCTGTGCGAGTTTTGGTGTTTCCAACCTGATGTCTTTTGACCCAGTTAGGTCTCAATGCGCATAGTACAGTGTTCTACGGAAAACCTGTCTTTAAATTCTTTCCTCTTGCGCAACCAGTTAGCTCCCCTCTCTAATTGCTTCACCACCCACCATGTAAGAGGGTTGCTTTTGGCAGCACCCCTCCCCTCCCAGGCTATTGTTTGTGGATGGTATTTTTCTGGTATGTTGTTGTGATGTAGCTGGCTGCTTGTTTTTGTTTCTTTTGTTTAAGGCCTTTAGATGTGGTTTATTTCATTTTTGTTTGTCTCTACTCATTTTTTAGTTCCACACGATGTTGTTTTAAGATTCGAAGAGTGATCTTTGTTTGTTGAAAACAGTCTCTTTTCAAAAAAAACAGTCCTGTGTATGCGATGGCTTTTCAGAGGGGCGCTTTGTCTTTCTTGGTGGTTTTCGGTTGCTGTTGAGCCCCCCCCCCCCAGCTGTTGTTAGAGCTCTGTGAAGACTGGTGATGAACTTTCTTTACTGTCGCACCATCGGTGAGGTTATTGCATCATTCTGTGTGATTCTCTCGTTGAGCAGGGGGTTGTTGTCAGTTTCTCTGCCAGAAGCTGTGACTTGCAGTTTCAGCTCTAAATCATGTTGAGTCCCTTGGAGGGTGTTGTGGGCCGAGGGAGGGATGATGATGGTTCAGGTGTTCGCTTAGTCGCAAGTCTCCGCTGTTCCTTTCTTGGCCATTGCAGAGGTAGTTGGCTGCTTGGAGATGAAGGATGTCCATTACAGTGCTCTGGTGTCCAGGTGGTCCTGGTGAGCTGGCAGGGCTGGATGTCTGTGGAAAGTCTGCGACATACTGGCACACTTGTGGGCACACCAGAGAGAGAGAGGCACAAGGCAAATGCAGGTACGTCCAGAGGTGTTAAACTATCTATATGGCGAACGGCTGTGTAGTCCATGTAATGTATGAATCGCTGGTGAGAGGCAGCTAGTGAGGTAGGGTGCTATGTTTTGTGTTCGTGAACACAAAGGGAGAGATTGAGTAACTTTGTTGAGGGGCCGTAAGCAGGGTCAGCTGATGACCGGGCTATACTAATGATGGTTCACGGGTTTGGTCACTATGACGAAAATGAAATAAAAAAAGATGAACTCAAAAAAAAAAGGAACATTTTAACCTATTTTAGTTTTGTTTCTAAGAGAAATGGCTAAGCAGGTTTCACTTGTGTGATGCTGCAATAGACTTCATAAACATAGGGTTAGACTGTTAGCTAAACTAGCAGGGACCCACCAAATACCTCGTCAAAAGAAAAAGAAACATTGGGAATTGTTTCTAGTTTTATGTTAACCTACATTGTGTTGCAATGGTAGCTGCACTTAAAAGTCTTCAGCTTAAGGCCTGGCATGACGAGGTGAGGAGAAGATAGAGATATTATCGTTAAGGAAACCACAGTTGCTAGAACTACTGTAATCCTATCCAAAAGCGACGATGGTGATGGTGAAATAACTAAAATAAGGTAAAAGTAAACACACAAAAAAAATAAAAAAAATAAACTCATAAACAAGGGGTCAAGAGCTGTAGGGGAAATTAAAAGGGAAAGTAATGTTAAAAAAAAAATAAAAAAATAAAAATAAGAAAAAAATGGAATAAAAAAAACAAAATAAAAATAAAATTGAGTTAATTAAATGCTCAAATTTAATAAAAATCAATTTAGCGGAATTGGTACATTTGTGCTAAACAAATGTAAGTAAATGCAATAAAATTAAAAAGAGGTAGAATAAAGTCAAAACAAAAATAAACAATAACACAAGTAAAACCCAGTATGTGGGTGGGTCCCCCAGGGACCTGTGATGGCATCAACAGGAAGTGACAACAGGAGCGTGACGGAGAGAGAGAGGGAGAGAGAGGTGGGGTTAGAAAGTTACACTTTACACACCTATCTAAACATTAGTCAGATGCTAACAGCTAGCAGTAGAGGTAAAGGGCTTAGCTTAAGAGTTAGCATTAGTTACAAGAATTCTTTGTTTACACACAGGTCTGTGAAGTGGGTGCTGTTGTCAGGTTAACCGGAAGAGTCTGCTCACACTTCGGGGGTCACGTGTTGCTAGGAGACCAATGCAAGCTCACATCAGGTGCATGTGGAGCAGAACTTGCACTGCTGTGAGCGTGCATAGGAAACTCATGCATGTCCCATATAAATTCATTCATTAATCAAAACAGCACTTTCACTTCACAGGCAATGGTGGATTCGCAGTTAGCTACGCTAGAATAGCATCATTAATTTTATGTAAATGTTTCACATGAGCGAGTCAAAATGAAATACAATGATACGTAACACATAATAAGGCCTTAAATTAATGAAATGAGGAGCATCGCTCAGATCACCTACACAGTGCTGAAAGTGGGGATTTCTTCGCCCAAGATCAGACGATTCATTCTGGTACCATTTATATGAGCTGCTAATCTGAGATTGCGTCGTCAGAAAATAGACTTATGCTCCACTAACAACAGAGATTAGGATTTCTTCGCTAAAATAAGGTTAGTTTCTTATCGTACGATTTAAAACATTATAGCACTGAAAACTTTTCTATAACACTGTAGGAAGGCATATTCAAGCTATAGTTTTATCTGATTTTGATCAGAAATTGGTGCGCGCATGTATAAGAGTTACGTAAATGTTTCACATGAGTGGGTCGATATGAATACAATGATACATAACACATAATAAGGCCTTAAATCAGTGAACTGAGGAGCATCGCTCAGATCACCTACAAAGTACTGAAGAAGGGGATTTCTTCGCACAAAATCAGACCGATTTATTCTGGTAACATTTATATGAGCTGCTAATCCCGAGACTTCGTCGTCAGAAAATAGACTTGTGCCCTACTAACACAGAAATTAGGATTTCTACGCTAAAATCAGGTTAGTTTCTTATCATACGATTTAAACACATTATAGCACTGAAAACTTCTTACTGCTTGTAGGAAGGCGCATTCAAACTATAATTTTATCTGGTTTTGATCAGGAACTGGTATGCGCATGGAGAGGAAGTTACTAACTTATGAAACAGACACATAAGACTGATTATTGGGTCTGCTTGCAAGCAATGTTTAAAACGATTCCACCGTTCAAAATTACTGCTCGTACTGCATAAAGTAGGAAACTATTGTTTTCTGGATAGCTTGTCAAAGTTTCTGGGGGTCACATCATGCGCGGCTGCGGGGATGCTTGGAAGTATTACAGCTCTGTTCTGTCAGTTGTTAAGCAGAAAATGTTGGCTCCCCCCTTCGTAGCTTGGCGCATATGGGGAAGTTTGCATGGCTGAGTGAGGATGCAGGAGTAGGGTGTCTCTCCCACTGCGTCTCTTTTCGCTGCCTGTAGGAGTACCTGAGTTCTCTTTGGACCATGTCAAGTTTTTCTTGAGTGTTGTTCAGCTGCTGGATCGGAGTCTCTTGAAATCTATCGATTTCCTCCTTTTTCAATCCCATTAGGTTGTGGGTCAGGAGATGATGACCTTGGTGAGCCTTTTGTAGCCATAACTCTCGCTTGAGTCCTGAGTCTGAGGTAAACTTCTCTCTGGTCCGGTTGCTTTCGGCTCAGTAGGTGGTCGTCGGCCCTGGGTAGGGGGTTTTCCTCACAACGCCTGGCCAGCCCTCTTTGGTCTGCATTCTGGGCAGTTAGTCTGAGCATCTGCAACATTTTGACACACTTGTGTTGAGCGTAAGGGCTAGAGACTACTACAAGATCAAAACAGAGTATGAATGCTAAAATAGTTTTGGGTCAGCATATGTTTTGCTGAAAAGGGCGTAAACAGGGTTTTGATTGATGACTTAAGACTACTCTTATTGTCAAATTATCACTCAGAATTTACTGACGGTTCCCCAAACAGGCTCAATCTCTAAGAAAGTGAAGTAGAAGAGGGAAAAAAGGAAAAGGAGAGCATTTCTATTCAGATTATGCTTATTATTTGGTAGGATGATAGTTATGCCCTAGTGTTTGTCTAGATGACTTTGTAACAGGGTCTTAAAATTAGGGCACATGTTTGAAAATAAACAAATCAAAAATAGAAATGTCTCTGGTTCCTTTTGAGGTTCAGAGAGAACATCAAGGGGGCATAACATGTAAATGGATTTAAAATTAGCTGACTGCTATTATTAAAACAAGGTAATCAATCTGGTATTAGGAACAAATAGCAGCACTAGTGATTAGTGTGTTACTAAAAGCACACAATACCTCAATGAGTCTTTCCTCGATAAACAGTTAAGATTTAATTAAATTTAGAATTAATTAACTAGTAACTAAGCAATAGAATTCAGGAAGGATACATCTAAGATAGATAAATAGTTCGCTGAGACGAATTGAAGATTGAAAAACATAGAAAAAGAAGAAAAAGAAGTCAGAGAAATGGAAAAATCAGAAACCAGGGATTAGGTTAAATTCAAATTACTTCACACTGCACACACACATGCTGTATTTAAGAGCTTCAATTAAAGAGTGTTAACCCCTAATTGTTAAAGCTATTTGGTAGCTTAGCCTAAAATGAAACTATGCTAAGTCGTGTTAGCTTAGCTGCTTCAAATGTTTTGTTTACAAACATGGCGTGTTGTGCTATGTGAAGTTAGCACTTCCTGTGACAAGTTGTTGTCACGGTAACCAATGCATGCCAGTGTAATTAACGCAGTTTAATGTCTGTCTATGTTAAACAGTCACAGTTTTAGAATGTGGTGCTTTCAGTCCTTCAAGACTTGTTGCATTAAATAAGCACTTCTGTGAGTGCTTCTCTAATGTAACAATAAACTTCTTGCACTTGTTTAAAGAATTACAAAACGGGTTTACTGTAAGTTAAAACCGGTTTAAACATATATGTAGTTATGTTTGCCTCACACATGAGTACTAAAGTACAGTATTACCCTTTAATTTCACTCAGCGAGTGAAAAACAGTAATGACCACCAGGTTGCTAGGCCTGTATATATACAGTCAAAGTGTAGATGACTTGCTTCAATCTAATTATAAACTATAAAACCTTTATGCTGTAGAAAGAGGAGCAGCGCTCACATCTACCTTGATATAACTGTACTGAGATTTCTTCTTCAAAGAAACAATTTAAACAATACTGCAATTTTGTGATTTCTTCACTAAAGCATATTACATTATGGTACAGTTTGGACATGCCGCTGAGCTGAGATTCAGACTTACGCTTTGTCAGGACAGATTTATGCTTTAATACTGAAATTAGGGTTCCTTTGCTAAAAATCAGATTAACCTTACACTGATACCATTAAGCATGAAATCCATAAAGACTCTCACAATTATAATAGAGGTACCAATTCAAACCCCCACTTTATCAGCATCTAAACAAGCCAGCAAACGGGGACACAACAGGGCATCTCAAGTCACGCACACACTTTTAAGTTGCCAGTGTTTAAACTCATAACTTTCGTTTTATCATGCCCGCATTCTCCACCAAAATCTGTAGCGAATCAGCTCATGGGGAAATATGAATAATTAACCATAACTAGTTATAATTAACTATTCATATTTTAGATCCGCTGTAGATATTTAGCTGACCACTCAGGGTCAACTGTCTTGTCAATTCTAAGAACGTTAATTTCCTGGTTAAGGGAAATAACTTTCTTACTGTACAATTCTATAAGCTTGTAACGTAAATCTGAATGATTAGTGACTCCGGTTATGAGCAAAAAATGAACACATCAAGTGTGATACAAGTAAGGTTGTATTACACATAAACACTTAAACACTAAGGTCTAACATACTACATAAACAATTAAGTGGTCTACATAAACATACACATACACACACACACACACATACAGTTGGTATAGGAAAGGGTTAAAGTTTAACTCAGCATAGAAAGAGGCATAAAGAATGAATTTTATGGAACATGCATATTCAACAGATCTAAAACCTGAGGGAAAACGTCAGATTCTTAGTTCAAACACACCTTTGTAAAAAGGTGTAACTGATACTTAATGCATCAATTAAATCGACTAAGTTTGATACTTGAGTATGTCTGAAAAAGATTCCTGATGCAAATCTTAAAGCTTCACGTTGATCTTTGCTGAATTCGGGTCGATGAAAAAGGACCAGTTTGAGTCAGAGTCACTTGATGAATGGAAAGGACTAGGCCGAAGAAAGGCCTGGCACAAATGCTTTGGTATCCTGAAACGTTTTTCTCACATCTTCATCTTTGCTTAAGACCGAACCACCGACTGGGGCAGGGGTCCCTGGGCGGGCCTTAAGGTCGGAGAGATCCCCGCCTTTCAAGCTGGGTTGTCCAATGAGCAAAATGGAAATTTCCCGAGCGGCGAGGGGGTGGCAATTGCGGCGGGTTTACGACCCTTGTTCTGAAGCCTGGTATATTTTGCATATGTAATTCGCTTTGGGTGTGTGAACTGCACAAATTAGTAAAGATCTTTAGAACATTCAATATGTGGCATGGTAATCAGGGCAGGTAATATTGCACTCTCAGTTAAGATAAATCCGAAGATGATATTCATAGAGACCAAAACAGGAAAAGGTGAGGTTTTTATATGTTAACTAGTGGTCTATGATAACATGCATAAAACAGCATACACTACACACCAGGACAATATACAAGAACCGTAATGGTATACACAATGACCTGAAGGATATGTGTATTAAATCAAAGAAAGGTTTTCCTATGAATTAGTAGAAAAGTACATTTCTACTGGGATATGGTCTTTCTTATTGAGGAACATACGGGATTCTCTGCAGACATTCCTTTAGGCAATAAACCCAGTGATATCTGCGTTGGTTGCCATGGAACCAGAGGCATGTTCTGCCTTTCTGAGGTGTTAGTTGCATTTTGGGGGAAGGGTCCATAGACCCTTGTAATTGGCCCTTTGTTTAGGTGAGGGGTTGTTAGATATTATTTGTTAAATATAACAAAAAGTTGTGTGTCTGATTGGTCCAAATGCTACAGTGATTAGCTTCTGTCACATACCAGCGAAACTCTATGAGGACCAACCGGATATTGTAGGAATCCCAGTTCTCATGCACTATGATCCTGGAAGGAGAGATGGCGAGAGAGCCGGACTCGCTGCTGAGTGCCAGGTTGTGCTTGCCCAGGTAGACTCTATAAGTGCGGCTGCTGCTTGGCAGAAGTTTAAGACACAGTTTTAGTCCATCTCATAATGCAGATCAACTCATGGAAACATTCATTGCATTCTTTTGATTCTTTTGACCGTACCCAATGCAGTGAGCAGCAGTCAAAACCCACTGCTTGTCGATCAGGGTGCCACCACAAGTGTGGTAAAAGCTGGAGCCACTCTGGTACTGGAGAGACACCTGAAATTGAGAAGGTAAAGAGTGTTGAACTGAAGCTCCTTTCAGTGCATTTAGTAATACAGTCAAAATAATTTCAGAATTATCATTACCTATTTCTGTGTGTGCAATTATTATTTATGGCAGAGCATTTTAGGATAATTTTAATGAACTGTATACAGGAAAAAATGGTGTAGAAAGAGTTTTCACTCAGAAATTGCTAGTACATTTCACAATTAGTTACAAAAATTGCAAGTAACACATTGAATTAAAAACAAATTTTGAAGTAGAAAGACTTTTTTCTTGTAAAATATACTAGGCTACAATAAACTTTAAAAAAAAAAATCATCTTTTTTTACAGTGTAATATGCATAATACCTGCCATGGCCAGCTGTTTGGTTTAACATCAGTTCCACCCACCACCCTTGAGGCGACAGGTTTATAGGTGGGCTGCCCACAACCGTAGGCTGTTTCAAGACAGCACACATGCACACACAATGATAAATTACATGTCTGCTCAGGTTCATTTGCTGCAATGCATATCTATGTGAAATGTGAAAGATATCCCTGCTCGTTCCACTGCTTAGGAGCTAAAGTACAAGAGAATTGTTGAACTCTTTTTTGAGTTTGAAGTAGACAAATGTTCATCTTACTGCCAGCAATGAACAGAGCCAAGATCACTAATTTCATGATGCCTGATTGCAGTGGTTACAGGCAAACATCCGACATTTATATAACTAACCTGGACCTAGACAGCAACACAGACCAGTTACATTTCCTGTAGCAAAGCACCGATAGCATTTGCAGTATAATTTAGCCTTGAAGATAAACATCCCAAAATAACAGTTATCTTAGAGTTTTTATATGTGCAGCCTGTGAAATGCACAGATGCCATGCTGATATGAAGAGTAATCTTTTGGCAAAGCCAGATAGTTTTTGAGCTTCACAAACTGTGCATATTTGATGTTTTTTTGTTTGTTTTTTGGTGTTGTGAGGTTTTAGGATTTAAGTATTAATATGAATTTGTGACAAAAACTAAAAATGTAAAGTGTCATGTCTTATTTACCACAAGTATACATGAAAATTAAAGGGGAAAAACTATATAAAAAGATGATTCAACAGTCAAACTAAATGTAAGAACAAACCTTCAACCTGTTAATCAACAGCAAAAATATTTTGATTAGATTCTACCCTGTGAAATAAGGTCAAAGGTCAAGGTGCACCAGAGAGCTAATTTTTCTGACTAGTTTTTCTCTAAAGCAATCATTCGTTCCAAAAGACAAATTGAGAGTGAACTGGCTTGTATATAAACATGAAGTCTGTGCTCTTGGCTGTTCTGGTTGTTGGAGGTAAGAAGTCTTCAAGACTGACAATATAATCTGATTAATATTTTTTATTAAAGGTAACCACAAGGAGAGTCACATAACTATCATAAAAATGCATATAGGTCAGTATAAGAGTGTTTAAGAAAAGGAAACTCTCTTCAAAATAGATTTTAAATGTAACTAAATCTAGTGTAGAATGTGTCAAGTTCTTAGAAGTGTACTCTTTGTATTTGTTTTTCTTTTTTTGTTTTGAAACCATGATGAGGTTGTCGTGCCATGCCACAAATTAATGTGTATGTGTAATGGAGAAGGCACAACATGACAATGACAGTCCTCGTTCATGTTTTTTATTGCTGGAAACAATTGTGTGTACATCTTCTATGTGTACAACAATTTTGTGTACATCTTCAATCTCCCAATCTTTGACCACTTTATTGAACATCTGAACTTACACATACACAGTAGTCCAATTAAATACACAACGTAAATATATATTTGAATTATGAAAAGTGCATGGGATGAATAGTCTTGTGGGATGAAGACCCATGTCTTGAACATTTGTGCAGTGAATGTCCTAATTTTTAATGATATTGCCCTGATCAAACTGCAGACTCCTGTTACCCTAAGTGACACTATCAGTCCTGCGTGTCTTCCTCCGGATGGGTATGCTCTGCCCCACAATGCTCCTTGCTATGCCACTGGTTGGGGACGTCAGAACAGTAAGTAATGCTGATGGTTATGAATAAAGTTTTTTAGAGGGCAACTATTTTTTTAGACTCTTCTTAGAATTTTTTCTTTTTCCAATATCATTGACTAGCCAGTGGTCCCATTTCTGGTACACTGCAGCAATAAGCAATGCCAAAAATACAAGTTTCATGATGCCGAATTTCAGTGACCCACCATTTATAAAACTAACCTGGACAGCACTACAAACCGGCAACAATTCTTGTAGCAATCCACCACCAGTATTCTCAGACCTTTGTACGAATTAATAAATACTAATAAAGTAAATAAATACTAATAATAATATATTAATAATTAAATAAATGTACTAAATAAACAAATAGATATATAACCAGAGTTACATTACTGACCAGAGTGTTAAATGCAGCCTGTGAAATGCACAGATGACATGCTTGCACAATAACACCTTGCACAAAGCTATGCTAAAAACCATAATTTAATTTAATCTGTTCTGATTTTTTGCAAGTGGAAATTTAGCTATTTATGAATTTGACTATAATCTATAAACCTGTGTCTATGAATATATATTTATATATATATATATAACTGTTATATACTTTATAAACAAAAGTTTTCTTCTTTATATATAAATAATATCATGCCTTTTCAATATGGTCTTCATTTGAATACATTTATCCAAAGTATACATTTGGTGCAAATAAAATGGAGAAACTATATAAAAGGTGTTTTTTTATTATTATTAAATTAAATGTGAGAAAACAACAAATGTTCTACATCTTAAAGAACAGGAAAAAATTACTATAAAATGATTAGATTATATCCAGTGAATTATTAAAGTCAAAGTGTACCCAAAGAAGCACCAAGGGGGGGTAATTTTATTTGTTTTTCCTAAAGCAGTCAAGGACATTCATTCCAAACGATTGCTTACTGTGGTCACACATTACACTGAAAGTGAATTCTCCAGTATATAAACCCCAGCAGAGAGGGCAAACATTGAAGATACAAGCATGATGAAGTTTGTGGTCCTGGCTGTTCTGTTTGTTGGAGGTAAGAAGCCTTTAAAGACTATTTTTTAAAGTCTGAAAATGACATGCAGGAGAAGTAGCATCAATCTTATTTAGCATTTTTAAACAATTAAATTACTTTTAAAATGCCTAGTAATATTTATTCCTATTAAAACAACTATAATGTGTTATGTTTCACCTCAGCTTATGGATGTGGACTGCCCACCTACCCTCCTATTATAACGAGGGTTGTGGGGGGTGTGGATGTCCGTCCACACAGCTGGCCCTGGCAGGTACATGCACATTCCATTATTTAAATGACTTTTTTTTTTTTATGAAAACATACTGTCCTGTTAATCTTCATTTCTGTCCTTGTTCAAAAACATTTTACTTTTGTGTAGAATAAGCTATGTTAACCCTGTGAAGCCTGAGACATGAACATAAAAAATCTTGAGAAATCAATGAGATCTTTATAACACTATTATAATAAATTGTAATGTAAATCAATGAGATCTTTATAATAGTATAACAGACTACTTACATAAAATACATATAAATATCAGTTGTACATTGTCTATTATTTTGGGCCTTTTATTTGCTACAAAAATTAATTGATATTTGCTGACTTATAAACAAAAAGGACATAAGGAAGACAACTGACCCCTGTTCTGTTCTTCACCTAGATCTCCCTCCAGTACAGTAGTGGCAGCAGCTGGTACCACACTTGCGGTGGAAGCCTTATTTCCGATCAGTGGGTTTTGACTGCTGCTCACTGCATCAGGTTAGTCTGAGGAATAGGCTGAGGATCTTAATCACAGGCCTAGTTAGAAAAAAAGTATCATTTTAGTATACCATAGTACCATGGTCTACATCAAAGTACTACGTTATTATTTACCATTTGACAGCATTTGTGAGTGTTTCTGAAATGCTTTGTCTTCCTCTCGTGGCCCTGCAGCAGTAGCAGAACTTACAGGGTGTATCTGGGAAAACATAACCTGAAGGAGGAGGAGAACGGATCTGCGGCCATTGCCGCTGGAAAGATCATTGTCCACGAGGACTGGAATTCCTTCACTATTCGGTACGGAGTCCAAATGACTCCTCACAAGCAACAGAGATGCATATCTTGAACACTTGTGTAATGAATCAAATTTTCATGTTGTGTCTGGTCCACAGTAATGATATCGCCCTGATCAAACTGGAGAGTCCTGTCACTCCAAATGACACTATCACTCCTACATGTCTGCCTGCTGATGGCCATGTTCTGCCCCACAATGCTCCCTGCTATGTCACTGGTTGGGGACGTCTCTACAGTAAGTAGGCTAATGTTGATGGTTATGGATGAAGTTGTGCTGCTAAACTCTTTTTTCCCTCTTTTCTTCTCACCTATACCTTTTTTTATTGTCAATAGCCAATGGACCCCTTGCTGATATCCTGCAGCAGGCTCTTCTGCCTGTGGTGGATTATGCCACCTGCTCTAAGTCTGACTGGTGGGGCTCTCAGGTCACACAAAACATGGTCTGCGCTGGTGGAGATGGTGTTGTTGCTGGATGTAATGTAAGCAGATATTGATGACTTATAGATTTTAAATTTTTCATCACTCATTACTTGTAAGCTTTGATTACAATTAACTTTAAATGGTGTAGCCTACAATAAGGGGCCATTCACACAGAACATGTTTTTTTTAATTCCACTGCGCTACTTTTTCTCTTGTTTTTCTATGTAAACACAAAAAAAATTGCGTTCTGTGTGAATGACGAGAAATCATTTGCCGACTCTGGTTACAGAGAAAAAACGGAAATCATCCAAACGCAACAAACTCACACAACAACATCAGAATAAAGTAGTTTTGATATCATTTTAAATCATTTTTCATTAAAGAAAATTATATTATCCAACTGTATGGAATCATAGATTGAAAATTAGTTTGTGTACACTGTAAACTCAGATCTGCAGACTGGCTCTGCCTTTCGCAGCTAGCATCGAATGGTCCAGGCTGTAGGCCTAATTCTTGGCGAAAGTTTGTGCAGTGTATTCCAGCCTTTAGTTGACTAAACTTAGATGTCATATAAAAACATAAATTAATTAAAAGTGAATATTAGGCTACATAATGAATTATTTACTAAATTTAAAGGATATTTAAGTCAAAAACCATAACTGAAACAACAGCAACAGATTAACATTGCCCCGTCACTCAACACAGGGCGACTCTGGTGGCCCCCTGAACTGTGCTGGTAGCGACGGCGCTTGGGAGGTCCACGGTATTGTGAGCTTTGGTTCAGGCCTGAGCTGCAATTATAACAAGAAGCCCACCGTTTTTACTCGTGTGAGCGCCTACACTGACTGGATCAGCAAGGTAAGTGTTTTATATTAGCAAACACGGTGTAATAACATGCAAATTAAGCTTCATGGTATTTTGGACAGTGTTGTCGCTATGGAAACTAGTAACTTGTGACCCCCCCTCCCCCTCCCCCTAATCTCTTACAGAACATGGCCAGCTACTAAAGAGCAAACAGAAATGGGTTTTGTATCATCGACACCTTGAACAATAAAAATTTTAAAAGGCACATAAAGTTGTTGTGTATCTATACATTACTACAATCATTTAATATTATTAACACCATGTTTAAAAGCACTTATGACCTATATGATTAAGCAACTTAGTACAAAGTTGTTGTTAGTGGTATTTGGTTGTTAGTGGTATTCAAAATTATGAGATCTCAAAGCTCAGTAAGTGACACTTCCATTACCGTCCGGCAGGTGGCAGTGTGGGTTTTTTTATTAAAAAGGGTTCCACCCAAGACAATTTTACATACGTGTGCCAAGACACATTTGACTATCGTTTGATAGTGCTTTGCATTAAAATTTTCCCCTAAATTAAAAAAAATCAGAGAAGAGTACAAATATAACTTTTTCATTTGTTGGTATTTATAACCAAGTGGTTATAATGAGTTATCAGAAGCATTTTGTTGGAACTTACCATATTTATTAAATTTTTTAATTCATCAATTTGAGTGCAAATGGTCCAAAACAGAAAGAGGGCATGTGGTATAGTGTTATTAAATATGCTCTAGCATGCATACATCTACATACAATACCAATAATAGAAAACTACCAAAAAGTGCCCATGTGCAGGTTTGTCGTCATGCAGAGGGGACACACAATTAATGTAGGATTTAGCCAAAGTCTCAATAACTAATTTTAGTGGTACATTTATACGAATATGTGTAAACAAATTCTCTTTGGATCATTAACACAGCAAACAATACAGAAACACTATTTTATCACAAATTGCCACAAATATTGTTTTAAATTAAGGACATTTTGAGCACTCTCTACATTTATCTTACCATAAAAAAAATTCTGGATTGGAAGTGGATTTTTTGAAGAGTCAATCTAATCTGATAAAACAGATCTTCATCTTGGTCTGCTGATACTGACTCACTGTGCTGCCACAGTGATGTATCTCGGTTCCATGTTCCCAAAGTAGGACTTCTCCCATTCGCTCATGAGGTCAAAATGAAGAGGCCGATCACAGAAAGTGCAGGAGGCCATAGCTGGTCCATTCAGCGGCAGTCCAACCTCCTGCCAGACATCCAACAGTTTCTCTGTCCAACATAAAATATGATTAAAAATTCAGATACAAATCATTACAAGTTTAAAATGTAACCAGATCTCATTTTCTTAAAGCTGGATACAGCAATGCCAGATGTCAGAGTATTGCAGAAAATGAAATTTCAATTCTGCTTAGTGGCGCTAGCAGTACAGAAATGAAACCTTTAAAGGTGACCTATTATGCCCCTTTTTACAAGATGTAAAATATGTCTCTGATGTCCCCAGAGTGTGTGTGAAGTTTTAGCTCAAAATACAGATATTTTTTATAGCTTGTTAAAACTGCCACTTTTAGAGTATGAGCCAAAACGTGCCGTTTTTGTTTTTCCCTTTAAATGTAAATGAGCTGGTGCTCCCGGAGAAGAGGGCGGAGCTTCAAGAGCTCAAGCTCCAGCAATACCGGTGCTAGCATTTGCAAATAAACACACTGTTCAACTCGCTGTGAACTTGTTTAAGGGGGTTCTATGTTAAAACGGCAGTGTCTGTCAACATTCGTGGGCGGGGCCTGTGGCTAATGTGACCTCACATTAGCACCAAGTCGGAAAACAGGTAGTTGGGAGACACTGCTTATGATTTATGGGGATTTAAAAAAAGGAGTGGGTGGATTTTTATCATTATAGGGTGGTTGTGTACACATACTGCCAACACGCATTTATGTCCAAACACCATGCAAAAGTGAATTTTGCATAATAGGTCCCCTTTAAACTGCAAAGAAATAGAGTTTACCTACTTTGCATGACCACTCACCTACAAAGTAGTTCATCATAATTGGATTGTGGAAAGGAGAAGGAGCCAACCGCAACAGCTCTTCTCCGCGAGGCACTGTAGGGTAATTTATGGCCTGCACATAGATGTTGTGTTTCTCCAACAGAATATCACACACCAGAGAGTTTTTTGCTGCATTTCCAACCTGAAATATCAGATTTACGGTGCAAATATTTATACCTGTGCAGACAAAGGATTTCATCCAATGTGTTTTAATATTTAATAACTAGAGTGAATAGTTCGCCCAAAAATGAAAATCATCACCATTTATTCACCCTCAAGTCGCTAGAAATCCATAAGACTTTGGTTAATCTTCGAAACACAGATTAAAGGTTAATCTGATTAAGGTTGCACTGAAAGTCCAGGTAACCAAAACTTAGAAGATCCAAAAAGGTCATAAATGCATTATAAAACGAATCCATATGAATCAAGCAGTTCAACCCAATTCTTGTGAAGAGATACGATTGCTTGCTACATATACATAGTGCGCAACACATATGGTAAACACAACAGCGCACGCTAGAATGAACCTCATTGCTCTATGTATGTGGGTCAATCATTGTTTAGATAAATAAAAGCTTAAATTAAATCTGTTCATTATATAAAGCAATCTTATCTCTTCACAAGACTTGGATTAAACCACTAAATTCTTGCAATGTCTTTATGACCTTTTTGGATCAATAGAAGGACAAAAAAAGTTTGATTAAAAATACCTTAATTTGTATTTTGAAGATTAACCAAACTCTCATGGGTTTGGAATGACATGAAGGCGAGTAAATGATGACAGAATTCATCATTTCAGTTTTGGGTGAACTATCCCATTAAGGACATAATGGTTTTGCAAACACTGACCCGTATGGGAATGATGTGGCTGGGGCAATTGACCACAGGCAGTCCAGCATCCAGCAGCAGCTGTCTCATGTGTTTGACGTTTCTCTGATGGGCTCTGCGCAAAGCTTGGCCTTCTGGGCTCTTCAGCACACGCACCGATTCCAGAGCCCCCGCCAGCATCATGGGAGGCAAGGAGGTAGTGAAGATAAAACCGGCGGCGTAGGAGCGCACAGTGTCCACCAGGGCAGCAGTGCTGGCTATGTAACCACCCACACAGCCAAATGCCTTACCTACAGATATTTCAAACAATATCAGCAAAATTGAGAGGCAAGAACACAGGTGAACTTACACTAACTAGTACTGAACAGAATCACGCACTTGACTGTATCTGTCTTACCCAGAGTTCCAGAGACAATATCGATCTTGTGCATGACGTTGTCTCTCTCTCCTACACCTGCTCCATGAGCCCCATACAGTCCGACAGCATGGACCTCATCCACAAAAGTCAGAGCTCCATATTTATGTGCTACGTCACATAGCTCTTCTAGAGGGCAAATTGCACCTGAAACAAATTGAGTTATTTTTCAAGTGTAGAAATGCACTATTATCAGTTGACAATGATTAATTTATTCCACAAGCCAAAGTGTCTGATAAAAGAGTGGTTGCCAAGATAAAACAAGTAGGATTCAAATTGAATCCTATTGAGGCAACCCACTCCACGTAAAATACAAAAATCATATATTTGGCTATTGATGTGACTGAGTCTTCATTTCATGTGAGTCTCATGTTTTTCCAAATAAAACTATTTATTTAGTACTATTTAGTTAGTAGGTGCTTCATTTTGCATGTATGCATTTGACACATGGTTTCATTTAAAGTGACTGCATTTAAGTATTATACATTATCAGTTCATGTATTCCCTAGGAATCAAACCCATGACCATGGTGTTGCTAGTGCCAAGCTCTATTTTACAATACTAAGAAACAAACTCTTTTGAGTCAGTTACGTGATAGCTTCTTCTACTTACCATCCATTGAATGAACAGTCTCAACAGCCACAATTTTAGGTGAGAGTGGATCTGAGCGGCTGAGCAGCTCTTCCAGATGACTGGCATCATTGTGTCGGAAAATGAAGCGTTTGGCCCCACTGTTCCTGATGCCCTGGATCATGGAGGCATGATTACCCATGTCTGAGTAGATCTCACAACCTTTGCAGAGAGAAGATGTTTTAGAGGAATTTCAGAAAACACATTTGGGGTCAGTGAGATTTTTTTTTTTTTTTAAAGCAAGGATGCATTAAATTGGTCAAAAGTGACAGACATTTTGAGACAAATCTCAAATAAACAAAGTTTTCAAAGAATCCTGAAAAAATTTAATGCGGTTTCAACAAAAATATTAAGCAGTACAACTGTTCATTACAGATAATAATAATAAATGTTTTTGAGCAGCAAATCAGCATATTAGAATGATTTTTGAAGGATCATGTGGCACCTAAGACTGGAGTAATGGCTGCTAAAAAATTCAGCTTTGCCATCACAGAAATAAATGACATATTAAAATATATTAAATTATAAAACTCTATTTCACTGTATTAATACTGTATTTTTGATCAAATGATTTTTTAAAGAAAAAAATCATACTTACCCTAGACTTTTGAACGGTTGCGTATATAGAAAAAAAAATGTTTTCAACTTTTCTTTTTATTTAATAGCAGTATAGTCAATATAAAACATTAATTAATTAATTAATTCACACATTCATTAAGCACAGGCAGTTCATTTTGTTTTGTTGGATACCTGGGAGCATTTTAGCCAAAGTAAAGAGGGTGGAATCATTGGCTACAAAGCAGGAAGAAAAGACTAGTGCTCCATCTTTCTGGTGTAGACGGGCCAGTTCACTCTCCAGGGCCACGTGATAGTTACTCGTCCCAGAGATATTTCGGGTGCCACCTGCTCCTGCACCATGCTTCTGCAAAGACTCTCTAAGAAATGTCAAAAGGTTGTGATTAATATGTATATCCAAACGCAAACAATAAGAAACTTCAAAGTATACAGTTTTATCATATTGTGAAATACACATACAGTATTTAACAATACTTATAAGTTAGTGCATTTTGCTGCACCTTCATTTGTTCTTCTCTATGTATAATAACATATGATGGCAAACATTTATTTCATTGTCTGTTTTATGTACTACTGACCCTATGGCCTTGACAACGCGGGGATGTCGACTCATGCCCAAGTAATCATTACTGCACCATACAGACACCTGGGAGCCCAAGCGTCCAGGGATGGAATAGTCCTCAGCAAAAGGGAAAACCTCTGCAAAACGGTTCACCGTCTTAAAGATACGGTAGGTGTGGTCATTCTTCTTTTCCACAATCTTCTGAGTGAAGAAGTCATCGTAGTTGAAACTGGGTCTGGCTGAATTATTTAAAAAGCAGACGGGCAATCACCAGTCAGTAAGTGAGGAAAAAAGACTTAATAAGTGTTGCAGAGTATACTACATTTCCAAAACATGGATAGATTCGATAATTTACTTAACATGCATTATTCCTCATTATGTCATATTACTATTCCATTATTCCATTAGTTCACACAGATATTTAAAAGAAAAAGAAAAAGTTGTACCTTTTGGCAGTCCTATCAAATAAGTTTAAAAAAATAGATTGATATTTGGTATTTTCTGAGCGTGTATGGTAGTATTTTACCGTAAATCATTAAGAAAAATGCAGTCAAACTCACTAAAGTTGTCCTGAAGAAGGTGTGTAGGACCAGTAGACTGATGACTTTGCAATCCACTGAACAGCGAGCTCATCAAGCCTGGAGAAAAAGGGCATCAGTGTGTCAGAAATTCATCAAACAAACACAAAATTCAGTATTTATTGCTCTGTTTTCGCACTAAATTCACTTTCAATGTTAAAACAGAGTGAAAATCAAAGTGTTTTGTATTTAATGCCATCGCTGAAGTCTTATATTTTCTTTAAATTACAGGCTACGCACATTAACTGCCAAACCATGATAGCTACAAAAACCAAAAACTACAATTTTCCAGTTAGATGTTGTTTTCTAGTACACATGAGGCTGTGTGAAGTTTCATCTGTAATGTGATTGTCTGAAGACTAGCTTTTGTTACATCAGCAATCTGAGTCATCATCTGCTTACTATTCACAGCTGAGGAGTCTCTCAAATTGGAGTTAAATGGTGCAAATTGTAGAGAGGAGAATGTTCTCCGAGCTGTGCGTTATTATGTCAAATGCATCCAACCCATTCGCAGACAAAAGAGCCTCTTCAGCAGTGAACTAATTATACTGTGGTGGTAAAAAAAGAGACAGCTAGATGATATCTGCTTCTTAAGCAACATATAAACATTACAGTTAGCACTGTTTATATAGTCCATGAATCTATCACACTGAGAGGGATTGTTTTACCAGAGGTGTCTTGATTCTCAAGATTGGGCTGGACATCCTCCTGCACTTGTGGACTGGCTTTAACTAGTCCGATCTTAGAGGAAACGAAGGGACAGCTCTGGGACATGGAGATTGCCACCTGAGTGGCTGTGGTCGCCAACTGTCGCTTTGGCTCCTTATGAAGGAGAAGGCCTGAACACAATAAGAACATGAATATAATCAATATATGAAGAGAATCTGAGATACTGACTACTGACTCATTTTAATTACACAAATATGGATTTTTTTAGTCATATTGTACCTGCTGGTACCTTACAGTTGCATAGTACAGAAAATACAAAAATAACAGGATTACCTTTTTCCTCAGAGGATTGGGCTTTTACAGAGATCTGGCGGACAATGATCGGACATTGGTCAGCCAAGCCAAAGTATGCTGTCATATTCCTTAGAGAAGGGCCTGGAGTGGACTTCAAGAATGGGCAGTGATGCAGAAAAGCAGACATGATTTTAACAGCTGTAAACAATGGAAAAGATGGTCAGTGGGGTCATTTCAAATTTAGGCTATAGCTCTGAAAAAAAAATTTTTTCATAATGTAACAACATTGTCAAGCATATTTATGAGAAAGATGCCCAGCTAAAATAATAATTAGGTTACGTAATTCTAATAATTAAGTCCTTAAAGAGCCTCTAAAGCCACCCTGATCTAAATTACGAGCAGTGGGGTTCAGGGCGCGCCGGGCTCCTAGGCGCGGCCGATAAAGCGCTTTATCTGGAACCCACAGGCCCGCGCTTTCCTCAGCACTCCGTTCTCAAAGTTAAATAGCTGACGTCATATAAATTGATAAAGGCTAGATTATACTTACCGAAAAGTATCAACCCTATAAGACGAAGTATTATTACAATGGTCAACAAAAACATTGCATTGTGAATTTTCGAATGTGTAAACTGAAAGTAGATAATTCCACTTATATTAGGCAACAGTAAAGATGACTGTTGTTAATTGTCTATAACAACAAACTATCATATATTATAAATATATTCTTTTAATATTATGTTATATATATTTATTATATTATAATATAGCTATAATATCAGCCGCCCACTCATCATCAGTGTTGGGGGTAACTCATTACAATTAACGCGAGTTACGTAATCAGATGACTTTTTCACGTAACTATTAAAGTAACGCATTACTTTTTAATTTACAAGAGAATATATGAGTTACTTTTTCAAATAAGTGACGCAAGTTACTTTTTTTTTTCCAATTATTGACGGACAGCCCCCTGTCCCCATGTTGGATAAATCGATGTTACTGTAGTTCTAAAAAAATACTATGAATATGCATTAATTCATCTCACTCACACACACACAGATTCAGTATTCCTCAAAGAATCAAAAATAATGCAAACTCAGAATATGCAATAATTAAATGTTAAACAACACAAATATCCTTTGTGTTTAATCCCATTCTATTTGCTTCTGATCTTCGATGATCCAGTTCAACCATAATAATAAGCACAAATTACTCTAGACAAACATTCGTGAGTCTTTTTTTATTGCTGAGGAGTGTTGAAATGTCTTCTTCTGCATTCTACTGTACAGACGTAAATTTCATTTCACTTTTGGTGTGAAAAGGCTTTTATATTTGCCAAAAATATAACTTTTTTTTTTTATTTTAAAAACAAACAAGCAAGCCCTGTCCAGATTTTAAAAGTAGCGCAAAAGTAACGTAACGCATTACTTTCCATAAAAAGTAACTAAGTAACGTAGTTACTTTTTTATGGAGTAACGCAATATTGTAATGCATTACTTTTAAAAGTAACTTTCCCCAACACAGCTCCCATATATCTTTCAGAGGTCTAGTTGTGGCAGCAAGATGTGGTTTTTCTGACTATTTCTGTGGTCTGATTACATTCAGCATCACTTATCATCAGCATATCAACAAAGGATCAGAAAAGAAACACTTTTTATATTTTCATAAAACAAAAGAAAGAAGTTTAAACGACTTCATCCTTATTCCCGAGACTGATCTTCTGTCTGTTGGAATAATATACTAATTTACATGACTGCAATTCCCATTTCCAGAGTGATGTATTACCTGTATTAGCCTAGAGCCTATTCGTTGTAAATGTATGTGATACACATTGTTCAAATTTAAATATTGCGTTAATATGATGAGAACATTAACCTACCTGTTGACCTGCACTGAGGACGAACTTCTGAACGGCACCCGACACTCAAACGAACAGCGGAGGAATTGAGCCCGTCAGTCACTCCACTCACACCCTAAAACTGTGAAGTGTGCGTGACTGCGGGACGTAATCTCACACAAGATAAATCAATTGACAGAACTGCACTATTATTCACGCGACTGTTTATTCTTTAATTTGGAAGATATCATTTATTTTATTTTATTTTAATATAAAAAGTCATTGCGATTATATTTCAATTGAATACAATTTCCATTGATTTGTGTAACATTATAGTAAAATCATAGTAATGCGTTAAATAATATTGACACAAGACAAATAATCAAATGTTTTATTTTGTGCAAAGCTGGTGAGGCTCTTCATTTCAACATATCAGCAATAAATAGCAATAAATTGATGATTATTTCTTTGATATCAACAGTATTAGCCCTGGTCGCACAATAAATAATTCAATAGACACATACATAGATAGGCATGCATTATGTCTATTAAAACCAAGATCAGCATGTCCTCACCTTAAACTGCATTCTTTTATGATAGATAAGATAAAGAAGGAACGTTTTATTTTCCTGAGCAAAAGTTATGTTCTAAAGTTACGAGTCATTTTTAGGCACTTTGACTTTTAAATTAAAGCTATATGAACTTTAAACACACTTCTATACATTATGCCATTTACACTTCCCAGATTCAACTATAGTGACATTAGCATTTCCTAGTTCATCATAAGATTGGTCATGATATTCCCCATCATGTTTCCTAAATCATCTCACAATCATATCAAGCCACGGCATCAAGCTTTCAAATACCTTAACCAAAAGCTGCCTTTTAAAAAAATGTATAATGAAATAAAAATGTTACATACTATAAATATATACAATTTGTGAATACTAAAACCATGCAGGAAATCAAAGGCCACTCAAAGAATGACTATTTAGTCAGTAGTGCTTTTGTGAGTGTAGATCCAATCCGTCTATCCGTTGAACACAACTTTTCCACAGCGGGAAAGTACACCAGCATCACAGGATTACATTATTGCTTCTACAAAGTCAATGCAAGGTTATTTGGAGAAATTAGGGCTTGAAGACCTGAAGATTTCCTCCAGCAGCACTAGGAGGCGGAGGCATCCCAGGGTTTGAGCCAGACTGAACATCCACAAAACCCATCCTCTGCCTTCTTTTCCTCTGCTCGGTCATCTAAATGAACAAATACACAACCATGATTTTATATACTTGAGAATATAAAATCTGAGAAATTAATTCATTTTAATATACCAGCATTATTAATGCTGGACAAACAGTGTTTACATTGATAAATGTACCTGTTCTTTCAGCTCTGATAACTGGCTTGTGAGTTGCGTGACCACTTTCATGGTAGAGGTGAGACGATCCTGCAGGTTCCTCATCTCATTCTGTTCTCCATCTCCCTCAGTTACAACCAGAGACATGGCCTGCATGCGTGGGAACCAATCCAGGTTCTTATTCTAACAAGAGGTGACAAGAAGACAGAATAAAAACCCATTGGAAGGTGAAACAAGAATTAATTAAATAAATTAAAGATACTAGAACTAAACTAAAAGGTGTCAATTCAAAGTATAATAAACATACTACAACAGTATATAAATAATACTGAAATAACGCTGGTAATTGCTGTCAATACATAAAATGTGACCAGTATCCAATCAACCGGAATTTTCCTTTTTTTTTTTTTATTTACCTTTATCATAAGGGCCACGTAGCTCTCTGGGCCAGTGTAATCGGTCCTGTTTTTCTCCCGTACCAGCACAATGAAATAGAGGTAGTGCCAGATGTTATGCTCAAATTTAATGTGTTCCTCAAAGGACACCGTCTTATTATCAAACTTGTCCCTCTCAAGACCTGTTGAAATACAAATACAGATCAATACAAAAAGTTTCTACAAAAATAAACTGCACAACTTTTTTCAACATTTACACTAAAATCATTTAAAAATAATAATAGACAATTAATAATAATAAAACTGGCGTAATGGCCGCTGAATATTAAGCTTGCCAGCACAGGAATAAATGACATTTTAACCAGATATTTCAAATTGATTTCGTACACAAATGAAACAGGATGGTCTTCTTCGTATCTCCTCTTTCTTTTGTTTTTCACTACGCAGGTCAGCAAAGGTGTCAATAATCACACCAAAAATCAAGTTGAGAACAATGATGATGACTATGAAGTAGAAGAGAAGGTCGTACACCACACGACCAGGGAACAAAGGCTCCTGTAAGTTGAACAACATTGTAATAGTTTGGTTAGGTTTTGTATTCATATATGTGCACATTTCTATCAGGCTGTAGGTCTCCATACATTTTTAGAGGGTCTGCGCAGGACATCTCCCACACCTCCTCCGTTCCTCAGCCCATGATTCAGCACCGTAACGATGCACATTAGAAGAGTGTCACATGCTCTCTCTGTGTTGTCCTCTTCTTCTGCAAAGACATAAAAAAAAACATTCACAGCTGAGTTCTGATTCCAATACAATAATATTAAACATTGTTTTTAATGCTAAACTCACCCTCTGATGGTGCAACCAACCCAGTTTCCTCTGTGCACTCCACTCCATCTGCACTGCAGCTGCTCATAGAATTATCTGTACCTGCTTATAGGACAAGAAACGCCATTAAGCCGGTCAAATTGGCATCAATGAATAATAAATGGTATACTGTAATTCAAATTTATCATAAACGCTGGATTTGATGGCTTTCTACCAAAAAACTAAGAAAGAAAGATAAACAGAGGTGTATGCAATTTACCTGTATCTACGCTAGCAATCCGGTCGACTTCCATGATGAAGTCATTCCTGAGGAAAAGAAAGCCCACAATGGAGAACAGGTAGACCAGGATGATGGCCAAGACAGCGGTGAGGAGAATAGAGCGGCCGTTACGTGTCACACTCTTGATGACATTAAAGAGCGTCTCCTCACGGTAGATCAGATCAAACAGCTAAAGGGGGTAAAAGAGAAGTGAGAAATGATTAGCAGAATATGCATGTCTTTCAGTCCTACAAAATCACGTCACCGTTTCTCAATTTGTTTAAAAACTATTATATTTTCACTGGCGAGTACAGTATCTCAGTTTTATTTATTCACCAAAAAATCCTTTTAATGGCATTTGGTGCTTGGCAAAAGTTTTGTGGCAAATTTACAATACCAAGGATTAAAACATTGCAGAAATGCAAAAAGTAAACAAAACTTGGGGTCGATCTGTCAATTTTTAAAGGTTATTGGAAGAAATCTCACCAATGCTGGATTTATTTAATCAAAACACAGTAAAAATACAATATTGTGAAATATTATTACATTTTTTTCTATTTTAATATATTTTAAATTCTAATTTATTCCTGTGATGCCAAAGCTGAATTTAAAGTCATTACACCAGTCTTCAGTGCCACATGATCCTTCAGAAATTATTCTAATATGCTGATTTTGTACTCAATTATTTATTATTAAAATGTTGAATGTGGTGTAAAATCATGACAGCTGTACTTGCTTAATATTTTAGTGTAAACTGCATTTTTTCCCAGGACATTTTATGTATTGAAATTTCAAAAGAACAGCATTTATTTGAAATGTTTTGCAACAATGTAACACTTTTAATGCAACCCTGCTGAATTAAAGTATTACTTTCTTTTTTCTTTTTTAAAATGAAAGCAAAACAATAAGTTTAATCGGTAGGTAGTGTAAGAGTGATTAAATAAAATTTTTAACACCCACCAATATGCTGTAGAAGAGCTCGTGGACAAAAAGCCCCAGCGTGCTGGTTAGCACATAGGCCAAGTGATACAGGAACTCCACATCCATCACCATGGCTTTGTAGCCCATGATGAAGGTGCCGTTGTTCCCCACAAAGCTCACCACAAACACTATCTTATTGATCAGCTGGTTAAAAAGAGAAATTCTGAATTAAATCCATTCGTTTTTATTTAAGCAAACATACAGTATTATGGTATGCAAGACTTACATTGAGAGCTCCTAGCAGGATGAGAGATGGCCCAATGCCGAAGTGATAGATGCAGCGCAGGGTGATGGCGACAGTGAGGGACTGGAACCCATAGCGCTTTGATAACAGGCCCAAAACAGCCAGTCCAGCGAAACACCAGAACAGCATAAGCAACAACGAAGCATCGATGCTACCTGGAAGCAAAAGAAACTGTTAAAACTACATGGAAAAGCAATTTAGAAAGCCAACTGTTGGTCCATAATTGTGTGCTTTGAAACTGATGGTAAATGTAGCATTTATTAATATAATACAATGAATTCACTAAAGTTACCAACAGATAATGCACATATAAACATACCAGAATGACCAGAGTCATGTGGGTAGAACAAAGCGATGATAAGATTGACGAACACAGCCAGATTGAATGATATGGTGCCCCAGAGAGACATTCGACGAGAGAACCAGTACAGCACAGGCATGCCTAAAACATCACAATAAGCCTGTGTTAAGGACATATTTATAGCAGTTTGAACTCACTAAGCCACAACACCCTAGGCCCAATACTTACTGCGAAGTTTTTTCTGCCATTCCATTTCATTGTGCAGGAAAGAGGTCTGCTCGAAGAAGTGTGTGACCTTGCTGCCCTGCTCGTCCTGCTCTGTGGTGGCAAACACACGGACCTTTGACTCCTCCGTAAGGAACTCACAGATGGGGTGAACAGGAAACACAATCTGCTCCATACTACGGTCCTCCCGCACAATCTGCATGTGACATGCCAATGGAAATTATTTCACAACTTCTCAAAATTTCAGATTAATTTTAATCACATTAGCCACAACATTTATTTTATATTCTACATGGAGACATTAGCAGAGCAGAAATTACTATAGCAGCATAGATTACAACAAACAAAGAGAAATTATAATTTTTTATTACCTCAATCTGAGCCGTTTGACGGTCATAGTACTCTAATGGATCCTCCTGTTGCTCCTCCTGCTGCTTGTTCAAGTTGAGCTGCAATAAACACAAGCAAAAATTTTATGTCTTACATACTGTATGCATGTTCTAGGAAATATTGAAAATGTGCTCCTAGTCCTAAAAGAAAAATTCACAAGTTACCATAGAAGAGATGCTTTCCTCTCCTTCCTCTTTTGTCTTCTTCTGTGGTTTAAGCAGTGTGAGGAGCATTTTGTTGTGCCGGGCAAGCTGCAAAAAAGGAAAGAAAAAAGGTCTTTGCAACCAAACTGCCAATAATAATAAAAATAACAACAACAACAACAACAACAACAACAACAACAATATGCATATTATGTTTTTCTTGTTGTAGTCTATTGGTTTTTTATTGATTGTTGTGTTAAAATACAATTAAAACTATTAAAAATCGTAATATCAGGTATTGGACACAAAATCAAACAAAATAAAAATAATCAGTAGCAGTTGTGAAAACCAATTCTCCAAATACAAAAGTATATATTTATGATGCAGTGGTCTACCTGTAATCCCAGGATGTAGATGTTGTGTCCAACTTCAAGTGGTGAAACTTCTCCCTCCTCATTTTCAGCCTCTTGCTGATAAGCCTTTTTTATCACCTCCACCTGAAGACATACAATACAGTACTCAGTAATGTCAAAATACTACTGTTACACTTCATACACATAATACACAAGACACAGCAAAACTGACCAGTTCCCGGGGTCGAAGGTTAAACAGGATCCTCTCTGCATTCTCACTGTCATGACGACTCTCCATCAAAGCGAGCAAGAGCTTAGAGGCATTGTCCTGACAATAATCACATATAAGTAACGAAGAACATGATTTATTTATGATTAAAGTAGAGCCTCTGTGTCAGGACTGTATCCTCACCTTGAGCTGCAGCACCAGCTCCATACGGTAACGACAGAGAGGACTGATGTCATTCAGAATCAAGGCTGTGATTATGTCAATACCGTTGCACTCATGAGAGACAATGCATGTCTTCAGACAGACAAAAATCAATTAGAATTTCATTAATTACATTTTTTCCTGAATTAAAAAAAAAACTAAAACAAGAGTTGCCAGTTAATTAGTCTCTGTCAGCAAAAATCATTTTAAAATAAAACAACTTTGTAACAGTACTTTGTTTTTATAATAGATATCAGCTTGTGTGCTTTATAATAGTTGGCAAGTGAAGATCTATCTGAATCTGGTGTTTCCTGATTCTCTATTTCTGAATCTCCTAAGGATTCATTTTATAATTAAGTACTTTAGTACTTAAAGTAAATTCTCAGCCACGGATTAAAAGCATCTATGGCCAAAAATGATTTCGTTAAAATAATGCCAGAATTAGTCATTGATAATCTCACCTGGTTCTCGTGGCATGGTCCTTGGCAGTACTCTGTGAGGGTCTCCAGGGTCTGTGTGATCAGCTCCACATTGTTCTCATTGATGTAAAGGCCCAGCAGACCCAGCCCTCCTGTCGTGCTGCCACACATGATGTCCAGAAACTGGAGTGTCTCACAAACCAAGTTATAATTTGCTTTATTGCTCTGACAGCGAAGAAAATTCTAGGGCAAAGAACATGAAATTTATTCAATGAACAGACAATAATATAATAAATTATAATTGTTCAATTTCTCAGAAAAAGAAAACTTCATATCTTCAACTTGCATCTCCAATAAATGTATCTTGATTTAAGAATTTTTTGATATTTGCATTGAAAAACAAGACAAAAATACTGAGGAAGAATTTTTTTGCAGTGCATGCAACATTTAATACCATGACTTAAATCTAAGACTTTCTGCTCTGATTTAAGACCTTTTTAAGGTCTTGATTTGTGAAAGGATGAATTAAGACTTTTTAAGGCCTTTTTAAGGTCCACTGAAGCCCTGATCATTCTCAAATCATGCTAGATGACATGATCATCATAGCTGACCCTAAGCTGATTGTTAATCTAGGGTTGTTCAGACCTGAAGATCGTGATTGTGGTTCTCACAGAGCAGCTGTAAAAAGCGCAGAATGGGCTTCATGATGGTGACAGAGGGGCCCATTTCTGTATCTACTTCCTGCTGCTCAGGTTGAGGTGGCTGCTCAGGTTGGCCAAAGGAAGGCCCTGCACCTATAGGAAACCATTGTTAGAGTCAGCAATGAATGTAGATTGAACCGTTTAATTTATTAGAAATGTATTCTAAATATATAAGATGTAGCATAACTTCAATTTAATAACAAAATCATTTTGTCCCTTTCCTTTCACAATGTCTGTTTTAAGATGAAGCAAGAGTGCACTTCATAGACTTTTTACAAATTACCTGTGTCAAGATCTTTGTCGTCTTTGGCTTTATTGCTCATTTCCCCCACATTGACAGAGATTGTGGATTTGATGTCCAGCTGAGCGTTCTTCATGCGGTCATTTAGTACTTTAAAAAACTTCTCCGACTTGTTGTCTCCCATCATGAGTTTGTAGAAGGAGTTCTATTATAAACAAGAACCGATTTATATATATGTGTACTTTTCCTTGATTATAAAGCTATATAGTTACGGAAGCTGTTACCCCACCTGGATCTCTGTGTTGCCTCCTTCCAGCAGACAGATGGCGAACTGAATGCTCTCCTGAAAGATCTTCTCATTCTTAGAGCTGGTTATGAGATCTATGAAGAGTTTGGTGCCACCTTCTTTGTCTAGGCGACACTGTAATGCTGCAACTGCCAGCCAGTCTCTTTCTCCCTCTCCACCTGAATATACACACACACACACACACCACAAAGAATGTTTTGTGCTGATCCGGTTAGCAATTACAAAATCAGTCAAACCAGTTTGCGTGATATTCCTTAATTATTCTATGATTTTTCATCAGTAATTTAAAAATTACCTCCTCCATGATCAACAAGCTCTGCTTTTATGTTCTTTTTGTTGTTGTAGAGGTAGTTCTGGAGCAACACCTTTCTTAAGGCAAAGCCCTGCAAAAGACAGCAATATCATTGTTACATTAAATCAATTACAATGACCAAAGAACCCAAACTAACCCACCCATAAATAAAACTTTTGGCATTAAAAGACATTTCCAGAAGTTTCTTTTTACTCTGGAAATAACACCAAGCAATATTCTAGGTTAAATACAACTGTCCACAGCATCTGTGACACACTGTAAATTAATTTCAACTCATTCCTCATTTTGTAAAAATAATGGATAAACTTCAGGTTACGGCAATCCCACGAATGAAGTTTTTCTCCATGTAAAAAAACAACAATTTTATGTTTCTAAAATATTTCTGATGATTTAGGAATACACCTTAGAACAGAATGTGACTTGTATTCTGATTATTATATTAATATTTAATATGTATTATTTAGAATATACTTTTAGAATATTAAGTTAAACTAAGAATATATTTTAGAATTTTTAAAATGGCATGTGTTACAATTTTTAGAACGCTACATATTTAGAATGTATAAATGTATTTTATTTTTTTACTTCATACAGTTAATATTAATATGTTAATTTTATCATTTACATTTGAATGAGAAATTGTTTGATTACATGGTGATATTAAAAATATTATCTAATCTCACCTTCTCATCAAAGTCCAGCTCACGAATGAGCATTTCCTGTAGAGTTCTGAGGACTTTAATGCAGAGCTTCTCATCTGAATTCATGAGGGCTTTTGTGTGCTGGATCAATCTGCACAAAGAAAAGGTGATGATGACGCACCCTCACAAATAGTAATATAGCATTATGCAACATCAATTCTGTGTTTATCTGACTGAGCCATAACACGCATGCTGAAAGTTTTATGGTAAAAGTCCCAGTTTAGACAGAAGTGACTCACTTAGATATGAAGCCTCCTGATTCACAGCGTGATCGAGCATCTGTGCCTTCCAAGAACAACAGCTCAGGCTGGTGTAGCACATCCACGAGCACTGACAGCTCTGCATTAACCAACGGCATCACACGATCCTCCAGTGTGTTAATGATATCCTAACAGAACAGTGTTACACAAACATTAATACACTACATGTACTGTATACATTATTATTGATAGAAATAACACTCAAACAAACAAACTATTTAAGCCGTATTGGGACATATGTTACAGTCCTGGAGTGTCATGCACAAGTTGTGTAAGACTTAATCAGAAGTATTTTTGACAAACACCTTTTTTAATAATAATTTCTTTTGGAAGTCACTTGACTCCAAAACCTAAAAGGATTTTAAATATGCATTCTTTTACAGATACACACACACACACGCACCTGTAGTTTCTCTATGATGTTTTTGTAGTCCCAGGGGTTGCTGGGGGCAGCAGCCCGTGTGAGGCGTGACAGGCTTTTGTTGCTGTGACTGGAGCGGGACAGTGTGAGGGCGTTAATGTTACTTAACATTATATTAACGTGATTCTCCAACTCTAACGGCAGAGGGATGGAGCGACTCTTTGCTGTGGGGACAGTCAGGTAAACAAATAAGTTGTCTGGTCGTACTTCAAAAACCTTTATTGCATATGAGAACTGAAACTCTTGCCACATTTTAGGCCTGTAAAATAATTGTTTTTAACTTAAACTTTTTTTTATCCCTTAGAATGCATCTATTTTCTTAGAAAGCAAGTTGACCTACTTGTCACTGCCAGAGTTCTAATGCAGGACTCTACTTGGACTTTTTGTTGCGGCTGTAGCCAGGGACAATCTAACAGACGCATAGTAGACTGTAGCAGCTGCTTTACAATGGTGTGATGAGCCTGAATGAGACAAAAGAAAGAGAAAATGAGAGGGAGAAGAGAAACCTGGAGCATTAAATGTGAACTTATGAAATCGGAAAAGCATTTGTTATGTGATATGATAGACGTTATATAACAGCTATAATATTCATCGTATTATTCCTCCTGTAAAGTTATCTTCTTCTCTAAAAAAGAACTCATATATTCAGATTTACACTTCCGTTCAAAAGTTTGAGGTCATTAAGGTTTTTTTTTTTATTATTATTCAGCAAAGGCATTACATTGCTCTAAAGTAAAGGCTTTTACATTGTTACAAAACTTTTTTTTTTTTTTCAAAGAAATACTTTTATTTTAAACTTTCTGTTAATCAAAAATGTATCACAACTGTATTAAGCACTGATAATAAGAAATGCTTCCTGAGCACCAAATCAGCATATTAGAATTATTTCTGAAGGATCGTGTGAGACAATCTTCCCCAAACTTTTGAACAGAAGTGTATTTACTTGGAACATATTCTAAATGTTTTTTGTCAATTCCTTTGACTAAAATGTTAGTTTTTGTAGTTTTGTTTCACTAAATTTCTAAAATGCAGTTTTTTTAAATTAACACACGAGAAAAGGTTCAATCCAAAGATCTGTGCTATTCACAATGAATAAAAGCTGATGTGGCAGAGACCAGAAATAAGACTTTGAAAGACTATTGATGCCTCACCTCTGTGCTTGTGCTGTTCTCTGAGAAGGGAGAGCTGAAGAAGGCATTTATAGTGTCTAAAACCACTTGAATCACATACTTCTCCAGCACAGGGTCTGACATGCGCTTCTCGCGGTTGGAGCACACCTGGAATTCCAAATAAACCAAGTTAATGAAACTCTTTATTCTTCCACACGGCGTCAGTGGTACAGCGGACTCACCCTAGCCATATCTACAGTGAAGTTGTCAAACAGCTTCCAGATGTGGTTACTGGTGTAGATCTCTTTCATCTCCACTTCTGTGTCTACATAGCAGTGGTTCACAAAGTTTACATATGCAATTTTCACCTGCATGACACAGAGGAGACTCCTAAATTTTCTGATACACTTTATGCAATATGCTTTTTTTTTTATCCCCAAACACGTTCATGCTATAAATGCTCATGTAATTTAATCAATTAACTGGCTCTTGTAACAAACAAATATAGGGAGGCTGAACATAATCTTTCAGGATAAGTGGAAAAAAGAAACATGATACATTGTTTAAGAATAAGCGCTTTCATTTCATGTTTACCATCCATCATCTGATTACCTCTGTGATGCAGTCTTCATGTGTGATTACTTTCACCATGTCCTCCAGGGGCAGCAGAGATGTGCACTTGATCTCAGTGTAGACG
This sequence comes from Sinocyclocheilus anophthalmus, assembly GCA_018155175.1. Taxonomy (NCBI): domain Eukaryota; kingdom Metazoa; phylum Chordata; class Actinopteri; order Cypriniformes; family Cyprinidae; genus Sinocyclocheilus; species Sinocyclocheilus anophthalmus. Next base: position 152,672 of record JADLZN010008092.1, read on the forward strand.
TTTTTGCCCTCCGCACATGCAGCCAGCAGCTCTACCAGAGAAATATGGTACCGGAGAGGGCTGTCGTCCTTCACCCCTTCCCTAGACTGTGTCATCAGTTCCACCATGGTGTCAAATGAGGTGTCATCATTGTAGAAGACGACCACATCATCACCCGCACTTGTAAGCTAATGGAGAAAAAAAGATGTCATCTGACGCAGGTCATGCTAATCAGTCTTTTACACTGTATATACCATCAGTTGAATGGACATTTCCTTGAATTCATTATATAATTACCAATAAATATCATAAAATGCTAAAAAAAAAATCTTATAAAACATTACACCAACCATATACTAAATAGAAAAACCTACAAATATATCCCATAATATATCTCAATTTAGCACTTTGATATTTAAGATCTTAAAGTAGTTATACACTATTTCTTAAAATTATTACAAATGGTTCAAATGAATATATGCTGTTCAATAAAACAAGGTTACTTTATTTCGATCACAATAACAAACCTCTGTCATGATCATGTCTTGACATTTCTTGACATATTTCCCCTCGGCCTTAATGATGGTGTGCAGAAAGTTGAGGTACTGAATGTGGCGGCCATGTGTGGCCAGACAATGGATAAAATGATGCAGCACAGACTCGCTGATCTCAGAACAGAGCTGGTAATTATTACTGAAAATGTGCTGCATTGTTTCTGCCTCTAGGAGCTGAGAGAGACAAAACAAAAACCAGAAAAGAGAACCCAATGCAAACATGATAAGCATCTTAGGCTATTTTAAGCATCATGCTTTGCACTCACCCCAGGGGTGAGAAAGAGGTTGAGGTGTTTATGGAGGAGGTTTTGATTCTCCAGATTCCCAGTGCAGAACTTCTGTAGGAACAGGTGCGTGTACTTGATGATCTCATGCATTTTGGTGTCATTCTGTTAAAAAAAAAAATCATGTGTTAAGTGAGGGACAAGCCAAAGACCATGCTTCACATCTACCACAGATTTTATCTGCTTTTAAAAAAACCACAAACCCGATCATAGGAGATCTGCAACAGGTCAAGCATTACTTTGTGGGCACCCATGTTCTTCAATAGCCTTTGTTGTTTCTTAAATACACCTGAGCTGCACATTTTATTCAAACGCTCTAGAATCTGGAGATCAGAGAAAAGATTTAATTGTCGCAAAAAATATTGGTTTGTTCATTTACCAAGTTTCCATCCATCTATATACATTTATATATACTGTACATTGAAAACAAAATATATAAAATGCTTATACGTGTATACAAAAAATGTATAACTTTAATTATCATAATATACCATTCAAAAGTTTGAGGTCAGTTAGATTTTTTAAATGTTTTTGAAAGATGTATCAAAATCATTCTAATTTGCTTATTCGTATACTGCTGTTGAAAACATGCTTAATATTTTTGCAGAAACCATGATCCATTTTTTACAGGATTCTTTGATGAATAATAAGTTCAAAGGCATTTATTTGCAATATAAATCCTTTGCAACATTATAAATGTCTACTGTCACTTTTGATCAATTTAATACATTCTTGCTGAATAAAAATATTAATTTCTTTAAAAAATAAAAATCTTACTGTCCACAAACTTTCGAACAGTAGTGCAATGTACTATCTTTAACTTTTAATATATTACTGAACAACAGACAAATACACTAAGAACATATGCAAAAACATCACCTCTTTGACATTCTGGTAGCTTTCATTGCTCTTTTCAACCTTCTGCTTCTTTGTATCTGACTCCTCCTCTGGAGATGTCTGCATGAAAAAGAAAACAAAAATGAGCTTCTTTCACCTAATTATCTTGTTATTCATAATCCCACCTGTCCCAGTACATGACTCACCGGAGCAGCCTCTTTTTTGTCTTTCTTGTCTTTCTTCCCATCTCCCCCAGAGCTACTTTTTTTAATGACCCAAAGCTCAGACTTCTCCACCATGGTGCGCAGAAGATCCAGATCTCGTTTTATGTGCTTGTAGTTGTCAACATCCTGAACTGAAATGAGAAGCTGGACCTGAGGAGAACAAACATAGCGAGATGAAAAACTGACATCAACCATTTTTATCTTTACAAAAGTGATTGCATTTGCATCTTGCATTGCAAAAGTACTTTTTCATTTTGTGCCACTGGAATTCTGATTTGCCACATGCACATGAGCAATACAATTTACATTTTATGGTCTGCACAGGTGTTAATTTACATTTTGCACATTTGGGGATGTGCATTACCTGCAGATGTTTTACCTGGAGGCGTCTCGGCACAAGTTTTTACCAATAAAAAATAAAGTTGTTTGTATATGTTTGAGTGGGCTGTACATTCAACCTGTTTAAAGGTGTGGAGGACTTCCTGTCTTTGACTGAAGTGCTTGAAGAGCAACTGCAAGGCCCCCGAAACCAAAGGGGGGTAATCGTGCATGATGAGGTGGACCAGAACACGCAGAAACATTCGTCCCCCTTCATCGTCCACTTCCAGAATGCTGTTTCCTTTACTATACGATCAGAGTAAAGTCAAAGAGAGGTCATCTCTCACAAGCACTAAATATCTTCATATATATCTTTGATGAACAGTCATGTGGAAATAGAATAAATTGTTCATTAACATACCCAATTCCAAACATGGCCTCAGCCTGTTCCCCAATGTGCTGGAGGTTGATGGACGCTGTTTAAAATATTAAATAAATAAATAACACAAATGTACAATCAGAAAACAAATGGCTACTCTAACCTAAATTTAATTCGATTTAAAATGGTCATCCATTAAAGATGAAGTGTGTAATTTCTGAGCCACTAGCAGCATCAAATAGAGCTGCAGAAATCAAACTGTTTTTCAATGTAAAAATGACTTACTAATAGTTGTCTTGCATATTAAGTGATAGGAGAAAATATTTTAACATCAAAAATTACAGACTACACCGTCAATGCATTAATTAAAAAAAATCAAGAAATGTAACATTGCCACTCTCACCAGAACGGGGCTCTGAGACAAACACAAAAACAAAGATGAAAAATAGAGTAGAGGGATTAGTACATGGAAGAATGGAAGAATTATGTTGTTATTTGATTATAATGTAATTTTAGATAGTTAATTGATTATATTATTATTATAAATGTTATTTGATTAGTAGTTAGGTTCTGACAATAACAAGAGTTGCATTTTCAATATTTGTCTAAACATCATTACCCTCCTGCTCCGTATGATGTGTTGCATCTGCATCACCCATAGGATAGACATCCACAAACTCCTTCTTGAAGACAGAGAGCAGGAAGGAAAGCCGATAGTCCAGACGTACACTGAGGATGAACTGCACAAACCAGTAGTAAAAGATTTAGATATTGCCAGCACTGACAGCATAAAACTGTTGCCATCTTCGACAGCATCTACCTGTAATATCTCCAGGATCTTCAGTTTGGTGTCCATGACGGTGATGTCCTTTGTGTCAATGCTATCTTTACTGCCGGCCTGGCTGTCTAGAGCACCAGGGCGACCAGAGCCCGAGAAAAGGGATGGCTTCCTGTTTAGCACCATGGTGGACATCATCTGCCCCATGCCATGAATAGAGCGCCTGACGTTCTTACCTAGGAAGATGAACCAGTTTTATTGGCCATTTTGGACAATGGAATTCTAGGAAGTTTAGTTGTCTCATTGTGTAACACAAATAATCAATATATACACTCTAGACTTCAAAAAAATGAACATGGAGATATCGGTTCCTAAATTAAACGTTAGGAGACAAATGACTTTAGCAGACACACTGCACATGCCTCAAAAAGATGCACTTAATTCATAATATTATATGATATATATTGTTTTTTTTTTTTTAAGATTTGAACATTTTAGAATTACATTATGTGTTATGATGACAAACTCTGATGGTGTGAACATTAGATTTTTTTAGGCAAAAAAAGTTTATCATTTTATTACAGTCTGGAAACCTTATATCTAAAACAAGTTTTTTTCTGTTTTAAATACTACCATGCCATCATCGCTAAACATCGGGTTGATTGTAGCATTACTTGGAGTGCAGTCTACGATTCCCAGGAGAGTACGAGTCAGCCTCAGAAGCTCAAAAAAACTGTAGAACCCAAAGTAGATGAGATGTCTTGCCAAGCTCACCACCTACAAACAATGTAAATGAAACAAATATGCCAATGTGATTTATATTAATATTAGTGTTAACGCTGACATTTACATGTTAAAGCATGTTGTCTTGATATTTCATTTTAATATATAATATATAACTGTACCTCATACGTTAGCTTGTTTTTCTCCTCATTGGCAAAAGGTAGGTCATCAATGAGAACATTGTTGAGGTACTCCTCCATAAAAGCCATTGTATTGGCAAACTTGTTCTTTTTATTGTCTCGTGAATAGTCCAAGTGAGAGTCATAACTATAACAAAAAACAGCAAACCCCATAATCACACCTTTTATTGCTTAAATAGTGATTATAAACTGTAATATAAAAAGTTTAATGTCTTTACATAAACTACCTTTCAAAAGTTTGGGGTCATTTTTTTCAAAAAGATATTAATACTATTCAGCATATAAGATGACTTCTGAAGGATCATGTGACTTAAGACTGGTGTAATGGCTGCTGAAAATTCAGCTTCGCCATCACAGAATAAATCACATTTTAAAATATATTAAAAATACAAAACGGTTATTTTAAATTGTTTTAATATTTCACAATATTACTCTTTTACTGTAATTTTGATCAAATAAATACAGTCTGGGTGAGCTTAAGAGGCTACAAAATTATAGATGATGAATGGTTGTGTAGCTGAGCATGATTTAAAAAGGTGATTGTGTGGGTATGTGAACACACTCTTTGATGCTGATAGAAGTGGGCATCTCAGCCCATAAGCGAGCAAACTTGATGGGTGTCACAAGCTCCTGAGGGTCTCGGTCAACGTGTGCATGTAGCATGAGTCTACAGAAAGACGCCCGCAGGTCAAAGGGAAGAGCCTCATCCATCATGCAGAGGGAAATCAGCTCCACATCCAGCTGCTTTGAGATCTCATCTATGGCCAGATACTGGCGATCAAAACACATTCGTGCAAACAGTTTGAGCTGGTACCTGAAAAAAACAACAACATATTAGTGCAGATGACTTTTAAAGAATTCATGTCCAGCAACAATAAAATAATGAAATAATCTCTTTATGTGCTGTCAATTTAACATGTTCATTTAGTACAATCCAATACAAATCTATACAACTGACAGTTAAACTGACAGCACAAAGAGATTATTTAATTATAGCAGCATTCCATTTATATTTAAAATAGGTTTAAACAACTGACAGGCCTGGTTATTTCTCGTTTTTATTACCTGTAATATGTCAGCACATTTTCGTCATGCACATTCCCTTGCCGGGCCTCTTGGGCAAGCTGTCGAATGCTCTTCTCATGGGTCTCGTTCTCCTTCTCAGACCAAATCAGCCAAACTTCATCCTCCTCTCCAAACTCTTCCATATACTCAGAGGTGTGCTGAGTGTCCTTAGCGGCTCGCCGCCTTCGCAAACACACACAAAAAGAATTCACATGAGCACATAACCCGAGACAGACACATTATACAATTTTTCATAGACTTACTCCGTTTTCATGAGAATATCCTGGTTTTTGGCATCCAGCACACATTTACATATCAGCTCTTGAGTTACTGGGATCGCAACATTATTGGACACACACAAGTCTGATAGATAGTCAAGAAACCTGGAAATCAAAACATAAACATAGACATTTACCGACACAGGCATGTTAAAAGCTATGGACAAAAAAAAGAAGAAAAACCTGTTTTTCCCACCCCCAATATGACTATTATTATTATTCAATCATAATGATAATAATAATTTACAGAGCAATAGTAAAATTACAACACTAATTTTTATGGCTGTCTTAAACTTTTTGCATTCAAATGTTGAACCATAGAGCTAAATTAATTACTAAATAATTTGGCCAATTACTTTTCATGACTTTTCCAGCCAATTTAAATTCTTTTAACACTACACTCCAAATTAGCATTTTTAACCCTAGCAAAACAAATGTCTATAACTTTAAACATTGTATTAATTTCCATTACTTTTCCAGACCTGTAACCCACAAAATTCATAACTTTAAGGTTCATCTGATGGAAACACTAACCTGGGCTCCCTGTTCTTACGAACCAGACTGACGAAAGTCTCCACCTCGGTTTTAGTGATATGTTTCTCCAGCAGTTTGCGGTTGTTGTGTAGCAGGGCTGTGATGGTGTCCTCAGCCAAAATATCATAGCCGATCTGAGACTGCATCATTCCAAACTGCTTGGCTATGTGCTCCTGTAAGACAAATCCCCATCTCTGAATGCTGTCTTGTGGCTCTTTCTAGAGTGACAGGATGTCTGGTTGCCATTCCTACAATTTCAACATTCAACATCACGGCTTTTTGTAATGTCCCTGTGTTCTAAACCCTTCTTGAGCACCTGAGTTAGTATGGACTGGAGTACCTGATTCTTTCGGTAGTCTTCTTGTGAATGACGCAGCACCCTGTAGCACAGTCTGAGCATGTATTGATAGGGGGCGTATTTCTGGTCAGACAGCTCATCTAACGTTAGCAGAGGCGGCTCAGTGCCCCTCTGTTTAAATGGGGCTTTAATGATCCCAAATATCTAAGCAGAAAAAGAGACAGCAAGATAGTCTTTAAGAGATTAGATCATTCACCAACAAAGACGTTTCAACTGTAGACGCATTATAGTTTTCCAATCGTTAAAATCAGACCTGTTTGAGAAGGTTCTGCTCTCTCATAAGTTTCTGTCTTTCTCGGTTGGGCTTGTTCATCATCACCTCCAGGGCTGGCTGGCCATTGTTAAACTGATCGACGACAAAGAAAACCACATCCTCCAGCAGTTTAACGGCATACCTGTGCATAGAGAGGGTGCATGAAGCTCTGACATAATATATTCTACAACAGGTTTACTTTACAAATATTTAAAAAGTAAAAACCACAGCTATTAAGGGCATAAAATCTCAGGCTGAGACTCTGGTTTGGTGCTTGTGTGTCATGTCAAATCTACCTTCTGTCATTAGGACTGAGGAAACCGAAGTTGAACTTATCGACTACGGTGCTCAACATGAGGCTGGCATCATTCGCAAAATCTAGATCTCTAATCTCCATGACCGGCACAGAGACAATGGCAAAGGCTTCCTTATCCTCTTTGGTGGGGCAGGTGCCCAGCTAGCAGAAGAAGAGGAGGAAGAAAGGAGAAAGACATAGGAAAACGTGAATACTAAATTAAAAAAAAAATTTAAAAAAAAATATCTTATATATAGATATATATATATATAATGTGGTTCATTGAGTGTTCTATTTATCAAAGGAATCCTGAAATAACATCTTTTCACAAAAATATTATCAGCCCACAACGTGTCAACATGATTAAAAAATAAGAATGTACTTGAGGACCAATCGGCATATTAACAATAAAAAAAAAATAAAACATTCAGCTTGGCCGTCAGAGGTATTAAATTAATTTTTAAATGTATTAAAATAAATGTTAACATGAATAAAATGTAACATCAAATAAATAGAGTAAGATAAATATATTCATATAGAAAACAGTTAATTAAATTGTAATAATATTTCACAAAATTACTTATTTTACTGAATTTTTGATCAAATAAACCGCTTTGAGCATAAGAGACTTCTTTTAAACTAATTAGTTTTTAAATATCGACCCGAACCCCAAAACTTTTCAAACGTAATGCAATAAAATTATCAACCTTAAACTGTGATATAAACCTTAGCAAAGCAAGAGAAAACTAAATAAATAAATAAAGTTGTGACTAAAACTCAATTGTGTTTAAAGGGGTCATATGATGCCGATCAAATTTTCCGTTCTCTTTGGAGTGTTACAAGCTCTTGGTACATAAAAAAGATCTGCTAAAGTTGCAAAGACTAAAGTATCAAACCAAACCAAAGAGATATTCTTTATAAAAATTTAAAAAATTTATTAACTTACATTATAAAGTTTAAGAGTCAGCCACGCCTACCTAAAACGGCTCGTTTCTAACACGCCCCCACATATCTACAGTATTTCACGATGTGTGAAGATTTGCATAACGCCGCCCAAATGTTAACGCAAAGAAAGAAGGCGTAACTTTTATTTCTCGCTGTAGTATTGTTGTAGTATTGTTGCCGCCGCCGCCATGTTGTGAAGACGATGTGTGGTTCGTTGTGAAAGCGAAACTACTTTGTTTGGACCTCCAAAAGAGTACGATATAGCTTCGTCAGCATGGAGCGAATCCATGCGGGGTCGCTGAGGAAATACAATAACTTAGTGCTGTGATGACGGATCGGCATTTCAGTGCACGAAGCGGCGTACCAGCCACCCCCCGGGGTCGTCACATGTGGTTGTCGCAAGCCCTCCGGACGCTCCTTCGTCGAATCCGCCGGCCGCGCCGTTCTCAAGCCCACCGGCCTCCGGTCACTCACTTATTCGGCCAATCATAACGCACTAGATAGCTGGCCAATCACAGCACACCTCGCTTTTCAGACCGATGAGCTTTGTAAAAATTGACGCGTTTCAGAAAGGCGGGGCATAGAAGAGAAACAATAATGTACAGTATGTGGAAAATAATGTGTTTTTTGAACCTTAAACCGCATAAACATTTCATTACACCAAATACACAAAAATAATGTTCCTTTTAGCAACATCATATGACCCCTTTAATTCTACCATTTTTAAAATTAAATAAATGCTTCAGACATAAATATATACAGTTTTCTCGACATTAAGAAGTTACGGTTAGACAGACTGTATGTAGAGAGAAAGACTTTCACCATTAATCGAATGGGTCTCTCCTCATCGATGTCGATGGGAATGTTGGTGCTTTGGATCCAAGTGTTTGTGCACAGGTGGCGGAATCGAACATAAGAATTTCTGTTGGAAATCAAGAAGATGAATATGCAGGAGGAATCCATTAATCAAGTTTTTAATCAAACAAATTCCTTTATCCCACAGGATGCAGCAAGACAAATAGAGAGAGAGAGAAGAGTAGAATCGAATACCGTGGCACAAACGAATCAGTCTTCTGCAGTGTGGTGGGGTCCAGCTCAAACAGAGAGGCGATGTCATTCCCATGAGGCACTGCAACTAGCTTGTATTTTATCCTCTCTCCTAGGCCTCTCTTTATACGGCTACTATCCACCTACGGACATAGTACCAGTCAGAGAATTTCTGGGAGAAAAGGTTTCAGAACACACAAGAATTTTTAACATCTCGTGAACTCCTGATCCAAGTCTTACAGTGAAATGTCTACCAGAAAGTTTTTCCATGTGTTACCATGCCATATAGCAACAAGTCAAACCTACCTCTATATCATTGCTGTTTTCTTTATAACCTGGATTCTCCTGCAACACAAATAATTGATGTAAATAAGTAATTCTAATATTATTAAACCATATATCAGATTACAATAAATGTGGAGGGATTTACCTCAGCAGCAAGATAGTTTCCTGTGGCCAAGTGTTTGAATCGGTACAGGCTGTTCCAATGTCCTGCTCCTCCACGACACGGATCATGGTGAACCACCTACAACCAACAAGCAAACAACCAAACATTATGTCACTATGGAGGCACCTTTCCACCTCTGGATAAAAATTGAAAAAAGACAATTGTGATGAATTGATCATTAAAAGTTCAAATTGATTAAAATTGATCTCTCATGATTCCAAATTCACATCATATAAAAAGATCAAGACAACAGGTTTCTAAAAATGCTACATGGCATACTACATAAATGAAAGTATCAAAGAAATTAAAAACAGTTAAAATATTAACATATCTATTTTGAATACATTTCTAATTATAATACAAATTCGTTTTTATGTATAATATATTTGGCTCTTTTGAGGATATAGTCCTACACACATCCGAATCTAAATCCTACCATTAACTGCAGGAAATCTGCTAAATCGATCTATGAGGAGGCTCTTACCTCAACCTCCCATAATGCATTGGAGCTGGTGGCTGAAGTAGCAGACTGACGCAGAGTTGTGCGCAGGAACACATGCAGCTTAGACTTGTACTCATCACAGGTCAGAAACTTCTCCTGTTCTGCGTGGAAGAGCCTCACCACGTCTCCCTATGCATGAACAGCATGCACTTTTTTTATGAGATGTCAACATAACTGCCTTGGCTTTGGATGTATATCATAAAACTTGATATGCATGAACTACAGTACAGGTTTGTAATAATGACTTTTGCATGTGACCGTTGCACTTACTCCCTTAAGGACTTCATCTTTGTGGTCACTGAACATCATAAACAGACTGATCTTCCAGCTGGTGTTGCTGTTGACTGAATTGATCTGTAGGGGGCAGTCTTACATTATAAAAAGACAAATGGCACACAGCACTTATCAAATGGCACACAGCACTTTCAGTTTATTTTGCTGACTTTCCTTCACAGAACCATTACTAATCTCAGAAAACATGTACATTTTGGAAAACTGACAACAACTAGTTTGCAGTAAACGTAACTAGTGGGCTGCTTACAATCACCCACAATCCCTCTGTCTACTTCACACTCATGTTGACAAAGAACTTCAAGGTAAACTGATCATGTCTTCTCAAACAGGCCCACCTCTTTGCACCCTGGGTGATCGGGAAGCTCATAACTACTGGCATGGAGAGGCTGTCCTGCATTCACAGGATTCAGGATCACCTTATCTCCAACTACCACCTGAAATAGAGTACAATTGATTCAGTGAGGGGTTCAATATGACTGTCACAGCCACAGGCATCTGAAAAGCAAATATGTACATCTCTATCAGTTTACACAAGGGAGAAGCAATCTACAAACATTTCAATTCGGATTAGCTCGGTAAACCTGTTTATATGTGTATAGGGTCATTTGCATGCATTTACCTAACTTGGTGAGTGTGCATGTGGGCTGTGTGTACACTAAGTATGTGTCTATATTTGTATAAACTATGATATGTAATTAGGTGTGCAGGTAAATGTATGCCGTCAAAAAAATGTAGGTGTATATATATATATAGGTATAAAAGGTGAATCTCACAAAAGCATACAAGGTATACTGCAGACCAAACCAAAAAAAAAAAAACAAAACCATCTAAAAAGCCTTTTACACACAGAAAATGGAGATTGTTTTACAAGATTTACTACATTGTGACATAAAGTACTGGATGTTATTTCTGTATTTTTCTTTAATTAATTTTTTCTGTCATTAATACAGTATTTTTATGTATTACAGTAAAATATTACAGTAATAAATGTATTCAATTCAGCACAAATTAAACAAATACTGCATAATGCAAATATTTAAGTCATTTTTATATTTTTACAGTAGTACATTATTTATTTTTACATTAGTCACAAAAGCTGTGGAGGGAAGCAGTGTTATTTTAGTATCATAGCAATACTATTATATATTTATTAATAATTTGTTTTTATTTTTGTTTTGTTTTTTAAATTTCAATTTTAAGTTTCAGTCATTTTGACTGGGTTTTGGGTTTTTTCACGTCATGTATATATTTCAGTTTTAGTTATTTTATTACATAAAGTTAAAATAAATTAAAATAAGGAAACTAGCTGAAATAAAAGGTTTTTATATTTTATTTTAATTAACATTTATTTTACGTCAAGTAATGAAAATGTTTTTTTAATGGTTTTAATTTTAGCTTCAGTTTTACTTTTTTTTTTCGCATTCATCAATTAGATAGACTCATCGCACAATATATGTACATTTTTTTATACATGATCTCAATCATTTTTGGTGACGCAATATATTGCCCATTATATTTACATAACAATTAATGTCACCATGTTTTTTACATTCCACTTGCGCCTGTGTCTTTTGCAGCTTCTCGAACATAACGTGGTGTAGTCATGAGGTGCTAAAAATTTTAAAAATGCTTCTACAAAAAAGTTCCATCTGAAGATATGGCCTTGTTTAGGGAACTGTGCCTTTGTGCATACGGACATCTGACTAAGTAGTGATTGTGTTTTCCAGCAATACATTGCACCCTTAATTTACAGAGAAAAGAAGGCCCGAGAAAAATCTCCATACAAGTTATTTGTGAATTTGTCTTTTTTCTACTTGTTACTTTGCACTTTTTGTTAGAAAATGTTTATTTACTGTTTATTCAAGTTTTTTAAGGCATCTAATATTTTTATACTTAATTTCCATGATCTAAATATTCTTAAGAATTGAAAGTTTGTTGTCATTTGCAAATGTGTTGGCCTTCTTGCATTATTATGCTTTTATATTATGAATATATATTCAGTGGCATAAAATGGTCTTAAAATGACAATAATATTGTTTATCGCAATTATTTCTGGGGCAATATATCGCACAACAAAAAATTGTTATCGTGACAGGCCTAGTTTATTTAATGTGTCGTTTGTGTTTCTTGTGTGCTTGTATATGCATGTGTGAATTACATTGTCTCCATTGGCTCTGAGCTTCCAGAAAGGTTGGATGAAAAGCCAGGATCCCTCATTCCCTGTCCCATCAAGAGTGACACGCATTGCGTTCTTCTCCAGCAACGCTGGGAGACGCTTATTCACTGTCAAATACTTGTTGCTCTTCATGTGCAGGAGCTGAAAACATGAACATTTATTAGAATAAACACTTTCTTAAATATAAAAAGAACAGTCCAGGCTCTAAAATAGGATGGTGATTGGCGAAAGAACTGTTATGATTTTGATTAATAAACTGAATTATTAACTGAACATTTGCATCTTAAATCATATTGTTGCCGACTTATTATAAATGCAAGTCGCTTGAGACCATCGTGCCAACAACACCCTCTCACTTTACCACACAGCCTTTGTGGTTGTTTGCTTATTTCCACAGCGCTGCACCTACTACAGAGCTTCTTAGTATGAAAGTACTTCCTTTTTGACTAAAAAATGACCTTGCAAATATCTTGAATGGGTATGTTATAATTTGCTAGCACCTCTACTGCCACTGTGTGCCTGCTGAATGGAAGTAAACAGAGCTGATGACTTTAAACTACTCAACCATTTCTGAAGACAACAACATTATTTCAATAAAAAAATAAAAACAAAATGCATGTTGGCTTTAACCCACAGGAATCACTGAAAATGGGAAGCTCCTATTTATTTTAGGATACTCTATAGTAACAGGAAAAGGCTTTATTTCCTATAGTGTGGCATTGCTGTAGGCAATTATCTGTAACTGACGTCACTTCCAGGGAGGAAACACATTTCTTTTTTGCTTAGATAAAGATGTGCGGGTATAGCTGTGACCCATTAACAAACTCAGCATGTCTACAAAAGTCAACATAAAATCAAAAGTGACTTTCTTAAGTTTATTAATACACATACTGTGCAAGATTCATTGATGCATGTTATTCCAAAGAAACAAAATTTTGTATGTGTTATCTTTAATCAAAAATACTTCCAGCTAATATTACTAACCCAGCTCCAAATGTCGTATATACACCATGTCTAGCCATTTACAAAAAAGAAACCACCCACTTTTCAAGATCCAGTCAGTTCCCAATGTCCCCATATTACAGAAGCATGTTGATTTTTTTTTTTTTTACAGCGAAAAAGTCATATAATAACTCTTTTTAGAGTCCATAGTTGGCGGTGCACCTTGAATCTTGAATGAAATGCATGATTACGTTGAGTGACTAGGATAACTCTTAATCTTTTGTTTCTAGAAACAAGGTTTACATTACAGAACTGCACATTTCTACTCCTCTATAAAAGGGATTAAATGGTTTTGCACTTAGGTCTATCTGTCGGGACAAGACAGCTGTTTCTTTACATAACCTTACAAAACCTCTCCTGATTTTGTCAGTTTTAACATAATTATTAAGTGGAGTAACAATGTCCTGAAGAAATGTTTGGGGGGGAAAATATACCTTTCTAATGTGAATTATTAAAAAAAAAATCAGCCAAGATGTATTTATAGACAAACAACCAAAAACATAAGATCACACTGACTGCATCAGCAACTAATTAACAGATATAACTTTACTAAATGCAGATTCTCACCTGAATGACACTGCCATATTTTACCACATCCCCATGGACCTTTTTGTTCTCAGTTTCATTCTGCTTTTGTTCCAAATTAGCTGCATGCTTTGGTTCGAGCCAAAAAACAAAACAAATGAGTAACAAAGAACTGCAAGCAGCTAAAATGTCAATCATCATATGAAATTTGTCCAAGCAAACATACTGAATCCATCAGATTCCTCTTTGCTCACAGCTGTAATTAAAAACCAAAGGTGGATTCTGTTGATGATCTAAACTCCATAGAACTGTTTGTGACTTACTTGCAATTTCTGAAGAAGCACCATGTCTCCAATCTTATCCTTCTCATGCTTTGCCTGTTTAGCCTTCCAAAACTGCTTCTGGGCAGAATATCGGTTCATGGGATAAACCTTAAAGAGGCAGTCTAGATCCAAAAATAAATAGATAAATAAATAACATTTGTATTAGCTGTTTGTGTGCCTGTTTTTGGAAAATGTGATTCAATTTAAAAATAAATACATTTTATTTTTTTATTTGTAGACACTGTTCTTGTGAGACCAAAAAAGTCTCTAAATACTGAATTTTGGGAAAGAATAAAAGGAATATTTAAAATTTGCTTTGGACTTTCACAGGAAACGGGACAAAATTATTTTGTATTCGTTCACATTTGATCTCAACTAAACTTTTGTATCATCTGCAGATCAGATCTGAACTTAATGGGTTGGAGGGTTTATGGTTTGAGGTTTACTTCACTGCATTGTTGACCCAGTTAGTTACCAACAAACCAACACTAACGTAAATAGCAGCTTGCTCAACAGGACTAAAGTAAGTAAAACCTAGCAATACCAGGTAACTCAAAACCAGCCATACATATTTTACATGCTACTTTTCACATGTTTCACATTTGTGAAATGACTGACTGAACCACTGTTGTTATGGTTAGCTGAAACGAATAAAATCGCGTTTTAATTAAATTAACGCTGAAATAAAATAAAAATATAAATATTAGGTTAAAAACATGAACAATGAAACGTAAGTAAAAAAATACTGACAAATACTGAATATTATTATATGGCTTCTTATCAAATAAGTTGATATGGACATGAAATTGATTTGAGTTTTACATTTATTTCATTAGTTCATTACATTTATTTCATTAGTTCATTACATTTATTTCATTAGTTCATTACATTTAGAAAACAACTGGCCTTGCAACAAGACAAACACTGGAACAATACAGTATTTCTTAATATGTTATGATTAATCTGCAATTCAATTTATTATTACAGACTAGCTAAGTAGCATATTTAGCTAAAATGTAACATGTCTTCTTATTTTTAATTTCTCTCTGGGGACCACAAACTTCTAGCTATCAATGAAAGGTTGTATCTTACCAATCAGAATCAAGACAATATGTAATAATCATTCTAGAAGAACTTTTAGCTGTGTGAAAGATTATTTTAAAAACTATAAAATACCTCGGAATTTTTTGGGAGGGTTGTCTAGATCTCCACCTGCTGGCTCCACGACACAACGGTCATCCACCAGCCTGGAAAGGTAAACACACAGAGTCATCTCAATGAAAACAATTCTACAAACGCCTTCGAGAGGCACATCAGTATCCGTGGTCATAAAGAATTATGGGTCATGAACTCTAAAAGAGCTTCAGTCCTGGCCTGGAACATGAATTTCTTCATTTCTACAGACTTCTGGTGGACATCCTGCTAAATCATTTAAAAAATAAGCTCCAAATGCTTTGCCAAAGTGCCTTTAAGGTCTAATTATGTTATGTTATATATGCAGTCCTATTCGATAATACCCCTAGGCTAGCCTGCAACTAACTACAGCAGCCTTTGTGGGTTTCTGGGAAACAGGTTAAAACATGTTTATAGGTTGCCACGCCAGTTCAATAAGACACTTGTGAGCCTGAATGGCTGAAATAGCCCAAGGGAAAACCCTGGACACTTCTGAATGCGGTTTCAGAAAGCCATTCCTGTATAACATTTGCTTTTTAAGATGACCGTCTCCATCTTTTTGTTCTTGCATCTGGCCTTAATCCAAAACAGAGGTGCTATTTCATCCTGACGTTAAAACAACAGTAAACTTTGGGCTGAAAAGTTCATACAGTGAGAATAATACTAAAAAAGATCTCTCCCTTTCAATGACCAAAAGGCTTCATTGTAAATGTAAATTCAAGATTGTGCCTTTATTTAGGAAAACGGACATCAAATGAAGCCATTTGAATGGATATTTTAGCAAGTTCTAGTCAACCATCTGTGTAAAAAATACCCAAAGTGTTTATGAGATGTCCTGAGTGATTCTAGGTTGTTAACGGGACTGTAACTTAATGTAACTCTCAATCTTTTTGTAAACCAAAAACTCAAACACATCAAAGCTCAGAGTAAAAGTAAGCCACAGTACAACCAACTAGCAAAGAACAAGAACAGCTGGAGCTCTCAAGACTAATGCCAATCGTTTTATTTAATAATAAACTGAACTGATGAGACATGAAATTTCACATTGATGGCTATGATTTACTGCTTTTTAAATAAACATAAAAGCTGTATTTTGTGCAGGGTCTTGTGCTGAGGTGAAGAAAGGCAGGAAGACAGAGAAGCCAATTAAATACTCTTACCCCAGTGTGCTTATAAAACCATTGACAGTTCCTTCTGCATACAGGGAGACAATATCCCCTACATGCAGAAAACTGGACGCTGAATCAGACATCTTTGCTATTTACAGCACGCAGCAGTCTGGGTGTTTCAGTCTGATCTTGAAAAGCCCGGACACTTTTCTTACAAACTCTTCCTGATAAATAAAGTGGGTGTAGGCACGCGCTTCACCCACAGTTGAAGTATAAATGCATCCCGGTAGAGCTGGAAAAAATGCAAAGGAAAGAAAACCTGCAAAAGTGAATCCCTGCTTGGATGTGCAGCTGGGAATGTAAAGCGCAGTGGTTTGAGAAGCAGAAGTGACTCGTTGTTGGAGTTTTGCGGCGTACCTGAGGTCATAGTGCTTCAAACCAGGAAGCACGCGTAACTTTGTCAAGTCAAAACACGCCTGTAGGGGAGGCACCGCGTGGAAGAATACAGAGGAGACTCGCTAACACCCTCTCCACACTGTAACCGAGAGCACTGACAGAAAGAGAAAGCTAAAACAAAACGGACAGCTTTGTTTATGAGATTATGAGCTATTTGACGCGTCGCGACCCTCGCTTACTCTGTGGATAAATAAATAAAAATACATTGTTTATGACCTATCATTTTTAAGTTTAAATAAATAGATATGTGTGTACCTGTAGCTGTTTTCTCAGCGCAATATAACAAAATATTAAAAAGTTAAAGATTTTTTTTAAACTACCTGTACTGTTTTATTAAAGTGCCCCTATTATGGGTAATGAAAGGTTCATATTTTGGTTTTGGGAGTCCCCAACAACAGGTTGACATGCATGCAAGGTAAAAAAAAACACGTTCATTGTCTTATAATATGCATTTATTTTTAGCTCAACGACTCCACACGATCCTTTGCTTGATGCTAATCTGCAGTGATTGGTCTGATTGGTCTCATTTTCATTTCATTATGCCTGTAATGCTTGGTAAAGCAGCGCTGCTTTGTGTACAGCGTTACCAGGGAAACCGCTATTTTTACCGCTCCAGAAGCTACACCTAGTGGCAAAGAATGAATTTGCATTTTCATGCAGTCCAACCAGAAAAGACCAACATGCAATGTGCTAATGTTTCATGTTGAGGTCAACATGAAACGGCTTGGGATTCGTTTTAAAAACGACTCCTTTCAATGATTCAGAGTGGACTCTTTCTTTTGATAGACAATAACTTTACACACCCTGCACTTTCAGAGTTAAAGGGGTCACATGATGCGATTTCAATTTTTCCTTTCTCTTTGGAGTGTTACAAGCTCTTGGTGTATAAAGAAGATCTGTAAAGTTGCAAGTCTCAAATCCAAAGAGATATTCTTTATAAAAGTTTAAGAGTCAGCCATGACTACCTAAAACAGCTCATTCTAACACACCCCACATGTCTACCTCACTATGTGGGAAGATTTGATAACGTCGCCCAAATGTTCACGCAAAGAAAGGCGTAACTTTTTTTTATTCTCGCTGTAGCATTGTTGTTGCTGCCGCCTTGTTGTGAAGGCGCTGTGTGTTTTTTTGAGAAAGCGAAACTACTTTGTTTGGCCTTCCAAAAGAGGACGATATAAGCTTTGTCATGCTTGGAGCTGATCCGTACTGGTTGCTGAGGAAATCGCGCTGTCGATCGCCAGATCGGCTTCCACCGTGGACGAAGCAGAGTCCAGCCCCGGGGTCGTCACATGTGGTTGCTGAAGCCTCCGGACGATCTTCATAGAACCGCCGCAGCGCCGCTTCTCTAGCCCTCCGGCCTCTGCTCACTCTAGCCGCTGGCCTCCGCTCACTCTTGCCCGCCGTGTGTGATGCTGTGTTTCGGTGTGAAAGCGAAACTACATTGTGTGCCTTCCAAAAGAGGACACGCTAGAAATCAGTGGTTAAGTGTATTTACAACACTGTTCCAGAACACTTCAACATGGAGGACTGCTTTCCTGATCACCCCTTTGGTTTAGAGTAGACTACAATGCCGTCTGTTTTGACTCACAGACTGTAAGTACGTTTTATATTTAAAGAGTTTTGATATTTTTTATATTAAAGTGAGTTTTTGGGCAGTGTAGAGTAGGGCTTGTTGTTAGTCATTTCTCCCCCGATCCCAAATGCAGACATGGTTTTATGTTTAG
This sequence comes from Sinocyclocheilus anophthalmus, assembly GCA_018155175.1. Lineage (NCBI taxonomy): Eukaryota > Metazoa > Chordata > Actinopteri > Cypriniformes > Cyprinidae > Sinocyclocheilus > Sinocyclocheilus anophthalmus. The sequence goes on from JADLZN010008092.1 coordinate 171,455, forward strand.
CGGTGCGATGCTACGCTATGCAATGCGTAAAAAGACAGTGTAAGTCATTACAATCAGTAATTATGTCCCCACTGGATGCAACGACTGCCTCGTTTATAATGGTTTTTCATGTTTTTGAATCATCGCTCTGGCCTGACAGGGCATTACATTATGGTAAGGGGTGTAACATTTCTGTCACAAGCTTGAGGTATTCGGCCAATAATAACGCACTGGATAGCTGGCCAATCACAGCACACCTTGCTTTTTCAGACCGATGAGCTTTGTAAAAATCAATGTGTTTCAGAAAGGCGGGGCATAGATGAGAAACAATAATGTACAGCATGTGGAAAAAAATTATGTGTTTTTTAGCCTTAAACCGCATTAAACACATTTCATTAAACCAAATACAAAAAATAATGTTCTTTTTAGCAACATCATATGACCCCTTTAAAACTTTGCAGGATGTTTTCATTCACTTTGAGCTGTGTTACACACTGCATGAAAGGTAATTTTCAAAAATCCATAATAGGGGCACGGTAATGCCGTTAATAGTCTATACTTATTCGGTAAAAGTTATTTTGATAAATATCTGATAGCATTTGTTACAACAACCAACATTATTTTTTAAGGGTTAGATTAGTAATGTATGAGAAGTTCCTCTAATGAGAGCTTGTATAGAGCAACAGGCTTCTATCCTAAAAAAAAAAAAAAAACAAGGACAACACACCTCTCATTTCATAAACTTGGACTAAATTTCCTGCTTCAGTTCTTAAGACAAAACATGATATTCAGCAACACAATAAGGGGCTCTTGGTTTAAATATAGATGCACAATCAAATTTTTTCATCATTTTGATAGGCCAGTTTAGCTTCAGCAGTATATCAATCTGATCCACCAAGTGATGTTTTTGTGCATAATGGTAATAATAAAGACTTCAAGAATATAATATTATAAATATTTAATGCTCCAGCAGCTCTATATTCTTCAATGTAGTACTGGTAGTTACTACAGCAAGAGAGTTTCACACTTTGATGTGTTGTGGTTTATGTTGAGAGGCTTTAGATTCACAGATGAGAAAGGTGCTATCCATCTTTCCATTCATGTATGAAAAGGTCACACTATGTCTAGTTGGTATATAAAATGATTATTCACAAGAGACATGGAAATGACACCATCAGCAAGAAAAGCTACCTACGCACAGATCTGTGACATGCAAAATCACATCTGTGCACAAGTACTTGCTCTGAACGTTGAGCTGAGTTTCCACATATTCAAAATGAATGTCCAGGCAAATTTGCATTCAAATCATTCAATTGTGGCTGGATTTGCACTGCTGGCTGGCACTGAAAGTCAATTAGAAGTTTATTATGATTTTCCCATTCTCTCTCCTTGTGCAACCCTGTGTTTCTGATTACAATGTGAAAACTCTAGTTGAGTAATTACGGTCATATTTTGGGAATGTTGGTGCACAACAGTATTTACACAAGTGAGACATGTTGCTGAAGTCACAGAACTGAGCAACACCTTCTCAGATCTGCTGTCATGGTATTACATTAAAACCACTTTGCACATTAGCAAAGCTTTTAACTTTACTGTTATTATTTAAAATACAATAATTGAGAGTAAACTAAAGTGCTGACTTTTCAAAGAGCTGTCTCTTTTCTAATTAGTTCTTCAGTCGGTGAATAAATCACGTGCAACCATAACAACATTTCTGACACCATAGAAGGATTTTTTTCCCTAGCCTTAGCTATGGCCTCATTTGGAAATATTTTTTATATTCACATTATCTCCAAAACCAGTATTTTACAGGTTATTTGCTACCCTCCGTTGGCTCGTTAAATCTCACTTTTAGCTCAGATCTCCCTATAAGGGCAAGGTCATGAACAGATTTTGGCTGACTGCATATTAATGACTCTTAACAGACAGTCAGGTGAAACTGAGGAAAACTTACATGAGCTGTAAATGACTACATTAAACAAATACTCAAAGTTATTACTTCAAGAATGAGCCAAATAACAACTGAGAGTAGCAAAGACAAAAAAAAAAAGTTGTTACATAGGAAGTGTGTGTGTGTGTGTGTGCATGCTATGCTCACTTAAGGCACATGACCAAAGGATCCTCCAGCTTTACCTACAGTTTGTTCCTCATATCCTTATTGACACAGGGAGACGTTTACAATGGCTCAGCCCACTTATCAAACAGGAGGAAAACTTCATTACCACAAAAAATGTCCTCTGTCAGTTTTAAGTTATTTTGTTAAGTTCAAAAACGATGTCATTATAATGGAAAAATAGAAACGCTGTCAGCATTTTTCCCAGATATGAAACATCATGCATTTCCTGTAAATGGAGCAGAGTAAAACCCAGAAAAATTCTCCAGAACTCTCTCAGAGTAACCACTAATGATGCCCTCATTAGTATTAGATTACATTTCCTGTTGGTATTGGATATCTTAAAGCACTTGGATTTTATATGTTATGGTTTTGCAGTCCCTGCACCCAAACTTTATAATGTTTTGTGATGTAATTGCATATCATTATGATGATAAGATTCATATTTAAAGTAACAGTTCACCCAAAAATTTAACTTTGTTGAAAACATACTCACCCTCAGACCATCCAAGAAGTAGATGAGGATTGTTTCTTACAAACATGCAGCTTCTCACCTCACAAGACGTTAACTGATGGACTGGAGTGGTGTGGATTATTGAGATGTTTCTTCAGATGTTTGGACTCTCATTCTGACGGCACCCATTCACTGCAGAGGATCCTTTGGCGAGCAAGTGATGTAATGGTAAATTTCTCCAAATCTGATGAAGAAAAAACTTTATTAGGATCGACCTGAGGGTGAGTAAATTTTAAACAACATTTCATTTTCAACTATTTATTTATTACTTCAAATTAATAGTATCGAAATATTATGACAATGTAAATATATGCATTTTTATCTAATTATGATGGTTTTATGCCACAATAAACTCTTTTATGACTGATGTGGGTGGGATGCTAATATTTAGGAAATGTTTTGTTGTAAATGTAATCTGCTCTTTGCATTTTTATGCACGTGTGTGAATGTAGAGCGAGAGCATATCGACATCTGGGATAATCTATCCTCCACCCATACCCACAAAATATGTAAATGTGCCACTCCTTCCTGTTTCAGTAACATTACGCACTGCAGATTGTGTTTTTTTTTTTTTTTTTTTCCCCCAAAAAAACGTTTTTTTTAAAGGAGTTAGCGCCATACATGCTGTGACTCCAGTGTGCAAAGAACTGTGTGATGACACTTATGCAGAGTATTTTACATTTTAATGAATATACTACAGTCAATTATTTACAGTCACACACAAAACTGTTACATTAGCAATTTCCATGAGAGCCAATGCTGCGTAGCCATCAAGAACAAAAATCACAGAGAATAATATTAGTGACATCAGCTTATCTTAAGTCATATACTGTATCTAGAGCAAATCATCTTGAGCTAACAAAGTTAGCTTTCTGCATGTGAATATCTTTGGTAACCTAATGGATTTCAGTATTAGGCATATTTAAAAATTAATGAATGATGTCATGCAAATACATTATGCACAACCCCAAAAGTGAAGAGAAAGAAGACATTTCTGAATCACTAGCACCATGTCACCCTTACGTTGTTAGAGCTGCTGTACTAAGCATTATACACATGCAAATTGTTTACTACAACAGAAGAATTTTGAAAGTGTGTAGCTGACACATTTTGGCACACGCAGTGCATTTGACTGTGTTTATTTAACATGCATTTACTCATTTTAATACTCGTGGTCTGTGAAGGGTTGATGTGTAAACTGCCATTGCTGTCTGTTTGAAAACTGCGGCCTTCTCAGGCAGGAACTGCAGAAAAATACGCATCTTCAGTCAAAGGTAATGTATTCATATACGAGACAGAGTTTGTATCGCAAACTCTGTGTACTGTAGTAGACTGTGTACAATTCTAGCAGTTCCCGTTGTTACCGTAGGGGAGGTTCATATATTGGGGGGAAATCACCAGAGATTGCAGAGTAACGCTGTGTGCTGCGGAGTAGCCAGACTGTGTTGTGTACCTTGCATGCATTAATAGTAAACGACCATACTCCAGTCCTGCCTTTAGTGTGATTTTTCATGCCAAGTTACCACACTCTGCTTAACAGATATCATGCTGATTGAGATTAAACACAGAGATAGAGATAGTATTTTATTTACACATGCATGTTTTTTCCATTCTAATTTAACGCAATCTAATCCTTTCTGGAAGCAATCTAATCTTCTAAACCATTCTAATCTAGATTTCTAGAAGTTCAGACATGATAACTTGAGTCATGTCATGTTTAAAGGTTTGTCTAACCAGGATAAAGTGTATTGACGTATTGAAGATGTTCACAGCTACAGTATTGTTTTTTCAGCTAATCATTCTGTTTGCTAAGGAATTCTGTCTTTTCAGTCAGACAAGGATTAATCAGCTCTTTACAAGACAATCTTAATTAATATTATTTCACTATTTTGTTTCTTCAGTGCTCTTTAATCTATGTCTGTGCAGGTTGCATCACTGACTGTAAACAAAAATACTGTACAGCTGTTTCCACAAACAAATTAAGCAGCAAAAACAGTTTTCAACATTGATAATAATGAGAAATTATTATTACTAACTGAGCACCAAATCGGCATATTAGAATGATTTCTAAACGATCATGTGACACTGAAGACTGGAGTAATGGCTGCTGAATTCATAGGAATAAACAGCATTTTAAAAGACATTAAAGCCTTGGTGAGCATAAGAGGTTTTTTTCAAAAACATAAAAAATATTAATTATTCCAGACTTCTGACTGGTATATGTGCATTTATGCATTTTGTTTCATCTGTATTTAATTCACCACAGCTTGAAAACTAGTTTCATTACTTGCGCTTTAATAGTAATGTTAAAAACTTTCAGTTTAGTAAATTGTAGTGAAATTATAGCGTTTTAAAACAGCATTTTAATGCCAGCAGAGGGCAATCACACCCATCAGTCAGTGTGGGAGAACAGCAAAAGGGGGTGTGACTCCATGGACCCCTATTGAGAGGGAGCAGCCATCCATAGCTTTGATAAGAGAGCTGCTCTCTGGTCACTGCAGAACACAGAGCCTTTTGGCACAAGGGATCCCAAACTGCAGCAGTGCCTTCATCAGTGTCTTTGCTTCAGCTTCAGCCTCTGCCATCTGTTTTTAGTTTCTGATTTTGAAGCAATTTCCTCTGACTTGTATATTACTGGACTTTGCCTTGAAGATGGGGATACGAGATTATAAATTGATTTATCTTATGACACTGGCTTTGCTTCTGAGTGCTTGTGCTTCAGAAGCGAAAAGAGGAAGTCAAGACAAGACAACTGTTGGCAAGGATAGTTTTAATCAAGTTGATTCACAAGAAAGCACACCGCAAGAAGTGTTCAGTGTGGAAGATGACGATAAAGGAACCATGGTCACACAAACTACAAGTCCTTTGGCCTTCACAGAGATGGCCAATTCGTCACTGGCTGAAAATGGAAACAGCACTGAAATAACTAGTGAACAGGTTCCTAACGGTGATCCAACAAAAAGGAGCATCACAAAAATCCAAAATCCTTTGTTTCCCATTACTGACAGCTCTTACAGTGCTTATGGGATTCTCTTTTTGGCTTTTGTGGTGTTTGCCTTCGGCATCGTGGGTAATCTGGCGGTAATGTGCATTGTGTGGCAAAATTACTTCATGAGGAGCGCATGGAACTACTTTCTTGCAAGTCTGGCTTTTTGGGATTTTCTGGTGTTGTGCTTCTGTCTGCCTGTGGTGGTCTTTAACGAACTCACCAATAAGAGGCTTCTGGGAGATTTCTCCTGCAGAGTTGTGCCTTACATAGAGGTAAGGCCCTTCTAAGGCATTGTCAAGTTTACATTTAGTCTTGATCAATTTCTCATGGTCTAATGTACCTGAAAAATATATCTTAAATGTAGCTAGTGCCAATATTTTTTAACAGGAACTTTTAAATTCCGATACAGTATTAATTCTGGATTTCTAACACTGCAGTAAAATAACCCTGTAACTTTAACTTTAGTTTTCATAAAACACACAGAATTAACTATTTTAAACACCCATGTAAGTAGTCACCTAAAAGTCCTTACAAATCTACATGTAAATCTTTATGATTACTATTTATGACAATCAAGAGTGACGCACACCATATCGGTTATATATTATTTGACAATGTTGCAGATTTTTGATTTATCATTGTTGATCAATATAGGATATTTAATTGTGCACTTCCTCTTATTTTAACATATCAATTACCTTTGTCATCATCTAATGCTCATTTAAAGTTTATCTAGTAATTGTAACTTTAAGTAAGCTAGTGTTATTTAGTAACACTGTCAAATGTAAAATAATTTAATTAGTAATTAGTCAAATTCAGATGAATATACTTTTTTCATACTTTATATTATACTGTTCTGATTCCTAAATTCACTTGTAGCATTTATTTATTTTTGTAGCCTAACTAAATCTCTTAAGAGATTACCACTATCTATGTCATTATATATTTAAATATTTATATTATATTTAATAATAATAGCATTTCACGATAACATGAAATTTCACATAACATGAAAATAATTACCACAGTTTTAATAATCTAATATTTATTTTTACTGTATCTCATGAAAAAACATCATGAAAACACAAACATATATTATATGATTATAACAATAATGATTTTTTTGCACACCCTCCAGGTAACCTCTCTTGGTGTAACAACCTTCAGTCTGTGTGCTTTGGGCATTGACCGCTTCCACGCTGCCACAAGCTCTATGCCAAAGGCCCGACGAGTTGAGCGCTGTCAGAAGGTCCTGGCTAAGCTGGCGGTGGTTTGGATTGGCTCCATGGTGCTAGCGGCTCCTGAGCTGCTCCTGTGGCAGCTGCATCAGGTGACACCACCTAGTCTGGGTCACCAAGTGGACACCTGCATCATGAGTCCATATCCAGATCTCCCCGAATCCATCTATTCTCTCATTATCAACTACCACGATGCACGCATGTGGTGGTACTTCGGCTGTTACTTCTGTCTGCCCATTGTCTTCACCCTGCTCTGTCAGCTGGCCACATGTCATGTATCCGGCGGGAGCGGAAGTTCTTCTAAGCGGCCCGAGGAACGATCTCCATCCAAAAAACAAAAGCTTCAGCACGCTCAGCAAGTCGAACGGCAGCTCAACTGCACGGTCATGGCTCTAGCAGTCGTATATGGTGTCTGTACGCTGCCAGAGAATGTTTGCAACCTGACTTTGGCGTATGCTCCCATCCAGGTGTCTGAGGTGGTGACTTCTCTTCTGGCCCTCATAAACCAGTTTTTTCTGTTCTTCAAGTCATCTGTGACACCAGTGCTGCTGCTTTGCCTGTGCAAGTCTTTGGGCCAGGCCTTCATGGACTGTTGCTGCTGCTGCTGTGAAGAATGCCAACCGAGCAACTCTTCATCTACCCAAAATGTCGCTGAAGGCAAGCTCAAGACCACAAATGACGTGTCCTCCATTTTTTTTGACAAAGCCAAGGACAGTTCAACCATCTTGTCCATTGGCAGCTGAGTAGGTGGATCCCGTCCCTAAGTGATGACATCATGAGATGACATGGAACCTACAACCTACCTTCTTTCCATTATCCACAAGTGGCCATCTTTACATTAGCAGTTCTTACTGTTATGTTGGAGCAAGTTAGCTTTGCAATTTGTCCAATTTGCAATTTTGGTTTTGGTACAAACTTAGTGGGTAAAAATCTTTTTTTAGTTAAGATCTAAGTTCTAAGTTTGGCATCTGAAGGCTAATTCACTCTAAATTATGTTCACAAGTCTGAAGATTAATTCCATAATATTTCAGGATGGCTCAATGTACCTATAAATTCTTAAAATTATAATTCACCCAATAATTTACTCACCCTCGCGTCATTTCAAACCATTGACTTTTTCTCATCTGTAGAACACAAAAGAAGATATTTTGTAAGACGTCTCCATGTTTATGTCCACACAATGGAAGCCAGAGGGCTCCAGTGTTGTTTTGGACCCCAGTGACTTTCATTGAATGGACAAAACAATGTTTCATTGTATCCACTTTTGTGTTCTGCAGAAGAAAGGAAGTCATACAGGGTTGGAACAACATGAGGGGGTGTAAAAGATGCCACAATTTTGATTGTTGGGTGAACTATCCCTTTAATATATCACCAGGGTCTCCATTAAGTCACTGTAATTTTTACTTCAAATGTCCCACATTCATAGCTCTACTTTTTTGTACAGACAATGAATTTTACACATAGCTCTGAGTGTATAAATATTCATTATATCAGAAATGCAGTGAATACTACCAGATCACAAATAACACATCATCTTGTTCATATAATAGGAAAACTTGTGAAACAAAAATGTAAAGAGTTTTTGTCTGTTACTCAGGCAAATGCTATTTATCACTAATTTTAATTAATGCCTCTTTTTTCATAACCACTGAACATTGAACATTGGTCTACACTGTTGATTGTGAACTTCTGTATATAAGCACTCAGCTGTATTAGAATGTAAATAGATCATTTTTGAATGCAAACTCCCTGAGCAAACTAGCTTTTCGAGCCCCTTCATGTAGTATGGTGAGACAAAAAGACAGAATTTGAATGGTGTACCTCCTCAAGGGATTATTGTAACTTTGCATATAGCTGCTTTCATAAGCAAATTCTTTTAAAAGTCCATAAACAGTTTATAAAACTCTATTCAGTAAATGCCTTTAAATAATTTATGTTGTCTTATTCATCTTTGAAATTGCAAGAAATAGTGTCAAGAGTTGTACTAATCTCTCAAATGTCCATCAGGGCCTGAGGGAGAAGATTTGTCCTTAAAGACTTGGTTTCTTCATTCCCTTAAGGTTTCTATTGTTCTGAAAAGGAGATGGAAGCTTCTACTGTGAATATCAATAGCCAGACTACGGCTGAGTTGCCAAGATACCGTCTAAAAATTCACGTGTTTTTTCCAGAATGTCCAAGTGTGAACAAAAACCCACTTGGATTTGCCACCTTTTCTTGTCAATGTAGGAATCAAAGAATTCATCAGTAGTACAACGTTTGTACGCTTGTCATGTTCGTCGGTGTGCTGACCAGTGCGTATGGAAGCAAGCTTAGACACTGAAAGGAGTCATTAGTCATATAAAATACGTGTTTTTTCAGATGGGCTCTCGAAAAACTCATCTTCAAATTGATTATCTAACATTCAGTGGACCGTGAAAGATATTAAACTAAATCAAAGATACAAATGTTTGGGTTAGACTGACGTGTGTTGTTGCAGGGGTTGTTGGGAGGGGGCTGGACCTCTTCTGTCTTGTGGTTTTGGCTGGCGCTCAGAGCCTTTCAGAGATTCAGAAGACAAGTGAGAGAGGTAGAGAATGGCCTCATTAGAGAAGTGAGGAGGGCTTTAAGAGAGGAGATCCACTGGCCATTATGACTGCAGGAGAACAGACGAGGCTCTGTTCTCCGTAATGAAGTTTGTGCCACAAATCAACAAATCTCTTCACAACACTCATTATGACAGGAAGCATTATACTACAGTAAATCATGGATATAATAAAAACAAAACATTAAAAGAGGTAGTTTCAGGTATATTGGTATATAGGTATATTTCAGTATATTCACATTTGGATTTGGAAAGTACAATTGTGATTTACTTCATGTTAATTCAGTTGCATTCAAATTTACTCTATTTCATTGTCCAATTAAGCATGACAGCTCACATTAGATGTTCAGTGTCATGAGTTCTTATTGAGGTCACCTCCAGGACAATGTCATTTTGAACAAGAGGTACATCTCCCACTAGACAAACATATATTTGACGTCATGTTCCAAAACTCCAAGATAAAAAAAGGAGACTGACTGATTAGTCAACATAAAAGCACCTAATGGTTTTAGAATTTAATGTGATGCATTTATTATAAATCTATTTAAACGCCAGACTTGGAAGAAGAAGAAAAAGCATTGTGCAAGATTGTGCATCTGCAGGCGTGGCATTTTTCAGAAGGGCTAAAGAAACAAGCTCTAATTTAAAAAGATTTATTTCCAAACGAAGAAGTTGCAACTTAGCATGTCTGTGTACAAAATTCACGGTTTAAAATCATTTGTCACTGTATATAAGTCACAACTCAAACAAACAAACCACAGAGTTGTTAAATGGCAATAGTAACAGTAACACAGTAATACGGTTCAGTTCGTTTCAATTCATCAATTTATATATAATTGGGCCCTTAAGACATTACTTACATTCTACAAAGTTTTCCAAAGACTAAAATCTGTCAAGTGTTGGGGATGAAACTCTTTTGCAGATATATAATATATAATAATATATATCTATATCTATAGCTTAATATATATACAGACTAAAGCAATAACCTAAACAAGGAGCCTGTGTAAAAATGATCATTTAAACGAAAAAAAAACTAAGATGGAATTTTTTCGCATCTAAAGCCTGCATATATGTAATATATAAGTAAATAATAAATAATAATAATAAATATCTAAATAATAATACATAATTTATTATTAACTAGGATGGATAGCTTGATATGCCTTTTGCAGGGGCAAAACACATCACACGTTATCAGGAGAAAATGAAAAAACATGATGTTGCATATCAATGACAAAACAAACCCTCAAAATGTGAGTTTATCTGAATATATGCATAATACATCACTCAACACTGCACATAAAACAAGAAATCCCAAAATGAATGTTGAGAAACGCTCCGGTTACTAACAACCGGTTACTACAACCTCCTGAGATTCCCTGAGATAAGGGACGAGCATTGCGTTGCTGATGCTTTTGGGGAAACTCCTGTTTACTCTGATACCGAAGCCTGATTTGTTCACATTCTTGTAGCTGCACAAACCAATGGCACTTCAACGTGCCAAAAGGGGAGGTCCGATCTTTATATAAGTCGGCTCTGAGCACCATTTCGTCAGAATCTTTCGACTGAAGCGACAGTCATCGATTTGTGTGAAGCCATATAGCACTGCAGCCTACACAACGCCCCGTTCCCTTATCTCAGGGAACTGAGGTTACATTAGTAGCTGGAGTGTTTCTTTTTGAACGATCTCTCCCGTTGCATTGACACACTTATGGGGAACACATCCAATAGTGCTGTGCTATAAGCAAGTGCAGAACGATGCCGCTCTGCGAGCCCAGCACAGACACTCATACTGAGGGCTCCTGTAAGCATGAGCCAAAGCCATTTAGGCTGAGGACTACATAACATAACCCTCTCCACTTACAAAAGGGATTAGGTAGTATTAAGCAGACAAAATCCGGGCCTGCAGGGATGTCCAATTTATAAAACCTAGTGAAGATAGACGGCAACTACCAGCCAGTGACCGCACAAATATCACCAATAGAAATCCCACTGGACCAAGCCCAGGAAGAGGCCATTCTTCTGGTGGTCAATGACTCGCTTGAACCACGTCACCCTGTTAGCACAGTATGAGGGCGAGGTGGATTAAATCTCTGAGCTCCCCTCAGAAATGTAACGAGTAAGTCGTTTCTGCCGACTGACTGGTCAGCCACGAGTGAATGATTCGCCGCGATGGCTGCCACATATACTTTGAGCGTGGAAGAGGTGTGCCCCTTATCCAGCAGTTCTTCTAGAAAGGTTAGCACGTGGGACACTTCACAAGAGGACGGGTCCTCGTTCCATGCTGGAAGAGAAGACTGACTATTACGTCATGTAGACGGAGCTCTAGCCTCCAAAATGATCCCATCAAGAGGCCAAACATGATTTGGCCGGGGGTGCCAAATCATGCCCTTCGCTTGCGAGAGAAGGTCCTTCCTCAGTGTTATCAGCCAAGGGGCTGCCGATAGCAGCTGAATCAACTCGGGGAACCACATCTGATTCCTCCAGTGGGGGGCCCCCAGGATGACTGAGCATGTGGCTTCCCTGACCTGTCTGATGACCTGAGGAAGCAGAGAAACCAGGGGGGAAGACATACAGGCGAGCGCTGGGCCAATTATGGGCCCGGGCATCTCAGCCTCTCAAAAAGTAGATTGGGCAGTGAAAGTTGTCTTCTGAGGCTAAGAGGTCCACCTCTGCCCTCCCGAAGACAGACCAAAACATTTGAACCATTTGGGGATGTAGTCTCCATTCTCCTGGATCTACATTGTCCCTGGACAGCATGTCTGCCCCCTGGTTCAGTCTGGCCGGCTCATGAACTGCTCTCAGTGAGAGGAGTTTGCCCTGTCCTCATAAAAGGAGGCGTCAAGCCAACCTGTGAAGGGAGCGTGACCTGAGTGAAAGTAAAAGGGAAAAGGAAGTGACATGTGGCCAAGTATGATGGCCCATACTTGGAATATCCAAGTGCACACACAGTAGTGAACACACACCCGAAGCAGTGGGCAGCCATATTGCTGCGGCACCCGGGAAGCAGTTGGGGGTTTGGCCTTGCTCAAGGGTCTCACTTCAGTCGTGGTATTGAGGGTGAAAGGTTACCACCGTCATGTTGTCCAAATGGACCAGGCCGTGGTGCTCCCTTAAGGCCGGCAGGAAGGTTTTTAGGGCCTGAAAAACCGCCGTCAGCTAGAGGCAGTTGATTTGTAAGCGCTGTTCCAGGTTTAACTAGGAGCCGAACATCGGTCTGCCCTCGTGCAGAGCTCCCCAACTGAGTTGGAGGCAACTGTTGTGACCACCTTCCTTCTGGAGGTCAGTCCCAATGGGATGCCTGATTGAAACAGGCGAGAGGTTTTCCAAGGGGCTACGGCTCTGAAGCAGCGGTGGGTTACCCTGAGATGAAAACATCCTAGGTGCCAAGCGTGGGACAGGACATGGGCTTTGAGCCAGAGCCACTGAGCGGGCTCAGAGGAATCACAGAGGAAGCGGTTGACATGAGGCAGAGCATTCTCTGGAAAGCCCTGTGCGGACGTGAAGTCCCTAATTTGAATGACACCACTAGTTACTGAGCAGTCAGGGAGTGCACTGAATGAGAAGGATGGGCCCAGCTTGAATGGAGCTTCCATCGATTGGTTTTAATTGGAGGGATGGAGAGCGAGGGATTGCTTCTGAGGCTCAGGGTCCAACGTCCCTCTGGGGTGGGGACCTTGGTGCTTCAGAAATGGGTAATGTTTCGCTGTCCAGGGGCTCTGCTGAAACCCAGGCTCAGATTAGGCTGGGGCTGAGGCGACGCTGGCTTGGCAGGCTGCTGAGCGGATGGAGCCTTCTGGTGACTTGAATAAGCCACCGCACTGGAGCGCTTCGGCAGGAAGTGATGTATTGCCTACGATGACTTCTGTGCTGCTGTAAACCGCTCTGCAAAACCATCCACTGCAGGGCCAAACCGTCCCTTAGGAGAGACTGGTGAGTCTAGGAAGATGACCTTGTCGGCATCCCTGATCTCTGTCAAATTCAGCCAAAGGTGGTGCTCCAGCACCACCAAATTGGCAATGGTCGCTGTGCACAGCTCTCTAAAGGCATCAGAACTCTGGCCAGACTCGTCCATGGTGCGGATAAGTTTGGCCTGGAACACTTGAAGCACCGCCTTCCTGTGGAGCGCTGAGCCAGCCTGGCCAGCCGCTGAGTAAGCCCTGTTTGCTAGGGATGAGGTAGTCCTGCATGGTTTAGATGGTTGCACTGCATGGGCTTTCAACTCATGACATGGAGTCATCAACGACGGCTTCCTCCTCAGATGCACCAAAGGAAATCAAGCCGCTCACAGCCGCCAAGGGGTGCTGATCCTGAATTGAAGCATACAGGAGAACCAAGGCTTTGGGGGGAGAGTGAAGGATGCGGGAGCTGCGCCAGCTTGATTTCACTCAAGCATAGTGTTAAAGCCCCACTGCTCCGCTGTTTCTTTCTCCTAGAGAAAGAAGAGGAAACGGCCGACTCGCGAGTGGAGAAGGGCGAGACTCATGCTCTCGCAGTGAGAGCATGTCATCTCAGTGAGTGCAGCCTCTGCGTGGGCACTACCTAGACAGGCGATGTCTCTGGAAATTTGCTCTTAGATGGCCGCAGGGGAAGGCTTCTGGCCTTCTTCCTTCTTCGGCTTCTTGCTTTCAGAGTCAGAAAGGAGATGATCTTCATCACTGAAGGAAAACAATTCTGATGAAATGGCACTCAGGGCCGACTTATATAGAGGTTGGCTCCTCCCCTTTTGGTGGGTTGAAGAAATCAGGCTTCAGTATCAGAGTAAACAGGAGTTTCCCCCATACGCTTGTCAATGCAACGGGAGAGACTGCTCGAAAGGGAACAATAAAAACTCAAGAAGTTTTTTTTTGACATGTTTATTCAATATTTACATGGTTATTATATATTTACATGGTCAATGTACAATGTGCTTTCCAGAAATACAATCATTTAACAGCAAGTCTGTAAAATATTGTGACATGAATTTTGCTTCAAATAAACTACAGAAACAACTCCAAAGATAAATACACATGTAAACGCAAGCATAATTTAAAAAAAAAATTTATTTAAGAAAAGAAAATAATAAACAGATAAATAAGAAGTTTATATAATTGCATTGTTTGACAAGTGATGTTAATCTGTGCTCCCTTGAGAGCCAGTCCACTTTCCATTCTGCATTGAAATGAGAGTTTTAACAGATGAAAGACAGATCTAGGCCCCAGACAAGACAGACCCTATGCCTCAGAACTCTAACCTCACCTACTGACACTTCTTCCATTCATTTGTGTACACCTTTAAGAGTTATCTTGGCATGGGCATGTCAGTCTGGTGAGGTGAATCCAGGGCTTCCCGTTTCAAGTCACCCTCAGCAGACATGAGAAAGTGATGAGTGTCCTGTGGGGGGACTCTCTTATTCTCAGACTAAACTCAATGAGGAAGGACTAATATGACCTGAATATCCTGCACTTCTGAACAGAATGCTGTCTCTCTGCGCCTTGTTAAGGGACAATGTTTGTTTTGTTTCATCGAGTTCTGAGAGGGGAGGCTGAGAGAGGGTGGAAAGGGACGGGGGGTCCATGAGAGATTCAACACAGTTGCTGTGGCAACTAGTTTTGGCCCCTTGAGTACACTAACATACAAATCAGGGTCTGGACTGAGGTCCTGGGCACAAAAAAACAACGCAACCGGAGCTATGGACCACCACGAATAGAGGACAGGAAACGCTAGTGAGTTTTATTCTGATTCACTAAATCACAATGCCAGTTTAAGGATGGAAAAGAAAAGTTTTCCATTTTTTGTCATTCTTGTGTATTCAAGGCACATGGCAATCTAAAAACAAGAGTAGGTGTTGCAGTGGCTCACGGAGAGGCCAAATTTCCCTGCTTCTCGAGGGCCCAGGACATCTCACTCCTTTTTTCCCCTTCATGTTGTGTGCCAAGCCTCTGATAGAGAACAAAATTGGTCTGTGTGAATGAAACTCGTAGTCCCCACAGATTCTGACAGTTACATTTGATTGTGAGAAACAGAACACAAAAAAGAAACAATACGGAATTTAAATTTTTTTTAGGATTACTGATAAACTAATGTAGTTTGATTTGTATTAGTTATATATTTTAGTTTTAGTTACAGTTGTAGTAATGTTGTCATTTTATTAGTTTTTTATTATGTCTATATAGGTTTTTATTAAGTTTGTTTAATTTAATTTGAGTTATTTCAGTAATTCAACATACAAAATGGAAATGAAATTTTATATATTGAATGTATTTATATATATATGTACATGTATATGTATATGTGTGTGGCTGTACATACACATATGTAGTTGTTTTTTTTGGTGTTTGGCTAAGTGTTATGTTAGAATCATTATTATATTCTTATACCTTTTTGTTCTTTAATATTTTTAATTGTTTTAGCTTTATTTTTTGTTTTTCATTTAAATGTTTAGTTTTGAAATGTATGCATTTGTCATTTTTATTTAAATTATTTTATTTTCTTAAATGTGTGTAAATACATAGTATTTATAGAGTTTTAGCTTTCAGTTTTAATTACTTTTTCTTATTTGCAAGTCGCTTTGGATAAAAGCGTCTGCTAAATGATTAAATGTAAAAGTACATTCATAAGATATTTTATTGCTCAGGTTTCTTTAAATTTATCAGGTTCTCTTACTTTTTGGTCAAATTACCTACTAAAGCTTTGCAAACTGCATTACATTCACAGAATACAGAACAGCAATAGCCGCTTGAGAAAAACAGGAAAAATGCTGACATTTGTCATGGACTTTCTTTGTGTTATGAGAAAAACTAAACAAACAAATTCTCAAAAACTATGTGGAAGAATCCTGTACAAACAAAGCTGTGCACGGGACAAGCCCACACAACGCCTAAAAGCAGAAATTATATAAGCATCAACAACGCCCTCCAGTGGTCGCAGATGCTCATTATACACAAAAGTATAGCTTATTTTGCATCAAGATGTTGTTACTATATGGGGAGTACCAAACCTACAAAAATTACAAAATAAATAAATAATGCAACACTAACAAAAATAAAGGATTTTTTATTTTTATAATGAATAAATGATAGAAACTAATTTCCAGTTAATTGTAGTCATTCATTTTTGTATTATTTTCCCTTTATTATATTCTTTATTTGTAACTTCATTCTTCATTATAAAATTTTTTTTATTTATTTTTAATTTTCGCAAGTTTTTTCCTCCATAATTATAATCTGGTCAGACACAAAAAAGGACTCAGAAAACTAAATCCAGTTTCAATCAGATTTAATTTTACAACTGTTACAACAGACGTCAAGGACAATATTTAGACTTGACGTCACATTTCACAGAAAGGAAATTAAAAAAATTTAAACAAAAGAAACAGCTCAAATGAGGAGAAAACAGAAATGGTTCACTTCTGCTGTGACAAACTATTATAACACACAGATATTACAGTCAAAAAGCACTGAGGTTTCTAC
Organism: Sinocyclocheilus anophthalmus; assembly: GCA_018155175.1. NCBI lineage: Eukaryota > Metazoa > Chordata > Actinopteri > Cypriniformes > Cyprinidae > Sinocyclocheilus > Sinocyclocheilus anophthalmus. Next base: position 188,323 of record JADLZN010008092.1, read on the forward strand.
AATTGTCATATCAAAACATTCACATTAGAACTGAAAACCTCTCCTGGTCGGCAAAAACAATACAGATGTCAGTCACTGTGTCAAAGCAAATTCAGCTATACAAACACAAATTCAGACCGATTAGCTTCAGTCCAGTTCAGTAATAGGTTGCCAGATCACCATGATAAACAACCGCACATGAACTCAGGGGCCCATTTATTTATATACAATAGTATATATAGTTGTCATTAGGAGCATCTGTGTTAGTGACACTGTAAATGTTGTTGTGGATTTAACAGAAGTCTCAGTTGTTGTGACTTTAATAAATTAAATAAAACATTTAAGAATGAGCTTTTTCTTCAGATAGCACGTAAGATTCCCAATTTGATAATTTAATTTAATTTAACAAAGTAGGCCTATATTTGTACTTCTGAATTTTTTTTTTTTAATTGCTTGGCAATATGGTAGAAAACCAACAGCTAAATTAAATGATGTTTGGTCTGTGGGGGGCATTTGGTATAAAGCATTTGTGGCCAAATACAGAGGCTAAATATCCTCTGTATTTAAATATCAGAATCCTAATTATTGGTTCATAAGTGAAGTGAGGTGTGGCCAAGTATGGTGACCCATACTCAGAATTTGTGCTCTGCATTTAACCCATCCAAGTGCACACACACAGTAGTGAACACACACACCGTGAACACACACCCAGAGCAGTGGGCAGGCATGTGCTGCGGTGCCCGGGGAGCAGTTGGGGTCTCGGTGCCTTGCTCAAGGGTCTCACCTCAGTCGTGGAAGAGAGTGCTGGCTATTCACTCCCCCCACCGACAATTCCTGCCGGACCAGAGATTCAAACCCACAACCTTTGGGTTACAAGTCCGACTCTCTAACCATTAGAGATATTATACATTATATACTGTAAAAAAGGACTGCAGCAGGATCAATGATAAAAAGAAGTGATTAATAGTCAATGTTTTGCGCATTTTTGGAATGTCAATGTAAAAATATCATGTTATCATTAGTACTGTCAGATGATGCTTTTGCTTTACCTGAACATGCACAAACAGATTAATTTATTTAAAAAATTTAAGATTTATGAAAAAAAAAATGCATGTATAATCTGCTAAGAAGTCTTAATTTTCCATACATTTCTTTCCTAAAGATACGTAAAGCTTTATTTCATAGATGTACCATAGAGATCAGTGTTGAGCTAGGAAAATTTTATTTTCCAGTGTCATTTCCTGGCTTTGGCAGAGTTTAGCTGGCGTTTTTAATCAGTGTTTAAGGCCTGACCATGAAGATCAGCTGTCTGTGTGTGTCGGCCAAGCATGACAATGAAGAAGATACTGTAGCTAATCTACAGATGCATTTAATGGGCCATTGTAGACCATTTAAAAACATTCAAGAACTGCATTCCACCGCAGCTCTCTGTCCCTAATAAAAATTGACAAATGGGCTCAAGGTTAATAACATGAATTTAAAATCAGTTAAGCAAAATAATTTTAAGTAAATGATTTTAAAATCTAGAAATCTTTAAACCCTATTTTAAAATGTCAGCTCTGCTGGTATTTAATATTTATTTATATATGGAATTTTTAAGTAAACACTAATACACTGAACTAGCAAAGAACGAAACACCAATATATAAAATATACCTGTATAAATTTTTCTGTTTACAAAAAGTCACACGTACACCACTCTACTGAGAATAAGTGAAATTTAAATTGTCTGGTACTGGTGCCAACCAAACTGTAAAAATACTCAAAATCCTAGCTGCAATGAGTGTACAATGAAGCTCAGCTTTATCATGCTTGTTAAAAGCTGATAAATATATACCACTTGGTACAGTACGGTTCGCTCGACAGTAAATAAAACCCTAACCTGTGCAAAGTTGGGCAAAAGAGAAAGGGGTTTGCCAAGGAAACAAGGACAAAATCTTTTTATGGCCATTTTTGTCTGTCAATGGATGTAAAATCAGTAACATCTTTTTAAAGCAACTGAATTTCATTAAATGATAAAAATGAATTCTCTGTTACCATTCATATCAACTGAACATAAGAAAAAAGGTAAAAGAAGGGAAAAACTGAAGAAAAAAAATCCCAAACATGAGTTGTTTAAAGGAAACCAGATTTAAAGTCAGTCCTCTTCAGACTGCACCTTGTTTTGAATCTGTTCTGCTCAGTACGATGATATGTCCATCTAACTCTTCTGGAAAAAGAACAGAAAAATATCCATTTTAAATACAATGTATGATTTCTTAACATTTATACATCAAGGATTTAAGTGAGTTACATTTACCATACTCGACTGCTTCCCGCTGTGAACTGAAGTGACCTCTGCAATTTGCCGCTGTAACTTGTGAGAGGTGGAGAGGGTGTCATCTTCACCGTCAAGGTCTCGTTCCGACTCTCGCGCCCTCTTACCAGTCACACTTCCTCCTGAGTGCAGCAGGTGTCCTGCTAAACACCACACAGAATATTGTAAACACAAAAATAGGAATATATTAACACACTTCCTTAATAAAGCAACTTTTTAAACTTTGGATATGTTGTAAAAAACTATGATATTCATGTAACACGCAGTACACATTTCCATGTCTGTTACCTGAATGTTGTGGACCTGTCATGTCGTGTGAGACATTACATTTGTAAATTCGACTGCTGTGCCCTGTGTCGGTCATGTGATGGTATCCTGGAAAAAAAGCAAGAGAAAAGAACTGCATGAGAAAACAGATCTTACGCAGATCTTATTTGCTAATAACAATTATTTACACCAATAAATCTATTAGTGTATTAAATTAACGTGAAAGGTGACACCTGATTGCTGTTGCTGTTGCTGAATTCCACTTGGTCCCTGCTGCTTTTCACTGTCAAATTTCAGCAGAATACTTCCACTCCTTTTACCACTGGAACCGCCTGATACAGCTGGTGCTTTCAGGATGTCAGTTTATGTCACATCAGTATGCACATACACACACACAAAAAAAACAAAACAAAAAAAAAAATAGATATTTTAGCCATGATTTAAAAATTTGTTCCCACAACTTAAGTCTTGTAAATTGTAAATCATTCCCTGGTTTAGTTACTGTACATCGTGACTACGAATTTAGCTAAATTAAAACGACTGAAGGAATTACCACAATGTGGTCATGATTTAACTAAAACAAGGGAACAAATAGAACATTGCCACAAATTAAGTAGTGGGAACAAAATCATAATTTGTGTCCATGATATCTATTTTTATTTCCCCATGTCATGTGTGGGCATCTGTAAATCAGTAGTTTGTTTGTTTGCTTTTTTTACACATTTTTATATTATATTATATCCTTCAGTTTGTCTTCAATTATTAAAGATATAAGAGATAAATTCCTTGGATTAAAAATATAATTGCTTTTAAATGAGTCAAAAAGTTGTTAACATTTGGTATTTATTAACCTTTCTTAAAACATTTAAGAAAATAAAAAAAGCTGATAGGCTTTATTTGTCTGTAATTTCAAATAAAGGGAAAAAAATGAAATTCACCTGGTGTATTGGTCCCCGACTGCTGTTCCCCTGGGGAGTACGCCATCCCATTCCCATTCCCGTTGTGTGTGGATGGTACGGAGGCCAGAAGTCCTGGTAAAATAAAATGTAGAATTATCTTCTACTACAACAATGCACAATTTAAGCATTTGCTAGAACTTCAGACAATTATACTCTTTATCAACTGCATGTGAGGCTTGTTTTTCACTGATAAATGTGATTGCATGTAAGCTAGATAGTTGCTTGCTAATAGAAGACAGTGAAAATTCTTGCCAAGTCCTCTGTAGCGTGAAAGTTGTTGGTAGATCTGCTTCATCCTCTCAATGCTGAGGCGGCTCGCTTCAGCGTGGTTCACCATGGGTTTGGGGTAGTGGACACCGATGATGCACTTGGCAGTGGCCTGCACAGAGTCTGGGGCATTCCATGGGTCGTAGATATATTTGGCAGGGAAACCTCGGAGAATAGGTAAATATCGTCTGAAAGAACAAAGAGAGATTAAACCAGTTTAATCATAAACATGAGGAAGGTTACGCGAGATGGTTATTGGGTTCCCATGTTTGAACAAGCAGGCACAAAAGGAATGACAGTTTCTCGGATTACAAAAAGCATCAAGACTGCAGCTTGTGGAAATGATTAATTTACAAGGATCACAAAATGGTATTTTCACACCATTAAACGGTGTAATATCATAAACGTGAATGTATAGATACGCGGCAATTCATACTACAAATAAAACTGTCAGCACAATAACTTTTGATGAAACGAGATGCTACCGAGCTAAAGTACAGGCTACTGCATTTCACGCTGATAAAGCATCAAGCTTCAACCACATTCACAGCTAACAGGTTTCCAAATGCTTTGGCTAAGAATGGCTTTCGTCTTAAAAGCAATCAACCACAATTCACAAAGAGGAAAGGGAAAGCTGAACTTTTCACCCAATCCGTGAGACGACCACACAGAAACACAAAAACATATACGCTAACATGCGTATGAGCTATGATAAATACAATGACAGCAATGTTTACAAGCAGACATATGCTCCTTGAAGGGGCCTATAATGAGGACAATGTGTTGGGAAAGTACCAAAATCCTGGAACACCAAATTCTGGAACTGGAAGGCCTTAGGTGGAAAAGTTAGAACACAAAGAGGCTACATGGGACAGGTTCATGTCTAGACCTCAACTGATACTATTCTGCATCTCAGTCATATATAAAAAAAACAAATGTTATGTATATGACCCCCAACTGTATAAAATCCCTTGTCCCTTATAAAATTACCCTTCCAAATGACCCAGAAATTCTTTACATTCCTCTGATCGAGTTACTTTAAAAAATGTTTCCTCATTCTATTAAACTGTCCTTCTGTGTGGCTAATCTTTAATGCATTCTAGCATTTAAACAAGGGCCTTGTAGTGAAAGCATGATATTCAGCCTGGAATTAGTGTGTATTTTTAGAAGCGTTACCAACCTAATGAAATCGCCATTAGGGTCAGTGCGCCTGCCGAAACCCACTGGACAGTAGCAATGAAAGAACTGTTGAAAGAAAGAGCTACAGGAGAGCCACATCCAGCTGCCTGCATTTACACTCCAGTCAGCATCCAACAGGAGCTCCTCGAACACCTGTCAATCATAACTACCATTATTCTCCAGCCAATCAAAGATGGTGGTTATTAGGTCATTTAGGCATATTAAAAATAGACTTTTACACTACAGTTCGAAAGTTTGGGGTCAGTCTGTAATTTTTTATACTAAACTCTTAAAATGAAGAAAAAAAACATCAAAGAATAAAAAGAAAATTTACATGGAAATAAAATACCTCAACAACCACAGCTGATAAAATATAGGTCACTATTATCATTATTAGTGTGACTTAAACACTCAAGGTCTATAAACTCAAATGTATCCATCCAGCATATTTTTATATTCCTCCTTAACAGGGGCTGGCAACCCTTCTGACATGAAGTGCCATTTTTTAAATTTTTCACAGTTTTAAAATCTCTGCTCTATGAAATAAAAAATTATATTTTATCTCCCATGTGTAAGATATGCACCTTCATGCCCTCTTCCCAACTGATCCACAGGTCTCCACGAGTGAGAAAACAAGCGACAGCATGACGGGCCAGGTGGTGGATCCAGCCCTCCTGCCTCAGCTGGGTCATAATGGCATCAATCCATGGAAAACCTGTCTTAGCTTCAGCCCATTTGGCTAAAGCATCTGGGTTCTTGTCCCAGGGGATGCGCACACAGATCGGGTTGCCTTCCATCTTATCAAATCTTGGGTTGTTGGTGGCGGCAGTGTAGAAAAATTCTCTCCACAGCAGCTGACCATAGAGGGAGAGTGGAGGAGTGCTGGTTTTCTTTACCTGCAAGGAGAATTTCACACGAATCTAGATATTATATACATTTTTATTTATTAAAAAACAGGATACTACCACATGATTAATATACAGACAATTTTAGCTGAATTCCCAGCAAAAAGGAACTATATAAATTATATATATATTATATATATATATTATATATATATATTATTATATATAATCACACACACACACCATTATATATAGTACAATATAGTATACTAGTTTTATACATAGATGGATAGTGCAGTCATGTCTGTACCTTCCTGTAGAGGTCTGTGAGTTTGAAATAGAAGAGGCGGCAGGAGAGGCAGCCAAACCGGAGGTAAGGGCTCAGGCCTGTGGGGCTGGCCAGCAAGGAATTAGCATTCATTCTGGGTCTTTCAAAATTTGCAACCCAAGCCTGTAAAAACATTTAGGAGGGAAAAGGTAAAGTCTAATTTACAATTAAGGAGTACATGTTGGACTAACAATTGTTTGCTATTAATTTTCACTTTCAGTCTGTCCTTTTAATTCTTATAGTTCTTTTAAAGATTGTTACACATTAGAATATTGTATTTAAAAAAAGGTCCATCAATGCATCAGTAACTGCAAAACTTGGCCAATAACTGCACATTACATAGTGAAACTCATGGTCGTAACAACACTTTCTGTTGTATTTGTTTTAGCTGTTAAACACCACCAGGCATATGGCCACAGGTAATCCGAGATTGAGACCACTGATGTACTTATAAATATATATATTTATATATGATCACACCTTTCGCTCCAGATGCCTTTCAATCCTTGTTAACGCCTCTGTTTCACCTCCTGGCCAGACAGCAGATGGTAGTCCCTCAATGTCAAATCCTGAGTCAAGATTATGTAGGTTAAAAAAAACAATACTAATCTTGGTGGGTTCTTCTTGTACTGCAGTTTATGAAACTTATGCATTTGTGTTAGGTCACAGGAAATGGATACAGTGATGTTATCATTTAGGTCTACTACTTCATTTTAACAGTGTCGTTTACTCACCCTCAAGTTGTTTGAAACCTGTATGGGTTTCTTCTGTTGAACACAAAAGAAAAGATTTTTAAAGAATGTTGGTAACCAAATAGCTGCTGGTAGCCATTGACTTCCAAATTACAGAAAAAAATACACAAAATATGTTTCAGTTAAATAATTAACAGTAACAAGTAACAAAAAAAAGGAAATCTGCTTGGTTTCATTTTTATGGCCACACCACAAGTTTAAGGAAACAGATGGCTGAAAGCGCATCCTGTTTGTTTTCTTTATTTTAGAAAAGGCACAGTTTTGTTCTTATTGTGAATATACATTAAAAGAAAAAGTAAACCCTTTACAGTTTCAAATGATGTAAGATTTTTTTTTTTTTACGCTGTGATAAGGGTGAAGAACAGTTTACGGTTCAGGAAATATATAGATTTAAGAAAATTGCTGCAAAACTGAGATCCGAACTTCAAGCAGAGGATGGGTTTGAAACGACAGTCTATTTTGCTCCCACATCTTGAAACTTACTTTGAGCTCAATCCTTCCTTCATACTTTCTAATGAGTGTAGTGAGGATAGGCACTCTTAATTTGAATGGGGCACGAGATGCATATAAACGGGCACTGTTATTTGAATTAATAAAGCAAAAAATGTTTTATGTTGTGTTCATTCAGGAGACGCATAGTGATGGTCTAAATGAAACTGACTGGAGAAAAGAATGGGAAGGAGTGGTGCTGTGCTCCACTTCAGCTAGAGAAGGGGTGGATGTATTATTTGCTAAGCATTTTACTCCTGCCTCTTTTGAGGTAAAACAACAAATTCCTGGTAGACTTATTGTTATACAAACACAATTTGAAAAATTCAATATTGTGTTTATCAATGTATATGCTCCCACTAATGGCGATGAGAGATTTTTTTTTTAATGATTTTAATGGAATTTTGCAGAGCTATAATTCAGATGAGCATTGGTTTTTAGGTGGTGATTTTAACTGTACAGAGAATTATGTAGAGATTGGAATCATGCTATGCTGTGCTATACGCACATTGATTGAGACTCATAAATTGTGATATATGGATGCATTTGAATAAGAATGATAAGCAATTAACGTGGACGCATATTTGAGGGAATTTTATTTCCTTGGCCAGAATAGATTATAATGTTTTAAACACTATTTTAACATTGTGAAAAGCTGTGCAATTAGTCCTTCTGGTTTTTTATTTTAATATCTCCATGCGGAGTGATTTAAAGTTTAAAGAGGTGTTTATTTTTAGGAATTTAAATTTAAAAAAATAATGTTTTATAAATTTGCGTCAGTGGTGGGACTACGGAAAAGTTGGAATTAAATTGTTTTGTCAGCAATATACTTTCAATGTCTCTAAAAACACTACACAAAAAATGAAAACTCAAAGCTGAAATTGTAGAGTTACAAACATTGATAGAGGTTACTGGAGGGCAGAATGGTATTGATGCCCTTAAGTCTAAAAAGTTATTCTTTGTGGACCTGCTAGGTATGAAGGCAAATGGATCTTTGGTCAAGATCTCACGAAAATGGATGCCCGATCCAAGTTCTTTTTTAGTTTGGAGAGGAAAAATGTCCAGAGTCGATACATTCACTCACTGCGCTCAGAAAATGGGCAAGAGCTGAAAGCGCCGTCTGAAATAAGACAGTGGGTTGTAAAGTTCTATGATGAAGAAAGATGAGGAAATGTCTGCTAGTTTTTATGCAGGCTTACCAAAGTTGCAAGAAAAGTCAAAGGCAGTGCTGGAGAGACCTTTGTGTGAACGAGAACTTTGGAATGCACTGCAGAACAGAAAAAGCTCCTGGTAATGGGCTTGCAGTCGAGTTTTATAAAGCCTTTTGGAAGGTGTTGGGCGAGGAGGAACTCTTAGATGTTCTCAATGAGAGCATAGCTGAGGGTTATAGTACAAGATGATAATAATATCATCATCTGTACTGTAATTGGAGAACATTTTTTTTACATGTTATTAATTTGAAGCTGTTTGTACATGTAATTCAGTGATTTTGTATTGTTAAATAAAATTACTTTATTTTGACTGCTATGTGTAGCTGAATTTTTATCCATGCAGTAAACATTTAAAAAATAGCTTTGGGAAGAAAAAAACAAAACAAAAAACAGAGCTTTCAGCTCATATGTAAATTGTGCAAGCTTACTTCACAATATTAGATAGAAAGATCAGAAAAAGCCCACATACACTAGCCCATAGACCCTCCCCTCAAAAGAAATCAGGATAGGAGTGGTCGAAAGTGGACAAAAGAGATGGATTGAAAAAACAGGTGTGAACAGGAATGTGTCTCCCTTGTATACTTGTGATCCGATCGGATCAACCAAAACGTATCTGAATACCGGGTGTAAACAGGGCCAATAGCTACCAGCAACTGATTCGTTACAAACACTGTTCAAAATATGTTTTGTGTCCAACAAAAGAAAGAAATGTATACATATTTGGAACAACCTGAGGGTGTGTGAATTATTTTTTTTAAATCTTCATTTTTGGGTGAACTATCCCTTTAAACTCAACAGATAAAGCTCTTTATCTCATTCAGCTCACCTAGTTCTTCCAGCGATGGCACACCATATTTGTCCCCATGGTCTTCAGAGACAGGTGTGACGCAGGAGCCCATAATAGTGTTGGAGAGGGTTTCCACTGGCATCTCTGGCGGGTCCATTCGGCTGATCAGAGTCTGGAAGCGTTTGTAAGTGAGGGGAGGCTGAACACCATTTAGTTCAATGATCCTGAAATGATGTAGAGGGTAAAGTGTCAGGGTCTTCCTGTTTGCCACCATCCTTACCACATGTACAATTCACATGCATTAAAACTCTTATTTTAAGATAGTGAGACAGCAATTTCTCTATGTTCTTTCAAGAATTTAATGCAACAACTAGCAAATAAATAGCCAAATTAATGGTGCAGCTGACATTAGATATTAAACAGGTTGAGAATATTAAAGCTGAAGGTTGCCATTTTTAAAAATAAATGTATATCAAACATGCTGCCTGAACTCTCTTCAAATGTCATTTGGTTGAACAAAGGTTACTGTGTCAGGCTAGTAGGATGCCAGAGTCAAACCTTTTTGAAAAATCAACCTATAAATGGATTACTTATAGTTGCACATTAAGCAGGTATAGGAAACATCAAAAAATTTACATTTTAGATTTAAGGAAATAAGCTTATCAAGCTTACTTATCAAGGTTGTAAAGGGTGTGTGAAATCTTGACTATGACTTCAACTCCAGCCTCCATCGCAAGCTTTTTAATAGCTGCATCCCTCTCCTTTCCAAACGGTTCTGAGTCATACTCGAAGGTCAACCTGGATATTTTCCATTCCTGTAGGAAAAGATCACAAACACTGGATAGTTACTCAAAAAAGTTAATGCAGTGGATTAAACTAAATTGGAATGTGTGTCTTTCAGAAACGCTCATGAGATCAGACAAATGAAAGAAATACTGTAAGTGCTTTTGTGATACCATATTCAAGGATTGACAGCGGTATTTTAAACTAAAGTATTTTACCTTGAAAAGGCGTGGAAATACATTGGCTGGTTGACCTCGGATGACAAAAAGGCGGGAATTGAGTTTTCTTAGATTGGAATCAAGATCATCCAGGCACTGCAGGAGAAATCTGTCAGGAAAGAATTTCAAATTTAACATTAAGTGTTTTTAAATATAATTCTGCAGTAAAAAAAAAAAGTAAGGTCAAGTCTAGCTAAACAGTTAAAAACTTGAATGTTAAAAAAAAAATTAAAAAATTTGAGCAGATGAGCTTACTCAATTTGAGCTTAACCTAAAAAGCGTAACTGACCAATCCTTCCATAGGAACTATTGCCATCTACAAAGTCTTGTATTGTCTTTCCACCATAAAGGCAGATCCACATTCCATGGACTGATTCTAATAAGAGTCAAAAATACCAATAAGCACATTTGTTTATAAAGTATTTTATTTTACATTTTAAGATTGTCTACATTGGCTCAAATTCCAAAATACAGTGAACAATGTAGAGAGTAGATGGTACTGGGATGTCCTGATTTGACTTGACCAGTTACTTGGCCTGAAAAGTTTGAGAACTACTGATCTAAAGCAAAGCCCTGAGGCTTTACCTGATCAGCAAGCTGTCCCTTAAACCTACAGATGCTCTGAGTTTCCATTCACAAATCTGTTCATTCACGACCCGTTTAAAACTTTAGAAGCTTAACTGCTATTTCCTCTCTACACATCTGCCTTACCAGCTGAAGGGACATTAAGTACTACAGCCTTTACTGAGAAACGCTGCTCTATGAATAAATCAGCAGATAACACTTGGTGCACTTGGATAAAGGTCAGATCATTTTTGTTTTCACTTAAAAAAATATTCTAAAATGTCAAAAGCACTAGTACGTTATTTAGTTAATTTAGTTTTTTTTTTTCATTTAAAATTATTAAAAACTGATTTTTTTTTGTATTCTTCAATATTTAACAATATCTTTTTACATAAAGGAACACATTTTGGTACTGTGACAGTTCTTGTTGCAACAAACAAAAGTGATGTTTTAATTTTAACTGCTCAAAGTCCTTTCAGAGTACTTTTATTTTTTCCCCTTGACATTTAGAAACTTTCTCTGTAAAAGCAAAACCCTTTGATCCAGACCAGTAACTATGAGTCAGCAATCATGTTCACCCAAATACAGTAGACAATTTTGTATGTAAAATATGAGTAAAGAGCAGACAGGACAGAAGTTTCCAAAAGACCCACTGTCACGGTAGGCTTCCTCTACAGAACATTTAGTTCTTTCATTAATGAGGTTATAGTATTTATCTGAAAGGCCCGTCCGACCTTCTACCTGTGTCTGTTATTTGGTCCTAGAGTCCTGACTGAGTCCACTAAGTCAGACTGTCTGCAACCAAAGCCCTGATTAGAGAACAGACAGGGACAAAGCTCCCTGTGCTCCAGATACTGGCCGACCGTTCAACACACAAGCACACGCAACTGCACCACCAACACACACATAAACGGACACACTAACACCTCCATTCATGAAATCCAAAAGAACACAAAAACTAATAGCTACTGGGAGCACAAGAATGGAAAACTCAAACCTAATTTTCCTAACTCTGCCCTGTCATCCATTATACCTTATGTAACTGGCCTGGCCTAGATTTGCAGCATGCATGGTCTCCACCACTGGAGGGCATAAAATTAGCCCAGTGACCTCTTTTCAACCACAACAACACTCTTAGCACCTAGTCTGAGAAAAGACCACACTTGTATTCCCTTTCCCCCAGATCATGTGAAAACAGACATAAGACAATAAGGTTCAGTCTTTTAAAATAAAGTCTAGAATTACTGGCCATGAACTGGTGAAAAACTATCTGTCCAGCTTCTATGAATCCAAGATAACAAGTTACGGGCTACAGTTCATATTATCAGTTACTACACAAAATGGGTAACTAACTAGGTACACGTGCCTCATCCGTTAAGGTAGATAAAGTGCTGAAGTTCAGCAAAACCAAACAAATTAGGTCTGTTTCACACATTCTGCAGAGTGTACACAAGAGAACTGATTAAATGTATACTTTGAATGCAACAGAAAAGTCAAGGCTGGATTTATTTGATCAAAAATACAGTAAAAACAGTAGTATTGTGAAATATAATTACAATTTAAAATTACAGTTTTCTATTTTATTATATTTAAAATGCAATGCAGTCCTGTGATGGCAAAGCTGAATTTCAGCAGTCAATAATCCAGTCTTTATTGTCTCATGATCCTTCAGAAATCATCCTAATATGTTCATTTGGTGCTCAAGTAATATTTCTTAACATCAAATGAAGAAACGTTGTGCTGCTGAATATTTTTTTGTAAACCATAACTTTTTTTCAGGATTATTTATTAAATAGAATGTTCAAATTAACAGCATTTATTTTTTAATAGAAATCATTATAAATGTCTTTACGGTCACTTTTGGACAATTTAATGTGTCCTTGCTAATTGTAAGTAACACTAGTAATTCTTACCAACAAAAAATCTTTGAACAGTAGTGTAAAAGTAACAGAGCTGTGCTTTACACTTAACATAATATGATAGGTTATCAAATTGAATATATGCTTTAATAGGACATAAACTGTAATACTGCATGTCATGAACACTGATATTGAATAACAGGTCATAAACTGCTAGAGAACTACTACAATCTTGATCTATATAGGGAGGGGTAATATAAATTGGACGCTGGAATGGCAAAAATAGACAATGCTGCTTCAGGAATGCTTCTGCTGCAAGTGCAGCATAAATACTATAATGGTTGCAAAAAATGAACATTGTGTCTTTCACTTAGAGTACGTGCGGCAGACACAAGATGCATAACCTGGCCATTCCAGTTTCGCATCTCAAGTCAACACTAATTATATTAGTGTTATGTGAATGTCATTCCCAGAGCATGGTAACATGAACCAATAACAACTAGTTATCATTAACTCAATCGGTTACATCAGTTCTATCTGTGTCAATGGATATCAGTTCATTGAGTGACTGGTAATTGTCTACTGCATGACATCAAGCATGTTTTTGACATGATGCACTGACATGAAGTAACATGTCTCTCTTGAGGATGTAATGATGCAGTGTAGCATGCATGATAGCAGTGAAGACAAAGAATCCTAACAGCAGCTTACTCAATTACACCACTATTTTTAAAGGCGATTTAGAGCAGACAACACAATGTGACCTGCAATCTCCCTGCATTAAGGTACCTAAACTTGGTGCTCAACAGGTGTTTTAAATAAGACTGCAGAGGCCATCTGAACACTGAAGCTGACAATGACAAATCCAGTTACAGTTGCTTCATCTTTTAATCTGGCGAATTAACTCTATTTAACATTCAGTCAGATCATAATGCATCCAGTAGTTGAGGAGAGCTGAATGACAAGCTCTGTGACCAGATTGTCTGATTGTCTTCTGAGAGCAAAGCATCTGCTGGTCGACGACTTGGCCTACTTTCCTCTTGACTGACTGTTAAGGCACTGGATCAATCTGCATACATGGCCATGTGGTCAAATTACTTTATGTGTGGGAATTCACTGGTTTAAAATAGAAACACAAAGACATATCTGAAGACAAAAAAAGAGATCCTTTTAGTGAAGCTCAAATAGAGCATTTCTTAAATTTAACCATTGTGTAAATCAGTGGTTCTCATCTGGTTTTGCTTCAGGACCCCAAATTTACATAGGCATAAAATGGTCACCCAACATAATACTAAAATTGTTTATGGTACAACCTTAAATGTTAACTGAAAAATTATATTACTAAGACCCAGCAATATACTGCCTACAATAATGCATTTTTATTATCCATTTTGGGTCATCACCCCACATTTAAGAAACATTGAGGAAATCTGATATCATAAGAGAATATGACATTTCTGTTTCTATAAAAATGCAGCTGCATCAGCTGATAATGAGACTGCACCTTTATGATCACTGCAGGCAGGATGTGACTGTAAAATGATGCACAAAGTTTACAACACGGTTACTAATCACATCTGTTAACCTTTATTAACGCAACATGTCATGACTTTGCCCAGTCTTATTTTACAGTTGGAACAAACTGCAATAGTATATTTAATAGACTGTTTATGTGGTCATCAAATTTGTGTCAACTCGTATTTCAGGTTTACGCAACAATAGGGTTCATTTTCATTGGAACAGAACATCTAAAAAAGCTGATTTTTTTTTCAACAGCATGACCTCAATATCAGTTTCTGACCCTCATTCAAATGCACACAACATAAAGTGACATAGGATGGGAGATCAGTTATGGTTTGTGATTTAAAAAGGTACCAGCTAAATGACAAGTATGTAATAGGAATGTGTGAATAGGAAAAGCCTTTCACTTCAGGAAGTTTCCTTGCACTTGTTATATATGTCAAGGCTACACAGCATTTTTAAGTTGCATAACATATCACACAATAAAACCTAGACAGGGCTAGTTTTTGTTGTTAGTTGCAACCACACTGGAGTGTATATTAAATAGTGACTGTGTTTGTACTGTTCAGAGGTCCTAATAAAAAACTAAATATCATAAAGGCTCTGCATATGATGGATCAATGGCATATTTTGTTCCTTCAAAGAATACACAATGTATTTTACTCATTTTTGGATACTCCTAACTAACAGACTTGCTAGATGAAACGTGGGATAAAATTATTCTTTCTTATATTTCTAAAACTGCACTCACCTCCACCTGTTGACCCCAAGGTTGGACGACCCAGCAAACCAGGGATCCAGGAAGTAGACACATCGAACAGTGTCTGCCCCACGTACTGCCTCCTGAAGTGCAGGGTTGTCATGGAGACGGAGGCCCTTCCGGAACCAGTGGATGGAATTTGGGGCCATGTTCACTGAGTCACCCTTCAAAAATAAATGTAAAAAAATAAATAAAATCAGGACAAATACATTCTTTCATATGTTCGCAAAAAGCTAAATAATAAACAAAATTAAAAGCCTTAAAACATAAAAACATATAAATAATGTTTATATAAAAAATATAAATGTGAAAAAATTACACCCTCATTAAACATGGGGAAATGTTCCCTTACAAGACATTTTTTGCCATTTAAACATATAAATAAAATAGATAAAAAAATAAAATTACTCGAAGAAAAAGGCCCTACAATACAAATTATACACTTTTTCAGCATCTTATTCTTAGTATGTTACTGTTGCCATCATAATTAAAACAGCAAATTGGGGAACATCTCTAGCACATCATCACCCTATAACAGAAATGCAATTAAATTACAAACTGATGGCATTGTCTGTGAGACTTTTCCATTCATATTTTACAGACATTGGCATCATAATATCCTACATTTAGGCAGTAAAAATGGGTTGTCGTTTTTAACTTTTGCTCAGAGACCATTTGGTTAAGATTTGAGTCTTTTTTTTGTCCTGTTTCCCCTTCATGACTGAGGAATCCTTCAAATCTGGACTTAAAACCTGTCAATCTGAGGAGTCATTCTGTGACATTAAATTCTTGGCTTTTCCTCAGACTGACTCCGGATGTGTGACATCTACACTGTTCTGAATTCCGTCATTTATAGCAATACCATACTGTCTCTCATGAATAATGTGACATTCATAGAAATCGACCTGTCAATCAAGGACATGTCTACAGACCCTGCTCGAAAACAACCATCATACACATGCAAAGAAAGTGGCCTCAAGGAGGCTGAGGATTTATCTTGATTTATCTATGTGCAAGGTTACGCCGCTGTCTCTGAGGCAACTTATCGGTTGTCTGTGCTCTGGGAAGTAGTTACAGTAGGCCACCTCTACCTGGGATTGATCTAGAAACTTGTACTGGCAGACCATCTGCTACAACTGTCCTGCATGTGCACAACATTGTCAAAGGTACTCGTCACTACTTTTTTCCCAAAATATTTTACCCAGCAAACCCACATTAGTAATATATGGTGTTATATATATTTATATAATATTTGAGTGTTATATATAATTTATATAATATATATAACACTCAAACTTATGCATACTGACATACAGAGCACTAATGTTAAGCAAACGTTAAACAAATATGTAAAGTAAAAGCTATTTATACAGTACATGGTTCTCATTTATATATTACAGGACTACTGTACCACTATAGATTAATTTCCATGCAATCTGAGTTTATCACACATTACCTAAATAGTGCATCCTATACACCAGCCACTTTTACACGGTCACAGCAGGCTTTGTGATACTACAGGCAAGACACTACAGACAAATCCATTGTTTTTTCACACATTTGTCAATTTTGAGATTTTTAGGCAATTTTGCTTCTATAACATTAGTGGATAGAAAAAAAAATTGTGTGTTTTTTACTATTTTATTTACTTGCGTCTGTAGATTTCAAATACAGTAAATATATTTAAAAAGACTGATTTCTCAAAATAATTTTTTCCTCACACTGAGCAATAAATCTCTACTTCAGCAGCACTTACATACACCAGACTTCTATATTCTCAAGTTTTTTAGAGTAGGGTTTGTTCTTTCATACTTCTGCTGATTAATAGAATATTTTATTCCTAACAAATAGGTAGATTTTCTTTTCCTAACTGTTTGTTTGCATTTTTTCAATTGCATTTTCCAGGCAGAGATTTGGTACAAGACTGTTCTGGAAATGTACGCGAATTAGTGCCTAGTAAATTAGATAACGCAGCATTTGCATATTTAAAACTTGTAATACAAAACACTTGTACTGTGACATATGTACTCGTCTTAAAATAAGTACTTTTTAGTTTTAAAAAAAGTACCCTATTCACCTGTGATATCTTGTCTAAAGAATCTATTTAAAAAGACACATTTACCTGAAGGTGTACTGCAGATCTGACCTACCCGTTTAAGATGGTCTACCAGTAGTATACTGGTAACTTTCAATTACAACATAGGTAGGAAATCTCGGGGGGAAAAGGCAGAAAAAATATGGATGCACTACCAATTACACCCACAAACAAACCCCAAAAGGATGCTGTGGGTAGGAATGGTAGGTCAGATTTTCATAATTGTACTCAAATTACCATTCATGACAAAGAAACCACAAAGACTTGTACAAATAACATTAGTAAACAAAACAAATACAGAATAGACAAAAATATAAAAATAGTTTTGTTTTGCACTAAAACACCTTTTACAGTGGCGCGCGACGCTGCTCCACAGACACACTAAGCATCCTGGAGTAGAAATTAGGTCAATTCCGATTAGGTGAAAATGGCAAGACATTGTAGTTAGTGTTAATGTATACATTTTGGGTTCCCCGCTACGTTCTCTAAAACTAAAATGACATATTCAAAAAAACAACATAGAGAAAAATGTAAGGAACACATTTGAAAAACTTAAATAGCAAAACAAACGTGGGAAATTGGGTCACCGGCGCACGTTATGTAACGCGTTTTTTACAAGGCAAAATAATAAAGCCTACAGGAACGAAATACGCAGTTTGAGCGCATTACCTTTAACCGTTATGTCAGTCCCGAAGACAGGATCATCTCTTCCCACGGTATAGCGAGATTCTCACAGCTGAGGGTCTATACTGTTCCCCAATACGGTCTGG
Source organism: Sinocyclocheilus anophthalmus (assembly GCA_018155175.1). Classification (NCBI taxonomy): domain Eukaryota; kingdom Metazoa; phylum Chordata; class Actinopteri; order Cypriniformes; family Cyprinidae; genus Sinocyclocheilus; species Sinocyclocheilus anophthalmus. Next base: position 206,272 of record JADLZN010008092.1, read on the forward strand.
CGCACAGACGGACAAATTGACTTCGTGAGACGCTCGCGCGCCGCGACCGCTCAATTTGGCTCTCTGCTCTAGTGTTCAACTCAGCTCGACGCTCTCAATGTGGATTTCCTAATAAACGCAATGTCGCTTCTGATTGGTCGAGACGAGGTCACGGGGTACGTAGACGCTCAAATTTGGGAAGCATGGATTAAGAGAGACATAGCTGAGCTGATGGTGAGGATGAATTGAGCTGCGTTTATTTAACAGATAAGCAGCTTGAAACATCGAAAGTAAGAATTTGTGCGAAAAAAGATCTTGCTGATCTGATATGTTTGAAAATACAAGTATTTCTATGTATCTCATTTATTTCCATTGACTCTTGTTTGTTTGTCTGTTTCACAAATTACCATCCTAAACGTTGCTTGTTGTCGATTGTTTTATTTTTACTTACTGTTATGTTATATTGATTGGCTTTAATAGTTTAATAGTATGAGAACAAATTCATCATCATACAAATGATGGTCACAAGTGTTGCCTTTTCATATACATTTCTACAAATATATTAACAGGCTGAAACAGGTAATTTTGGAGTATTTCCATGTCTTCTTGACATCTCTGTTAGTGCAAAATACCCCTAATGATGAAAACAAGGCCACAGGGTGTTGTCACTCTCAGTTGCATATTTCATCCATGGTATGTAGACTTTTAGGCCACTATTGAGTTTTCGCCACTTGAAAACTCTTGGTCTCATCCAACTGCAAAATCTTTTTCTGCAAAATCCAGATGCACTTTTATATGGTTGTCTGGTGTAATGGCTTGTGGCATCTCATATAGGTCAGTGTTACACAGGGTGTCATGTCATGTCACCCATGTGTTAGGGGTGTCACACTATTATCATCATCTTCATCTTTTCTTAAAAGTCATAGTCAGGGGTGTCATGCACCTAATTTTTTGAAAAAAAAATTACATTTTCATAAGACTGTCATGATAGTTTAGTGTGGTAATTTTATAGTTTGCATGTAATATACGTTTTTATAATGAACCAAGCAAAATTACAACTGAACTCGACTGCGGTGTATGCCCTGCATTTTCATGTATGGAAAACAGCAGAATGTACTTTTTGATAACAGTTTTTATGCTTCATGGGAAAAACACAACCCCACGTACAAATAATAATTCTGTGTGAATCACGTAGGCTGAATGACATGAGTTGGCTTCACCAAAATTCAAAAATGTTTATTTCATGTTCTCACCACAGGTGATGTTTCAAGCCGTATGGCTCTTCATCAGACAATGAACAATTACACTAATGAGCCCACTAACAGAAATTACATTACATGATAGCCCATATGACACACACACAAAATAAAATAAAACTCAACACTGGGCCAACAAATTACCAAGAACAAATAACAACAATCTAACATAAACACCTGATTAGAAAAAAATCAAACGTGAACATACAAATACAATCAGCATCATTAATGCAGAAAAGGATGAATATCAAACTCTTCGTTAAGACCATTAAGTGATAATGTGTTCAAAGTATAAATCCAATAGGCTTCACGTTTGTAGCGTCTGGAACAATCAAACACACAATTTTTCATTTGATTTAACAAATCAGTTATTCATTAGATTAACAAGTCGTCACAGACACCTCACCCAATAAACTGGATGCCAGGATGTCTGCAACGACACCAGGCCCCCCCTGGTCCCCATGGCAACCCTGACACCTCTGCTAGACCAGATCCATTTACGACCTAATGGCATGTTGAGAATTTCCCCTCGCACTACATTTTCCATAGGAAATCCACAATGCACAGTAGAAATGGACTTTTCTACTAATTAATACATAGGAAAACCTTCTTTGAATGAACAACCATACATTCCGATCATGGTGTTAGGTGGTTGACTTTGATATTTTAGCTAGATATGCAGTATGATGGAAACATTCGTCATTAGCCATATGAATCTACCAGTTTAGTATCTATGAATTCGCCTTCGATGATCGAACGAGCGTGTAATAAGATGTTGGGTACATAGGCAATATATTAGGTCTGAGACTGCTGTAGTAATTTCGATTCAATCCCTATGCAAATTACCATGTTCAACACAAAAGATCATAAAATCCCAGTATCTCAAAACTTCCCAAGGGATACCGGCCGTTCTCATGACACAGCCCATTGAGAGGCGGGGATATCTCTCCGACCTTAAGGATCACCCAGTGTGACCCGCCAGATCGGTGGTGGTTGAATTCTGGAAGATGTGAGCTACAAGGCTCCAGGGACCATCCTAAGCTCGTGACAGGCTCGGCCTTGTCCTTTCCTTTTCAATCAATATTCTCTGACTCAAAACTGGTTATTTTTCATCAACCAACTTCAGCAAAGATCAACTTGAACCTTTGGACTGCATCAAGCCTTTCTTTCAGACAGACGAGACGTGCAAGTATTCAAACTTAGTCGTATTAATTGATACATTAGGTATCATTAACACCTTTTTACAAAGGTGTTTTTGAACTAAGAAACTGTGTTTCCTTCAGGCTGTAGATCTGCTAAATATCAAATGGTACCATAGTTTCATATTCTTATTTATCTTCTCTTTACTGCTTAAGCTTTAACCCTTTCCTATACAAAATGTATGCGTGTGTGTGTGTGTGTATAAGTGTATGTTAGACCAGTTTAAGTGTTATGTAGTTAATAAAGTCTTACTTGTATCACACTTGATGTGTTCATTGTTTGCTCATAACTGGAGTCACTTAATCATGCAGATTTATGTTACAAGCTTATAGAATTGTACAGTAGAAAGTTATTTCCCTTAACCAGGAAATTAACATTCTTAGAATTGACAAGACAGGTGACCCTGAGAGGTCAGCTAAATATCTACAGCGGATCTAAATATTTATAATTAATTATAACTAGTTATGATTAATTATTCATATTTCCCCATGAGCTGATTCGCTACACGTTTTAAAAACCAAATTGTTGATATCACCCCCTCTACAAGGTAAATTGACAGCTTCAATGCCAATATATTGTGGTGTGGAAACCAACTGTTTAAATGTAACAAAATGTTGTGCAACTGGACTTCTAGGGTTAGCCTAATGGCACTAAGATGTTCGGCAGTCTGCATTTTGAGTTGTCCGCTAGTCCACACGGACAGTGCAGCATATAATAACATTACAAGAAATCGTTCCCCTGATCTTAAAATTTTCCCTGTACAGGGATTCTTGATATTTTATGTTTTCACTTTTATTTCAGCTATGTAATAGTTTAGCCCTGCGGTTGGTTTGTGTGTGTGTGTGTGTGTGTGTCATGTGGTTTATCATGTGATGTAATTTCTGTTAGTATTTAAGGGCTCATTAGTATATGTGATCATTGTCTGATGAAGAGCCATACGGCTCGAAATGTCACCTGTGAATTCAACCCACATGGCTGTGGTGTGCCAACCTTTCTTTCTTCTTATTGTTTACAATAGTTGAGCACCCTCATTGAGTATTTTTTTTTTTTTGCCCATCAGATGTGCACATATTTTTTACATTTTTTGTGGTTAACCAAAATTCATCAAAAAGCGATGACCTAAGCCACTATTAATTTTGTACCTACAATAATCGTGGAACTTAATTAACCGATTATTAATTAATTTTTTGTCTTTTGTCAGTTTGAATGATGCCTCTGGTCAGTGATTCCTCCTGCTCAAGGTTTGACGCCCCTTCTACCTAATTGTTTTGGAGCCAGCTGTGGGTCTGGGACGTGAATGTAATTTTATACTCTTTCACTAATATGTGTTTCTTTCATTTTATCTCTAACATGCTCTTTAGTTTATAGCTATTTTTAAGATTCACAGTGATTATGATAATGATTTCATTGAGATTTTATCCGGAAATGTGATTTGTTTTAGTGACTGACATGCTGATTGTGAGACAACTGCAATATACAGAGTCCACATAATATGTATACCTTACAGTATTGTTCAAAATGGAAAAAACTAAAATTTACATTCTCGTATATATATACGTATTATATTAGAGATATATAATATAGCTATAGATATAATATATAATATATAGTATATATCATACACCTTACAATATTGCTCATTTTATAAGAGCCTTAAGGGTCTAAATGTCTGTTATTATTGTGGTTGGAGCTCCTTTTTTTATTCTGTTTTTATTTTTAAAAGGCTAAAGAAGCATGTTAAACAAGCCTTTATGTCTGATACCTTGTAGGCTTCTATTTCAGAAAATTACTGTACACACACACACATAAGCAAAGCACTAGTTTCATACTCCTGTGCCAATTCCATACATTTAACTTTTTTGTGCTCATGACGATTAAAAACACAATTAAAATCTGACTTCATAATTCCTTGTTTTTTCCTTTATTTTCAATTTACATTAATTAAAATCATAACAAAACCAGAACCAAAAAGAGAGAACAAACAAAACAAAAAAAAGACCAAGATCATAATATTAATTATAACAAAAATATACACACCCTCACACACACACACACACATCCTGTTCAGTGATATGGCGATCCTTTGGGAGCAAAATTCCGGCATTGCCAAAAGAGTCCCTCTGTCTTTTGATCATCCCGCATAGTTCCGCATCCTCTGAGCAGGCTGTGTGTGTTGAATGAGGCTAGTTAGGGAGTGGGATGGTCTGGGAATTGTGGGAAATACTGATTGATAGATCAATACTAATAGCACCTTCTGAAGATGGACCGAGCCGTGCCGGGGGGGTCTTCCTGACGCTTCTCGAACCCCAATCTGCTCTCGTTCACATCCAGATTTTAACTTCGTTTTTTCCTGTGTGAGGTAGCTTTTCTTGAAATATGAAGATCATGCAAATAAACAAAAATAGAATTTGGTTTCCAAATTTATTAGATTTTTTTTCTTTTTCTGCTGTTATGTTAAGGGACCAAAACTTCCTAGTTTGGGCAATCATGGGGGAAAAAATAATGGTACACACACACACACACACACACACACACACACACACAAAGGAATGGAACTGCACTTTCCCCAATATTGTCGGTGTGTATAGGCACATGCTCACACACACAAACACATATAATTGTGAAAATATATAGATCTGGCTGCTTCAGTACAGACTGAATCAAGATTTTTTGTTATTATACACAGTAAATATGAACTTATTCCCTCCTCAGGTTTAACTTTTCACAAAATCTTGCATAATGTGATGTTTTCTTCTGAGTCAAAGTCAAGAGGCAGAGGGAAGGGTGAAGAGGGACTGGACATGGCCTTCTTTCTTTAGTGGGAGGGACTACTGTGGTATCCAGCCATGACGCTGTACAGCATCACCCAACCACCCACCCCCTGCAGGATGTGATGACATCAAGCCATGTTTCTGTCTTTCTTTGAATCTCTTATTCTTTTGGTTGCGCTCTCTCATTCTGTCCCCCTCTTGGCTCCCGTCAGGAGGAGGTGCTGCACTGAGAGCTTGTGGGAAACATGGCTGGATTTCAGAGGGAGAGACTATTTGGGGCCATCCCATTTAACGCTGGTATTCCTGCACACTAAACGTGGACAGCACGACTTTTTGTTTTTAGAGAAAAAAAACTTTCGTGAATTTTCATTCTTTTCTTCCATATTTCGTTATTTGGAGAGTGTATTGCATCCTCACAGTTATTGCTCATCATTGGTATTTTTCCGTGTCTTATTTCATAATCCACATATGTTTTATTCATTTTTTTTACAAGAAGCAGACTGCACCAATGTCCACTCCAAACTCCTGATCTGCTCCTCCGATGTCCATGGGAGCAATGTCCACGATGGGCAGCCTGGATGTCTTCTGAGTTTTGTACTCAATCACAGTCTTGGCCCACTGACCTGTGTGCTTCTGTAAGACAGCAAAAAAACCATGTAAGAGGATAAATATATAAAAAATTAATATAAATAAAATAATAAGTTAATATGAACATTTTTATTATTTTATTGTTGGGGGTCAGTAAGAGATTTAAGTTTTGAAAAGAAGTATCTTAGTGCCTCACTAGGGCAGGATTTGATATAACATAGTGGGAATATTATAACAATTTAAAATAACAGTTTCTATTTTAATATACCTTAAAATATAATTTATTCCTGTGAAGGCAAAGCTGAATTTTCAGCAGTCATTAGTCTTCAGTGTCACATGATCCTTAAGATATCATTCTAATATGATGATTTGGTGCCAAAGAAGCATTTTATGATCACGGTGAATCAGTTGTGCTGTTATTTTGGTGGATGGGAAACCTAATTAATCTTTTAGGATTGACTGATACAAGGAAGGTCAAAAAGAACAGCATTTATAAAAAAAGAAATAAGGTATTGTAAAATTATTGAATGTCTTACTGTCACTTTGATCAATGTGAGGTATCCTTGCGAATAAAGTGATTCATTGATTGAAAAAATCTACCGACCCAAACTTGACTGGTGTGTATATATGTAATTTATTTCTTAAAATTTAATTAAAAATTTAATTATTTTATTCATTTCAATAATTAATTTTAAACTAAAGGGGGGGGGGCCCCCCAGTCTTTGGTTTTTGTCCGAAAAATTATAATTTATTGTGTGACTACCTTGCAGCCATCCCAAGTATCCTATGTGAAGCGGCTGTTGCCCTCTGCTCTGATCTCCACATCATTGGAGCCCTGCAGCAGAATGGCCTTCTTCAGGTTGCCTGTGGCTTGGTCCATGTAAGCAACGCTGTTCTTGCAGTGGTAAGTGATGGTCTGAGTGGCCTCAGTAGACAGCAGTCTAAGGAAGTTCAGCTGGATGCTGGTAGTACTAGGAGTCTGGCTGCTATCAGCATAGCTGAACTGTTCGAGAAAGAGAAAATGTCTTTTAATACCTTTTTTAAAATATGGTCATTAATATCACTGAAAGAAAAGAGAGCTGATTAATTGTAACACTAGGTAGTGACACAGGGGGAAGGAGAGAGTATTTCAGCACAGCTCCTTGTCTCTGCTGGTTTATGATTGAACGTTACAGAGACTTTCAGTACCATGGGCCAACAGAAATTCAGAACTGTGAACAGCTCCCCAAACCAGCTGTGGGAATTTGCAGGCACTCAGGCCGACAATAGAACAGCTATTCATAATCAATTCCAGATGTGCCTTTTGTGGTACTGTAAACTTTTAAACAGCATTTTTATGATTTGTTTTGAGGTGTGTTTGTAGTCACTTTACTAAAATTTAAAGTGTACATCTCCAAAATCTAAGGATTATACTCACGTGGAATCCACCGTTCATGCTCTCTCCAAACCACACATGCTTCTGTGCCTTGCTCTTGCTGCTCCACCAGTTCTTGCGTGGGATTTTGGGAGTGCTGGGCTTCACACAGGTCTCTTCGGTCTCCATGTTGCAGAAAACTTTGATGGCATCAGCACTGCTACCAAGGTTAGGATCCACCCAGTAGTCACCTGTGGATAGAGACCAAACATGTTCAGGTGAGTGAGTATCATACACACAAGTGCACTTGACTGTTTTTTGAGCATGCGAATGTGACACCTTCTAACATTTTCTAACGTTAGATTGTCTCTGAATCACTTTTTTTCCATTTCTTACCGCTCTTCCATTCAGGGTGGCAGAGTTTCAGGTCTCTGCAGGACCGTGCAGGGTTCTTGCGGGAGCCATCTGGGCTGCGGATGACCTCGATCTGGCTGTTGATTGACTTCATTGTTGCGTCCACCTCCACATCATGTTGTCTAAGAGAGCTGGAGGCCTCGTCGGCACGCATGTAACGCAAAGGATCGGGCCCCTTCTCAGTCTGAGACAACCCAGCGAAGGCAGACATGTCAATGCCAGGGCCAGGGGGACCAGGAGCACCAGGGGGTCCAGGGTTACCAGGTGGACCCTAATGAGAGCAGACAGGAAGACAAAATGAATCAGACATCTTCTTTTCATCTGATGTCAGTGAATATTTCAGGTTTTATGTGCATGTTTTAGAGTAAGATGCACTCACAATTGGGCCAGACTCTCCAGAGCGTCCACGAGGTCCAGATGGTCCAATGGGTCCAGGCTGACCATTAGTACCGTCCTTACCAGCTGGTCCAACAGGTCCTGCAGGTCCCTATTTCAAGTAATATGGGTTAAACAGACCATTAGTAATCCATCTGAGCATTAAATGAAGTTTCTAAATTGTTCTGTTGTCTCAGTTTAACTAGTTGAGAGCCACACTCACTTTAGCACCACTTGGTCCAGAAGGTCCAGCAGTACCCTGGTCTCCAGGAGTGCCCTTTTTTGAGGAGACACAATAGAAATGTAAGCATATTTAATATCTTTACTTTACCACTGCAACTTGTTTATAAAAACTAATTCTTGTAAAAGAGACTCACAGGAGGTCCAGGCAGACCCTGCAGACCGGTGAATCCTCTGTGTCCCTTCTGACCTCTTTCTCCAGCTTCTCCTGCTTCACCCTTATCACCACGAGATCCTTGGGGTCCCTGATGCAGAGAAATGGAAAAGCTCCATCAACATGTTAGTAACTATAAAGTGATATACACTAATGCCACAAAAATGACCTGATGTGACTTAATCCATATTTTTTACTTAAAAATATTATTTAAAAAATAAACCTGTCTATTTAGATGTTAACAAATTGTTCACACTTTTTGCATTATAACTATATGGAGTTTAGGTGTAAGAAACTCTTCTAAAGTCGTCTGGTCAATTTACTGGATATTCTTCATACTCATATAGTGTATGTGTGATATACACATGTTGATACTGGCTATTTCAAGATTTTTAAAGCCTGATGTGTATTTTCAGTGTTCTGTTTTGTTCCACGCACTTCATAAAATGTACTTACAACCATGCCTCTAGCTCCAGCGAGTCCAGGGGGTCCAGCAGGTCCTTGTGGGCCCTTTAGAAAGGAGAAAAGATGGTACATAAATAATAAATAAAAATACTTAATATAAGTGCTGAACATTGCTAAATCTCTTTAGCTCTGGCCTTTTGATCTTTATAAGGATGGTCTTGCTTATTATTGAAGTCATGCTTTCTTGTATGCAGAAGATATAATCTGTATATTATTGAAAATGAGATTTTGGAAGTTGATGTACTCACATTCTCTCCTCTGTCTCCCTGTTTGCCAATTGGACCAATGGGACCAGGGGCACCAGGTGCACCAGGAGCTCCAGGAGCACCAATCGGGCCAGTGTTACCACGCTCACCCTAGAAAAGCACAAGTAAAACACATTCTATATTATAGCTGGTTGGAAATTCATCTGTGCATTGACTAACCAACATTTTAGTCCAAAAGTCATTTTGAAATTCATATTTTTTTTTCAGTAAAATTATGTTAATAATATAATTTAGAAATGAAAAAAGATTCATTAAATTAGAAAAATAAAAAAATTACTGAAACACAAAAGTAATATCAAAACAGTAATACAAACAAGTAATTTCACTTAAGGTCTCAGAAGTTTGGACCCCAGTGTATGTGACAATAGTGATATATTGTTTACTTGTATGGAATTAAAATTACATGTTCAAGCTGGACTGCTTTGTGATTTATAAAGATCAGAGGACAACAAAAGGATATTATATGAGTTTGTTTGTTCCTTCACCTTCACACCAGAAGCACCATCTCTACCAGGTGGACCATCAGATCCAGGATTACCCTGAGGACAAACAGAATTGATCTGGTCTTGATATGGTCTTATAATACAAAATGTTCAGTAAAGTGTTCACTGACTTCACTTTAGATGTATCTCTGTGTTAGTCAGATTATTGCAGTGTAGTTTTGCCTTGTTTGGCACTAATTTTATCATGTTATGCATGTATGTGTTCTTTACCTCACGTCCAGTCTCTCCAGCCGGTCCAGTTAATCCAGGAGGTCCAACAGGGCCAGGAGGTCCACGGTCACCAGCAGAGCCAGAAGCTCCCTGTTTACCAGGCTCGCCCTGTGGTACAAATCATTTTCAGTTAGTGTCAGATTAGGGGCACTGCATCAGTATCAGATTTTCTGGGCAAAAGATATTCTTGCGTAATAATACAAAATTAATTTTAAGAAAAAAATATTTAGATATTAATAGATATTAATATATTTATTTAGATATAATAGATATTATTATTATATATAAAAGCATTTTTAATACTAACACTTAATATTAATTACTTTCTTGATCTTATAAACAAAACCCACAAATCTATTAATTTTAACTTGAATTTAAACTGTGTTTGAATGAAGATGAGAGGTTTTCATATAGAAATGATGTTGCTCATGGGTTTGTTTACTTACAGAGGGTCCTGAAAGTCCTGGGAAACCTCTTTCACCACGCTGACCAGGCAAACCAACAATACCACGCTGACCAGAAAGACCAGAAGGGCCGGCAGGACCATCAGGACCCTACACAGGAAATATTGAGAGAAGAAATGTTAAGAATACAGTAAAGAAACAATGAACCTGTACAGAATACACCTGCACCTTCGATGCTAAAATAAGTATGTATGAATGAATCTGAACCTTACAGGAAGACCATCTCCTCCAGCCTCTCCCTTCTCTCCAGGCGCACCAGGTGGTCCACGCAGTCCAGCATCTCCTGGTCTGCCTGAGAGACCGGCATCACCACGAACTCCCTTAGGACCATCTTTACCAGCAGGACCTGCGGGGCCAGCAGTACCAGGATTACACTGTGAAAGAATAATTAAAAAAAAATTGGATTAGGATAAGTTTAGGATAATACAGTCAATCAGTTTAAGTGAACTATGGAGGAACCACAGAGATCTGTCTGTGATATTGAGGAGCTTTACATTGGGGCCAGGTGATCCGACTCTTCCTGCAGCACCTGGGAAACCAGTGGCACCCTACAACAGAGAAATATATTGTTATTAAGAAACAATTTAACTCAATGCAGTCAAATATTTTTACTGTAAAAGTAACTGGTAAATACTTCAAAAGTGAATTGAAAATTATTACTTATGATTAATTGACTTATTAAGTAACTCACAGGGGCTCCTTGGGCTCCACGTGCTCCCTTAAGTCCTGTAACACCATTTGGGCCCTGAAATCAAGCAGTGAACACCGATGAGCCAAATATAATAATTTAATCTGTGAAGAAACAGCACAAAGTTGATGCTTTATGCTAAACTCTTAATTTATGTAGAAAATCACAAAGATTTTAAAGATGTCATGTGTCAGTAACCAAAACCAAGTTGCTTTCTAAAAAAACTGCCTCTTTTAACCGCATATCAGTGTAAAACTGATTCACAAAATGCCTCAAAGTATCAATAGATAGTGAGGCACAAACACTCACCACTGGGCCGGGTGCTCCTGATGGTCCTTGGGGTCCAAGGGATCCAGCCTCACCTTTCTGTCCTGCTTCACCCTGCTCTCCCTTAATTCCAGGCTGGCCATCAGCACCCTAAAGAGTGACATTGACAAAAGGTTGTTATCAGATTGATCTTACTTATGACTAAATGCTTTAATTTCCAGTTTAATACAAACGACACTCCCTAATCGGTCATTGTAGCCTCATTTTACATTGTAGCCATAGAGAATTGTAAATTTTTAAGTGTAACTATAGAGTACTGTGTTATTTAGCGTGTCTATTGGGTATCCAATATATGTGAAAATTATGACATTAATTGACACAATGTTTTGCTAATCATTTTATTGATGCTCTTTAAAATGACAAAATCCTGAGATATTTCTCTTGCGAGAATATTCCATTTGAAAAATGAATGCATAATGTATAATGGTGTTAGTGCCCATAATTGTATTGTAGAATACCTTTACATTCTAAATATTATTAATTGGTTGTTTTTTATTGCTTTTTTAAGTTCAGTTTAATCTTCTGTCTACAGAGTTGCTAAGCCATTATAGCAGTGTTGCCTTATTAGAAGTCATTTTCATTTTGGAGTAAAAACTGTAATGGAAAATATATTTTATGATAAATGACAGTCTATGATATTAGCGCTGCAATAAAATGGAGGCTTTTTGTAACTGTGTTTGTACTTACAGGAGGTCCAGCAAAGCCAGCAGGTCCGGGTGCACCAATCTCACCACGATCACCCTAACAGGATGATAAAAGGATGATAATGAATAAGAAGAAACCTAAAGATAACCTTTGACCAAACCACAAACTCCATTCTTTCTTCCATTTGTTGTCTAGTTGTAATAAATTACACTTATAATCACATTAAAACAAAAACAAACAAATATGTTGCTTACAGGGGCGCCACGAACACCAGGTGCACCAATTGAGCCAATGGGACCAGTTTCACCCTGTGAGCAAAGACAAACTGTCATTAAACGAGAATTAAACAACCTGCTCACTAATTTTAGCATGCAACCATTGGTGGAAGACCACAGTAAGGATGAGACATTCACCTTAGCGCCATTGGGACCAGAAGGACCAGGTGGACCAATTGGACCAGTTAAACCCTGGTAAAAAAAGATGACAGAAACATCATTACTTATGACGAGCAAGAAAAAAGCAAGCAATTTCTTACATCTGTTGTCTTTATAGCACTTACTCTTCCACCATCTTTGCCAGAAGCACCTTCAGGTCCTTTCTCTCCAGTGTCACCCTAGTAAAATGAGACATTAAGTCATAAAGTCATTCAGTAGGTTAATACATATGTAATATGACATTAGGTTGATGTAATCACTGAGAAGAGGGATAGTACCATTTTTAAAGACACTTACTCTGTCACCTTTAGCTCCAGGGATTCCAACAGCTCCTCTCTCACCAGGCATGCCCTGCAGGCCAGAAGTGCCCTGAGCTCCTGGAGCGCCAGCCGGTCCAATTGCACCCTATTGGAAATCAAGCAGAGATGTAAAGGGGGTGTCTGAGAGATGGCACAGTCAGTGAGATTTTTTTTAAAGTAGGCTAATTAATACTTTTATTCAGTGAGATGCATTAAATTGATCAAAAGTAAAGGTAACGACATTTATATTGTTACAAAATATCTATTTCAAATAAATGCTTTCTGTTCATCAAAAAAACCTTATCACAGTTGCCACAAAAATATTAAGCAGCACAACTGCTCATCATGGATAATAATAAGAAATGAGCACCAAGTCAGCATATTAGAATGATTTCTGAAGGACCGTGTGACAGTGAAGACTAAAGTAATGGCTGCTATAAATTCAGTTTTGTCAACAAAGGAAAAAAAATACATGTCAAAGTACATTAAAATAGAAAACAGTTATTTTAAATTGTAATAATATTTCACTATATTTGCTGTTTTTACTGTACTTTTGATCAAATAAATGCAGTTTTGGTGAGCATAGGAGACTTCTATCAAAAACATTTTTAAAAAATCTTCACAAACTTTTGAACAAGAAGTTATTAAATAATTTGACGAGTTTTTTAATTTAAAGAGCTTAAGAATGAACAGATTTGATAGAACAGTAGAGCACAATCTCACATCAGATGAGATGTGGTTATCACCTTAGGTCCATCAGTTCCGGGAGTTCCTGGAAGTCCTCTTGGTCCCTGGAGACCCTGAGAGCCACCGCTTCCTCTCTCACCAGGGAAACCACGTTCACCCTAAGAGAAGCACAGAGAAGAGTTATTTTTGTGTAATGACACATTACTACTGATTTCCAGACTTGTTAATTAAAGATATTAACTCACTCTTGGTCCAGTGGGACCAGCAGCACCACCCTCTCCAGAAACACCCTATAAACGAGAAAGAATAAGAGAGAAAATCAGCATAATACTTAGTCACTAATAACATCACAACAACAAAAATGGAAAATTATAATAAATATCTTAAGTGATGCTCACCTGGTCACCAGGTTTACCAGGCTCACCAGGGGATCCAGTAGGTCCTGGAAGACCCTGTGCAGAAACAGAGTAATTCTTAGAAAAACCCTTATACCATGAAACTGTGATTATTATTATATATAAATAATTATACTTTGAGTCCTGACTCTGTTTGGCTTCAGTAATTTAAAAAGAGTGCAGTTTTCTTTCAGAATTGAATAATATATTTGGATATTAATATGAATGTACCTGGAAGCCAGATGGACCAGGCTGACCCTGCTCTCCTCTCTCACCAGCTACACCCTAAAAGCACATTGAAATCACAATTTAGTCTCCAAGGAAGTGTTTCAGACCTGAAAGAATTGAGATCATAAGACATTGTGAGTAATGTGATGTAATACTCACAGCAGGGCCAGGTGGACCAGCAGCTCCAGTCTCTCCATCTTTACCAGGCAAACCCTAATAGAAGAAAAAATAAAGAGAGAAAGAATGAGAAAAATGCATTTCTACATTTTCTTGGTGCATGTCTGTACAAAAACTAGGTGCTAGGTGTTGGTATATGATTGCTAAGGTTTTCTGAATGGTTTCAAGCACACTGTGTGGTTGCTAGGGTGTCCTGAATGGTTGCTAGGTCTAAAGAGCCCAACCCAAGTGTGTGTGATATTACAGTTATGATTTGGGTTCCTTCTTGTAAGTTTGTAAATCTATAGGACTTCATCAGCTGTAAACCAGATTAATATTAGGTATAATAGTGATGTTTGGTGTATGCTTATGAATAATTGTTTCTTATCAGTTACTGTATTTCATAGGAGTTAGTCTGGAGATCTGGTATCTTCTGACATATAAGGCCAAGTAATCTGGATATGCATGTCTATTGAACCATGACTTACTCTAAGACCAGGGCGCCCAACAAGTCCTTTCTCTCCAGATTTTCCAGGTTCTCCCTGTGAGAGAGAGATATGATCCAATGACGTACACACATACACTTCCCAAACATTTTTATGGACCTAAACATGAACACCGGTAGCTGAAATGCAGAAACACTCCAATGGTCTCACATTGGCTCCCTTAGGTCCAGGGAATCCCATCACTCCAGGCTGACCACGAGCTCCCAGAGGCCCAGGAGGACCAGGGCGTCCATCTTCACCAGGGGCACCCTATAATGAATAAAATATGTTCAGGACTGAACTGAAATTAGAAATTTCCCAGTGGATATTGAGTCTATGTATACCGTTCAAAGGTTTGGGGTTGGAAGGATTTTTTTGTTTTTGAAAGAAGTCTCTTATGTTCACCAAGGCTGCATTATTTGAGCAAAAATACAGTAAAAACAGTAATTGTCACGGTGCTGCTACTGTGAGGGAATGAGGAGACGAAGGAGTGAGGAGACATAGGAGCATTTACAATGAAGAAAGTCTTTATTTATCCAAAGGAACAGAGGAACACACATGTAGAAGGGGAATTTACATTTTAGACAGGACGCAGGACTCAGGAAAGCACAGGGCTTAAATAGAGAACTAAACGGGACACAGCTGGAATCAAATAAGGGCATAATCAAACATGATTAACACAAGGGAGAAACTAGGTCATGGAGCATGTGTGGGAGGAAAACAAACATAAAACAGTCCATTAACAGTAATATTGAATTATTGTTAAAATTTAAAATAAATGTTTTCTGTTTTTATATATTTTAAAATGTAATTTATTCTTGTGATGGTATAGCTGAAATATCAGCAGCAATTAATCCAGTCTTCAATGTCACCATGATCCATCAGAAATCATTTTATGCTAATTTGGTGCTCAAGAAACATTTCTTTATTATAATACTTTTTCAGGATCCAGCATTTATTTGAAACAGAAATCTATTTTAAAATTAAAATGGTCTTTATTGATATTGATCAATTTAATGCATCCTTGCTGAATGAAAATATACATTTCTTTTAAAAAATATTTTGACACCCAACTTTTGACAGTAGTAAAATAGTGTATATCTGTTTGCAGGCTGTAACTCTTTACTGTTACAAGAAAAATGAAAGTGCTTTAAATTATATAGATACTCACAGATGGTCCAACTTTTCCTTGAGGTCCAGCATCACCAGGGCGTCCAGTGAGACCCTGTTAGAAGAGGAAACAGATGAATGGTCAACCATCATAAAAGCTGATTTTAGATTATATTGTCTGTTATCTACAGTTATGATGATCTATATTGCCCTGAATAATCAGTTTCCAGGTAAATCCCAGAAATACCACAATCACTTACTCTGGCTCCAGGAAGACCGGACTCTCCTGTGCGACCAGGATCTCCAGTTGTTCCTTTCGGGCCAGTCAAACCTGGAACACCACGATCACCAGGTGCACCCTATCATAGTATAGAACATTTGAGTACAGAGGAAATACATGGGTGGATTAGATGAGTAACCAACCATGAGTCTAAATCACCAACCTTTGCTCCAGCTAGACCATCCTGACCAGGGAATCCACGGTTACCTGGAGCTCCCTAGTAAATAACAACACATATAGGCTTATTAGTGTGGTTCTTTATCATTCAGTTAATCAGTAAAACTAATTAAGATAAGAAACACACTCTTTCTCCAGGAGGTCCATTTGGTCCGGCAGAACCAGGCTCTCCTCTTGGTCCTCTCTTGCCTTCCTCTCCAGATGGCCCAGGGGCACCCTGAGGTCCTGCAACACCCTGTGTAATTAGGAAAAATATATGACTGATTAGTTTGCTATAATATTTCATATGATTGTATACAATCTAAATGACGACTGATGATAGGTATAATGTTGGTTACTTACACGCTCTCCCTTGGGTCCAGCCTCGCCTTTAAATCCTGGGATACCAGGGTCTCCCTGTATAAAAACAAGAGTGTTTTCAATTAGTACAATGGCGAACCTCAAATGGCAGAATAATCAGTAACCTGTGCAATTCGGATCATCCATATGAAATTACTAATAGATGTCTGGGAAACACTGAGAGCTTTTTAATTGGACATGATTACGTACAGATTGTCCTTTAGGCCCAAGTGGTCCAGTAGCTCCCTGAGGTCCTGGCGGGCCACGGGGTCCTGGGAAACCAGGTGCACCAGCGATGCCAGGACCACCCTGCAAAAGAGAAAAATGTTCACAATAGATTCACTGCAACAGTGTGACCAGTGTTAAGACTAAACATTATTTTAAAATATACAGAGAAATTAGTGAAAGAGAACAACAAATTATATGGCTATACTCACAGCAGATCCTTTGGCACCAGGAATACCATCAGTACCAGGGTTACCCTGCATAACGTGAACGTTTAATTTCAAAATACTGCAAATATTGTTTACACTGATAAAGAAAATCAAATCATATTTTGCTTGTCACATTATCTGTAATATTACTCACAGATGCACCAGCGGGTCCAGGTGATCCAGGTGTACCGGCCTCTCCACGGGGTCCTTGTGCACCCTCAGGTCCACGAGCTCCAGTGGGACCAGCTTCACCCTGCAGGAGTGAACATCATATATCATTACCAAGGATCTGTGCAAATTAAAAATGCTTAAATTTGAGAATGGGTTAAGAATTCGCAGTGAAGTGCTATAGATGACTGATATTTTACCTTAGCACCAGGGGATCCTGGGAAACCTGGAGCACCAGCAGGACCAACAGGGCCCTGAGGACAGAAACATCAACAAATGATCAAAGAGGTGTGCTTACTTCCTTCTAACTACATTTTCAAATAATTTAGTAAATATGAGTGAAATTATTGGCTCTCATTAAGTTTACAGTTATTATATATATATATAATATATCATCTGCATTATAATAAGACAATCGTCCACCTTGATATCTATATTATTATCATTAGCAATGCATACTGAAGGTAACCTTTTAAAAAACAGAATGGAGACCATGGTTTTAGTTGTAATAGATTCTAGTATGTGAGAACCTGCAGTTGAAGAAGTGAGGAAATGCACTTACAGGAGGACCAGCAGGACCAGGCAGACCATCATTACCACGGGCACCCTGTGGACAGACATATGTAGACCATTACAGTCTGAAGCCACCTTCAGCTGCAGAAATTTTGATCATATCTTGTATTGTTAATTAGGCCAGTTATCTGAGTGTTCACTTACAGCAGCACCAGGAGGCCCAGGACGAGCTCTCTCACCGGGCAGACCACGTGGACCCTGATAGACAAAAAAAAAAACAGGATGGAGAGTGTTAGATGCACTATGTCAGTGTCAGAAAACTACAGCTAAATTAATCATCAGGCCATTTCTGACTCTAGATACTGACCATTGGTCCAGAAGCACCGTTCTCACCATTAGCACCAGCTTCACCCTGGAAGAAGAGAGAGGAGACTGATTACACCTTACAGTTGTATAATGTTAGGTCAAATCAATTTGCTCAGAACATAATTAAAATGAATTAGCACATTTAGCATTTGGTAGGCTTATATATTTCACTATATATTGCTCAAAGTTCTGGTATCTTTATATGAGTCTTTATAGTTTAAAATATGTTTATTTGTAGAAATGAAATAAACTTAAAATTAAATTAAATTATTTAATCATATATATTGTTCCAAGGCAGATTTGCAAACAATAATTCTTTACAACTACAAAAACTACAAATAATTTGATAAATGTCTGTTATAATTCTGATGCCCTGTGAAATCTGTGTGCATTTTATTCTTATGTGCTTTTTGTCAAATATGAGTATAGACAGTGTCATGATGACTTTTGCGTAGTTTATCTGTTACAGTTGGGTGTTAATGAGCAGGTAGTGAATCTCCATTTCTCAAAGGTTTTTATAGGAGTACTTTTATTTTAAAACATCTTTATAGTTTAAAATATCTCTGGAAATTAAATTAAATTAAATTATTCAATAATATATATTGTTCAAAAGCAGATTTGCAAACAATAATGCCTTAAAACTACATACATTTGATATGTTAGAATTCTGATGCCCTGTGAAACTTTTTTGTCAGATATGATTATAGACAGTGTATTAGGATGAATTTTACGTAGTTTATCTGTCAGAGTTTAGCGTTTTGGCTGACTGTTTTTATGTTGCTCTACCTTAGCACCTGCAGCACCAGCCTCTCCTTTAGCTCCATCCAGACCTGGGTGTCCCTACAAACACATTCAAAGGTTAAATGCATGTATTTATACAGAAGTAAACATACAGAAAAACAATTAATTCTAGATGAAGCTCACTCTGTGTCCCTTGATGCCAGGTAGGCCAGGGGTTCCGGGGAATCCACGGGCTCCCTGTCATATATATAAATAAGAAACATATTTAGTGATTATGTTCCATCTTTGTAAAAATGTGATTATATTAAATTGTATGACTATTATCAGAATACAAACAAGTGACTAAAACGATTGCAGCCTGGTCTTTGTTTGTGTACGTTGTTTACCTGAGGCCCTGGGGCTCCACGCTCACCAGCCTTACCAGGTTTGCCAGCCTCACCCTGGAAAAAGAGTGCGCAGAGACATTGAAGTTTGTATCTGACAAGGTTGAATATCAATCCAGTGGCAAAAACTACTCACATCACTTCCAGGTTTTCCAGGGGGCCCAGGTGGGCCACGGGGTCCAAGGGGACCCTATAGTAAAACAATTGTTATAAATTGATTAAACTGCATTGTGTTCTAGTAAAGCAGTCTGCAAAGCCATGCCATTCTCCGTGTGCATCTGAATGCGTCATCTGTGTGGGCCATGTAATATGTGAGTACATAAAATGTCATACTGTATGTGTATGCATGTTGGCAAAATTTTGGACACTCACAGCAGGGCCGGGTTCACCAGCCTCTCCAGGGTTGCCTTGGAAACCTTGTGGGCCCTGGAATGGAAACAAATGACAGTGTGGGCTTAGGAGTTGGTGTTGGTGTGTGCTAACATATTACTCATATCTGTCTCGTCAATGGTAGCTTCTGTTGAGGATATAATCATCATTATGTTGTATTTTTCTGGAAATATGACATGATTATGAATATGAATGATGTGTGTTTACTTACAGGTGCTCCAGAGGGGCCGGGAGGTCCACGGGGACCCATTGGACCCTGTAGAAACAGATAAAGTTGAAATGCAGCATGGCAACTTTGAAATAAAAAATAAATAAACAGCATGACTGTGTTGTGTTTTCCAATCATTTAAGATTAATTATGTTTCAATGTGTGTTTACATTTATTTTGGATATATGTTTATACTGTATGTTACAAGCTTTGAATCTGTCAAGCACTGTAACGTTCTGAGAACAGGTGGCATTTGAAAATGCTATTGTGACTAAATAAGTCATTAGGGGGCACTAAAGATTAAAAACAGGCAACAGCATTTGACTCTCTTGATATTATTCTTTATGTTGCAGAGTACAAAACTGTATTTAAATTGAAAAAAAAAATGGCTTACAGTCATAGAATTCTTCAAGTACAATTATAATGCAGCACCTTAAATAGAGCACAATGCTCAAATATTGAAACTTCAGGTGACTTTTATTAATTTGTGCATGTTGTTTTTGCTTTTTTTGTATGAAATGCTTTGGCAATATGACTGAAAAAATGGACATGCAGAGTAAAAATTTTAAATTAAAATTCCAGCTTGAAATGAAATATCATTCCAGAGCATTCCGCAAGGGGGCAGACCTTACAAACTTTTCATATAACAGTTTATGAATTATAGAACTATATACTATGATAACTATTAATATTTGTATTATTCTGACAGATCCATATTAGCCAAAATTAGTACTTATAAAATATTGACTTATATGTGACATTCTTTCAAAATGGGTTGCAGTTTAAACCAGAAAAAAAGTATTTCATACAATTTCAAAAGTTATTTAATATACATATAGTTTGTGTACACAGTTTTTCTCACCATTGGTCCCTGCATCACACCCATCTGAGCACCTCCTGCCTTCTCATCAAAACCACCAGCCATCTGAGCAGCAAAGTTCCGCACACACACACACACACACACACACACACAGAAAAACAAACTTACAGTAACCCCGCAAAAGGGCAGACAAAAATTTAGAGAGTAGATTAAATGAGGAGAAACATACTCCTCCAAGTCCAGGAGGACCATTAGGTCCTGGTGGTCCAGGGGGTCCTGGGTTTCCAGGTGTACCAGGCTCACCATCTCTCCCTCTTGGTCCGGGACCTCCCTAAGGGGTGGGAGTCAAAAAAACAAAAAAACAGAACATAATTGGAAAAGAACAGAGATTAACTAAAGCCTTTTCACATGACAGCATCCTGCAGAGTGTGTCCACTGCCCCCTTAATGTAACCGGATAACTGCTAATAAGGTCTGACATTACTTTACCAAACAAGTTTGAGAAAAAAGTTACTTACCTTCTCACCCTTAGGTCCTCTCTCGCCACGTGCTCCCTGCTCTCCTAAGGGTCCCTGAAATCACAAAAAGAAAAGTTAAAAAACAAAAAAGTCAACAAGTAAAGTTGTAGGTCTCTGAAATGAAAAGGACAACAGTACATTCAAATAAACGTTCTGGAGAGCCCCCTAGTGGAGAAGTGCAATGATGTGTGAAATTATTCAGAAACCAACTAACAAAGTGTTTATGGTTCATCTCACCATTGGGCCAGCAGGTCCTCTTGGTCCTACAACCTACAGACACAAACAAATAAATATTATTTTCCAACTCCAGCTTTTAACATTTGGTCAAATCAGTCCAAAACACAAAGATCTTTACTGGTGAAATGACTTACATCTGCAATATCGCCTGGTTCTCCTTTCTGTCCCTGTGCAGAGTAAGACTTAATATATAATTTACATAGGTAATTCTATTCAGTATTCAATCTAAACCTTAAGAATATTATGCATTTCTTAAATAAAGATAAAGTCAAGGTCTCACCTTTGCACCAAGTGACCCTGCTGAATCATGTTACAGGATGAAGAAGATAAAGATTGATAGTTAGACACAGGAGGAAGTAGTTTTGCATGTATTAAATCAATTAGAAAATATTCAAACACATACAAAAACAACCAATGTTGTAGAATAACAGTCTGTCTGGAGTTGTAACATCTGAATCATACATTCATAACAATACTGCTGGCTCATCATAAAAAACTAGAGGTCACCAAAGGGTCAGGAAAAAAACGGCTCAGCAATCAGCTAATACTGACTCATAATGAGGACAGTAAACTAGTCAGACACTCAGTGTTACTGTAAGAACTAATGAACAGCTACTCCCTGCTGAAACTACATAGCTGAAAAGACCAACTCAGCGGCACCCCACTAGGCCGTGTACCAAAACAGCATCATTCTCTTCCCAATCTGCTTTGGTTAAATTGTTAAAAGCACAATAAGATGCAAGTTCATGATCAGTTTAAAACATGATCAAATGTTTATCATCTTTAAATTAGAAGCAATATTAGGCTATATGCTGCTCAGCAAATTAGAATAAAATATTTAGTGAAAACTCATTCTGTATCAGTGCATGAGCTGATTACGGTGAGCTAGAGTATATTAAAATCAAAACGTTTCATCATATTTTGTTAACTATGTTCATCTTATTATTGTGTGTATCTGTGCAGCAGCAACACACACAATTTTTTAAATGAACAATATCAGCTGTCAAGGTTCACTGAACATGAAGTAAA
Source organism: Sinocyclocheilus anophthalmus (assembly GCA_018155175.1). Taxonomy (NCBI): domain Eukaryota; kingdom Metazoa; phylum Chordata; class Actinopteri; order Cypriniformes; family Cyprinidae; genus Sinocyclocheilus; species Sinocyclocheilus anophthalmus. Next base: position 228,567 of record JADLZN010008092.1, read on the forward strand.
TGAAAAAAGTTGAAAGAACACTTCTAAATTTTTTGTTAATTAGGTTGTTTGAATGAGGTTGTGCCATGACCTCCCATTCAAAGACTAATTTTCTTGTTTTTCAACTTTTTCCAAAATAAAGCAGTCTAAGGCCAAGGTGAGTCCACTTTCAAGACATCTATTGTCTTTTTTGTGTTAAAAACTGAATATCAATCTATTTTAACTATGTGTGTCTCTCAGTGAAAGCATAAAATAAAATAAAATAAAATGCTGCAATAATTCTTTTCATTAAAAAAGTCAAATTAAATATTTTGAGACTAAAGTATAAGTTAGCTCAAAACATGACCAATACAATCATACATTTCCTTTTTTGAAGAAGTGACCAAATATCTTGTCTAAAAATAATGGATTTCACAGCAAACTAGTGTCAAGATTGTGTTCTTTCTATAAGAAAAAAACTACTATCAAAGTCAAATATAAAGTGGACACATTTTAGCCATAACAGTCTTTAACTGAAAAACATAATTTGCACTATAATGCAAACGTAAAACTTAAAAGTGTTGCTTTCTTCCCTTTAATTGTTTGCTTTGAGTTCTGAATGCAATCACATGACCAACTAGTGTAGTCTAGTGGTATGTGGCACTGTTGCCATAGATACAGAACTCAAAGCAGATGGCTAGCAGGACAGGTATGATAAGCAAAGAGAGGTGTATGAGCAGAGAGCGGACCGATAGGTTCGTCGGTGTCAGATGGGGCAGATGGCAGCACTCCCCAGGTGAATTATGGGATTGGCACAGTTCTCCAGTCCTCACAGATGACTAAATCACATTAGCACTGCCCCTGCATCACACACACAGATGCGGCATGCTTCTGGTTTCCATACTGCACGGTCTGCATACTGCTGGCCATCTTGTATGCAGCCCCCAAAGTCTTCCTCTGCAGCCACCAGAAGGGGGCAACAGAAAGGAGTGCATGGGGGTAAGAGACAGGTGAGCGACATAAAAATATACTTAAATGGCTTGTACAGATCTCCTAATAATTTTGAAATATTTTAGAATAATCATATTATTATATATATATATATATGGCTATATTTAATCATAAACAAAATTGTAATTAATTTCTGTCCACCTGGTAGCTGGCATCTGGTTACATTTTCATTATACATTCACCACAACACTGGCTATTAATATTTGTAGGGTGCATATCTGACACCCTGGCGTAAAATGTAGGCTTCTGTAGTCTGCGTATTTGTAACTGAACCCCAAATCTACTAAACTAGCCATGAATGGGGCTTTCTCAAACACAGACTGGGCTGCATTGACAGCCTGGTGCCTTATGCAAACACACCCCTCTCAAAAGCTCCATCTGGATCTAATGGTCTCACTTACCACCAGGGCAAATACACCCTCATGGGTCGGAAAGGACAGCCCTTATACACACAGAACCCCTTAAAATGTTTGCTTTTCAAATATTCATATGAAAGTGTAATTTGACTTTAACTTTGAGCCCTAGTGCACATGAATGCTGCAATTATAGCTGTTTAAATCTGAACTGTAAATATGGAAAATCCACTTTTGTGGGATGCAAATATAGGCCGGCCTAAGCAAGCATTCTGTGTAATTAACATTTCCTTGTTTACTGAGAAGTGAGAAATTTAAAGAGCACAGTGAGAACACAATGAGATCATCAACCTGGTCATTATTCTTCTATCCCTTCATAGTTTACCAAATATCACAGATGACACTCTTCCAAGATACTTGTGCCTCTTTGAGGTTGCCAGTCTGATGTTTTGCCATTTCAAACAACATTCCACAGACCCCCTCCCGATCCACCCACCAAACCTAGTTCCCCAAATCTCCTTCTAATCGAAGTAAAATCCCCTGAACTAAACCCGAAATATTTGTTGCTTTCCAAACCATTTGCACGTGTACTAATGGTGCACCGTTTGATCCCTTGGAGGAACCTTTGCTCCCAATCTTGAGTGAAACAGTGCTCACACTACCAGTAGTGGATGTATTAATGGCCTATATATATGGAATTCAGTCATTTTAATGCTGAAACGGTTACACATAAGCCTTTCCTTTACATTGTAGAAATAAAATTAAAACACTTGAGGCATCCATTTGTTGTTCCTCGGTTTGCCACACTGGCTTATGTTCCATAAGCAAGTTTGCATTAAAAACTAAAATAAATAAATAAGAAATAATACATCTAATAATTCAATGACTTTTATGGAGCTTGTTTTTTTCCTGTCAGTAATTTTGTGGTCTCGCACGACTACTAGCACAATTAGCTATCAGTTAACTGTTTTAAAAACATTCAATGTATATTAAAGTGATAAGTAATGAGAGAAACATCCGTTTTGTCACTGTACCGTAATGATACTGATCCTTTCCCAATGAAAGTGCTCGAACGGTGTATTGTTGCTATAGTAACCTCCTCACGAGAAAGTTACTTGGCGAGCATCAGTTTTGCGCACTGATTAACCTGCATTCTAACTTTTGTGGTTGCTGAACCTTTGTTTAGAAACGTTAATTCAAACTGAATCCGTTGATAGCCTACTTTAGGTGTTTTGTTCTTTAACATTTAGCTAACTTTGAAATAATACACACAAGAGTCTGCGCGTGTTAACCTGTCGCGCAACCTCCGCATCTGTCATTCTGTCAGCACTGCGCGTGACCGAAGAGCGAAAACCAGAATGTTCACATCAATGGAGCTGGATACAGCAGCTTTTGCGCTTTAACGCGTCGCTGGTTTGCATTGTAGACTGCAGTCAAACTTTGGATAACAGCAGACTTAGACTTAAAATACAAGCATGGGGTCTTATATTTAAAAAATGAGCCAAGACATTCCACAGTCCAGAGGTGAAACGCGCAAACCAAACTGATCCATTCCAAACTTTCCTCTCATGTCACCATGGCAACACCGTACAATTTTTTAGCAGAATACTTTGAATTTCAATGTGAAAAACTCCAACTTACGGTCATCTTCTTGTTGACATCTTACAAGGGATAGCAAAACGCAATGCGTTGCTACAAATAGCAGGAGAGTCCGTGAATCCACTAATCTGAACATGTCTAAAGGTTAGACATGCAGGTCCTCAGGGGTGAAAGTCGCCGAAGAACCGGCGGAGCGGCAGCTCTGTGCTCGCGGGGAGTGTGAAAGTGGATGCGGGTGTATTTGGGAGGATCCGACGCCAGGCACACACAGACAGAGCCCACCGCGTCAGTCAGAGCTCCGCGGTGTTATGTCCACTGGCGCATTTATGAATCTTAGTATATCCCAAAAAGTGAGTCCAACCCCGACCCCCATGAGCGCTGAAATACGAGCCATATCAGCCCCCCACCCCACACTATTGGGAAAGAAGAGGGGGGAAAAAACTCCGCCACTCCTCTGTCTCAAGAACAATTCCATCCAAACCCATCCACCCCTCCCCTCATTGCCCTTTCCTGGCAAATGGTGGCCTTTCTCGCTGTGCTTTTGTATGAAAGTGCATCAGAATGGCCTTTGCTCAGAAGGAGACTTGGAGAACCAAAATACATTCATTGTTTCAAAGATTTGGACCCACTAGGTTGCACATGACCATTAAAAACTCAAGATAATGTCATCAAAATACTGTGAGTATGAGAACCATGGGAGGTTATACAAAAGGTGTCAGACCTGATGCATCAGATATATTTGCAGTTTGCATTTTCAATAATACGTCGACATTTTTGCAAGGGGTTATGAATTCCAAAAACCATGTTACTGGTGCTATAGTGAACATCTTGATTATGGATGTCCCACAAATCACTGTGAATAAGATAAGAAACATCATACAGCATATTGTCTAATTGATTCAACAATGTCACAATTCCAACTTACTAAACTTGTATTAACCTTTATCAACTAACAAACGACAAACCTCCAATACTTGGCACAACCTGACTAAATTTAAACATTATTTCTCCGGTAGAGTGCCAGCTGCTTCAGAGTTATTGTTATTACAGTCCAAATAAATGTCCTGTTCAGCCAAAGCAGTAACATAACAGCAGCTCTTTGTTTCACAAGCAGTTTTGTTATTGTTAAAAGTAAAACTAAGTCTACAATAAAACCAAACCTAAAGCTAAAACTATTAACAATCACTTTCATTAATTCACATTAGAAATGATGCCAATGGCAACTAACTAAAATAAGCTTTTCAGTTGAGGTAATAAAATTGTTAAAACTGCAAAAAATAATAATAAAGTTAACAAGAAATATAAAATATAACAAACAAATCAAGTAAGTAAAAGTTACAAAATTAAACTAATTAAAATGAAAACTGAAAATATAACAATAAATTATGATTTCAAATGTTAATAAATACTACAATAACATACAAAAATAACACTGTTCATGTGTATTTTTTTCTCAAATGTTTCACAGCTGTTGAAAAAAAACTGATATTTTGAATATATAACTGTAAAGTTGCCTGCTTATAAATGGCGACTTATTTTGTTACTAAAACTAGCAAAAAATCTCCATCATAGTATTTTTGTTCGTGTCTTCCCCAGTTTTGTAAAGTTTATTTCCTTTATGTAACTGTTCCACAATTCAATCACAATAAAACATCTACCATCATCTATCTCACTGTGGGAACAGAGGAGGAGAGAAAATTTGTAATGCTCAAGGGATTAAAAGATCAAACTGCAAAAAGCGAGTGAAAGCATAAAAGAAGGAATACGGACACTGGAATCTCAGCCTCGGTGTGAGACATCCTGTGTATGTAGATGAGTGTGTATAAAGTATGCACATATGAAAATCAGTGTGTGTGTTTGTGGTCGTGTGCACACATGAATGCATGTCTATTAGTTTTATGAAGGCATATGTGTATGTGTGTGTACTCATCGGTGCGACTGTGCACACACCCTGTTGGATGTGTGTGCGTCCGAAATGAGACCTGACTGTGTGCTCTGTAAGACACACACACAATGCGGCTCTGTGTGCAGACCTGAGGAATGTGAGAGAGCACCGGGCAGTGGGGGAGAAGAGAGCCACGGGTGTGGATGGAGGGAGGGTGCGGAAAGGTAGAGGGATGAGGAGAGGAGAAGAGTGGTGGCAGAAACATGACGAGGCTCCAGGGGTGTGTAGGGTGGCTGGGTTGCTGTGGATCAGATGATGTGAGGTCTGCCGATTGGTACGAGAACCCGTGTCGAGAGCAAAACACTGACCGTGATTGGCATCAGGCATTAGAAGGCTGATACGTGCCTGAAGATTAAGCACCCGCCAAACTTTCTTTTAAATGTGAGGCTTTTTCACCATTCTTTGAAGGCTAAAGGGGAATAAAGCTGAATTAAAGGGATGGTCCAACCAAAAACGAAAATTAATTTACTCACCATCATATTGTTTCAAACCTGAATACATCTATTTCTTCTGAGGAACACAAACTATTTTAATTTTTTGAAGAATGCATTTATTCCCATTGGCTTACATTGTATTTTTTGTCCGTACAGTAAAAGTCAATGGGAACCTAAACTGTTGGAACCTAAGGGGAACCTAAAATGTTCATGAGCATTCTTCAAAATATATTTTTTTACATTCCACAGAAGTCATACTCTGTCATACTTCTAAGTTTGAAACAACACAAGAGTGGGTAAATGTTGCCAAAATGTTTATTTTTGGGTGGTCTACCCCTTTAAAAGTGAATAAAATCAACTAGATGGCTTGCAAGACCCTGAAATATTCACTTTACAAAATGTTCTGATCCATGTGCCAAGATAAGATGCCCAACGGACTCACATGAGTGAACAATTGTGTCGTTTTTGTCGACACTACACCGTAATTAAAGTGCTGCACAATTGTTCTTTCAATACTCTAACAGATGGGATATTTGATCTCTCAAATTAGTATGACAGTGAATTAAAATATCATTTTCTGCGTTTTCGCCTTTAGTATTGTCAGACTGTGACGACTGTGGGAAATCGTGCTGTTCTGTTTGATATTACAGTCCACATGGGGTGCCTGAAGTGGGGGAAGGATTCTTTCTGTCTTTGTTTGGTCTCATAAAGCTTTCTATTTATTCTCATAACTTCTGAGATAAGCTATGGCAAAACAGAGTGGCTGGTGTCCTGGGACGGAGGATTTTCTGAATGAAAGGTCCCTGTTGATAAAGTAATTTAGGCCACAAATGGGTTTAATTCAACCAGGACACCACTGTCTGGGTTTAATAGCTCCCCTTTTACTTTTTCCAAAACTTAATGTGCTTCATCTCTGATCCTGCATTCACTATTTGATTTAATCAAAACTCTTGATCAGGGTTTTTCAAATGGTGGTTCAGGGGCCCCCACTCAAGGGGGTGCTAGGGGGTCCATGGGAAATTTCAGGAAAAATGCATACAAACATCTAACTTTTATACAGATCTAGCAGTACTATAGTGGGCAGAAACAGACACATGATCAATTTAAATATTTTCCAGATAACATTCCTTATTCATAATATTCATATTCATAATATTCATATTCATTATATCCATTATTTTTTTTCTCACACAGTAAAAATATGTCACAGTAAAAATGTATAACTTTTAGTATATTATATTATACTTGATTATCATAATTGGGGATCTAATAAGGCATTAAAGATTTTGAAAATATTGCACTAGATCACTGAGACTTTTGGAATATTTCCTCAGGTGTGATTTTATATCATGAGCTCTGTGCAAAGCCAGTGCTTCATGCTGTCTACTTTCAGTGGAACCAATAGTGTTTACCAATGTTGTATCTTAGAAAAAACACATGCACACATACACACACAAAACAAAACAAACCATTCACCTCTGGGCTCTTAGCAGCTCCCTGGTACACATTAAAGGGTGAGAGTTAAGTCCTGTGAACTGGCCTGAGAAACTGACCCTGTTTGTGGACATTGCAATCCAAGAGCTTGACATTTTAAATACATTTAAATACATTTTAAAAATCACAAAAGAACAATCTGTATGTGTGAATGTAAATCAAAATAATTACCTACAATATATAGTACTAAAGTAAAGTAAATTACTTGTATAAGCATAAATAAATACAGAGCTTCATAAAACTGTACACTACTGTTCAAAAGTTTGGGGTCAGCAAGATTTTGTTTTTAAAAAGAAATCAACACTTTTATTCAGCAAGGATGCATTAATTTTGATCAAAACCAAGATACTTACAATGTTACCAAAAATCTTTCAAATATATGCTGTTCTTTTGAACTTTCTATGAATCAAAAAATATTCAAAGAAAAAATTTTAGTTTCCACAAATATACTGTATAAAGAAGCAGCACAACCGTTTTAAACTGTAATAATTATAATAGGAAATGTATCTTGAGCACCAAATCGGCATATTGGAATGATTTCTGAGGAATCATGTGACACTGAAGACTGCAGTAATGGTAAAGCTGAATTTTCAGCAGCCATCACAGGAAAAATACATTTTAAAATGTCTTAAAATAGAAATAAAAATATTCATACTATTAATAACATTTCACACTATTACTAGTTTTACTGTGTTTTGGATCAAATATATGGAGCCTTGATGAGCATAAGAGATTTCCCTCAAAAATATTTAACAATTGTACCGACACCTAATTTTTAAAGGGTAATGTACACTAAGTGCAATGTGAATTTTTGGTCATAAAATGTGTTAAAGGATCAATTGATAATCAATAATGAGCACTTAATGAATATTTGTGTTTGTCAGAATGTTTGTTGAAATTCTTGACATCGTATTACCTTTTGAGTGTACACACATAGCAGTTCTGCAGTCCAGAGATCAGAGAATGTTGGGAGAGGCAGAAAGGAGGAAGATGGAGGGAAGAGAGGGGGCTTTAAGATGGAGCAGGTAGACAAAGCCAGCATTCATGGACACAGTGAAGGAATGAAAAACATTCTCCACCAAGAGACGCATGGTCATCAGTAGGGCACGGGTTAGGGTGTGCGTGCACGTGTGTATGGATGTATGTGTGCCAACACGAAAGGATTTGATATGAGGGGAAGGGGTGTTTGATCTAATGATAAGTGGGTGTAATTTTACTCCAGGCTCTGGTTAAAAGGAGCCCTCGCTTCAATATCTACTAGCTGCAGTGGAGCTGGTAGAGGAAAAGAGCGGAGAGAAACTCAAATGGCACACACTCTCAAAAAAAGGTACTAACGCTGTCACGTAGGGTGGTACCTTTTCAAAAGGTGCACCTTTGTGACTTTTTTTTTATTTTGAAAAGGTGCCAGCCCAGCAAAAGCTTTTGTACCTTTTTTCGGAGAGTGTGGGTAAAAAGTAAAAGGTTCGATTTCTTAGTGTGAGCATGTGTGTGTGCCAGTAAGTGTGTGACAGGTCCCCAAAGACAGTACAATTGCCCACACAGCCTCTCTGGAATGCATTCATTCAGAGTTCACGTTCAATTATGTCAGTGTAGAGTTAAAAAAAAAAAGAACACACTTCACTTTTTTATGCTCTTCAACAAACTGAACAAATTGAGACTGTAAACAAACCCCAAGTGTAACTGAAAGGATAATGTCTCAACTGACATTTGGCTGTGGAAAGGTGAGGTTAGTCGGTATGTTGGTGCTGAACTCGATTGATACTCCGTATCCGTTTATAGTGGTGAGTTGGTACGGTCTGCCCTCTACAGGAAAAAAGGGGTACTAACTGCGCTCCTTGTTGGATACGGGACCCAAAGGTGGGTACAGCCTGTTGCCACATAATCCTCATTTTAGTCTAGTCAGATTATATGGATGTTACAAGCAATTCAACGTAAATAAATGCATTCAAAAGTGTAAATTTACTTTTAAAAGTGTAAGTTTTAGACAGAAAAGTTCAACGGACACACTTGTGCATCAGTTCAGTCAGAGTTATGAACTGTGTAGCTACACCAATGTCCAGCAGGGGGAGTTCAAATCGAGTAAGCCTATTTAGTCAAATCTTTTGGATGCAGATACCTAACCTATCACTTACAGGCTATATGAGCTCGTGTAATGGTTATGAGTTATTGCAAAGGCTCAAATGTGCAAAAACCATGAGCAAGGTTAAGTTAATTGGATACAGTGATACCAGGTTTGATGTGGCCAGTGTAAAGGGGTCATTGGATATGGTATACGGTTTTGGTATAAGGTATTGAGGTATACCTTTGTCCCAAAGCCAAGGCAAGGTTGACTCTGAGCCATGAATCATGCTGACCCAAGACTCCGAAATGACGTCCCAGATGGTTTAGAATGTCAGTAGTATGGTCAAGGCCATCATGAGATGTTGTCTCAGGCCCGTGAGGTGAGCTGACTAAGGTCCACTATTATATAATCTAGCCTGCTTCTCAGGCATAGGGGGTGTAGGGGGCCAGTCATAAAATGTTGTTCCACACCCTATGACCTCAAGTAACGATCCGGAGTATGATATGAGTATGACAACAATGGAAACTTTTTCCACCCAGCAAAATGTTATCTTTTTTTTTTTCTAATAACTTTTCATAAGCAGTGATGCAAAATCTAAAAAAAAATTACTAGTGGAATTAAAAAGAAGAAAAAGAAAGAAAGAACGAAAGGAAGGAAGGACATTTCTTGTGAAATTAATTATGAACATGGAATTAATTGTGAACATGGAAGCATTTTTCAGGAATGCATAACATAACCTCAAAGCAAATCTTCCAGCTGTAACAGGATCAGTCTGGTTTCCTCTGCCACTCATACATAGAAGATCCCCACCACAGATTCTCTGCCACTCAAAACGGCATCATCTTTCAGAAAGACCCCATTGACCTCACAACCTCCTCAAAGTGAAAGCATTGTTTTTTTTTTTAATTGTTAATATTCTATATGTGCAACCCTTATAACACCTTATTTTACTTTCTGACCGAAGATTTTTCTAGATTATTTTCGCTTTTATTTTAATGTAATTTCCAGGTATACCTATCGGTGTATTCCTTTCTGTATTTTCTAGGTTCATCCTTGCGGTGTTTAATATTGTTACAGCAATAGACGTAAAAAGTGTAGTACCTACATTTATATATACCTAAATTTATTTGTAACTATATTTATATAAATTGCTACAAATGAATCAAATTGATCCCATTTTTTTCAGCCATGTGATCACATGTATTTTACTGTCTGGATAGCCCAATTAAACACTTTTTTGACTTTTCTGCAATTTAGGGGAAAAGGGGGAATGATAATATAAATAAAATGTGTTTTTAATTCACTATATTATTTATTTTTAAACATATGTACTTATATATATGTATATATACGCACACTGCCGTTCAAAAGTTTGGGATCAGTAAAACTTGTAATGTTTTTTTTAAAGAAGTCTCTTAGCTCATCAAGGTGCCTTAGTTGATCAAAATACAGAAAACAAAAAAACAGTAATCTTGTAAATGTTATTACAATATAAAATAGGTTGCTATTTTATATCTTTTAAAATAGAATTTATTTCTGTGATGCAAATCTGAATTTCCATCAGTCATTACTCCAGTAGTGTCACATGATCTTAAGAAATCATTCTAATATGCTGATTTAATATTAGAATGATCAATGTTGGCAACAGTTGTACTGCCAAAAATGTTTTTTTGGAAACTGCGATACTTTTTCAGGACTCTTTGATGAATAAAAAGTTAAAAAGAACAGCATTTATTAAAAAAAAAATATTTTCTAACAATATAAATCTTTGCTATCACTTCTTAACAATTAAACACATCCTTGCGAATAAAAAGTTTTAATTTCTTTCAAAAACAAAAAAAATGTACCGACCCCAAACTTTTGAACGGTAGTGTATATTGTTAGAAAGGATTTATATTTTAAATAAATGCTCTTTTAAAAAAATTTTGATTCATCCAAATGTTAGAAAAAAACGTATCCAGGTTTCCAAAAACTATAAGCAGCTACAACAGTTCCCAAGCATGATAATAATCAGCAGATTAGAAGGATTTATGAAGGATCATGTGACACTAAAAACTAGAGTAATGATGCTGAAAATCCAGCTTTACATCACAGGAATAAATTAGATTTGAATGTATCTTAAAATAGAAAAACGTTATTTTACACCATAATAATATTTCACAATATTAAATTTTCTCCTGTATTTTGATCAAATAAATGCAGCCTTGATGAGCATAAGAAATCCCTGTAAAAAAACATTAAAAATCATTCTGATCACAAACTTTTGACCGGTAGTGTGTTATATATATATATATAGGCTTAGGCTATATATATATATATATATAAAGATATATATATATATATATACACACAATTTTTTTTTTAAATGGTAAATGAATGTAATCAATCAGTTACTAATTCATAAATTTTCCCCACTGACCATATTATGTTCATGTGGTTTATGTGAATAAGAACAGTCTGCATTTTCATTTACTTTTAACTCTTTTACCCTTCAAGCTCAAAAGTAAATTTTACTGGTAATGTTTAAGCAGCAAAATGCCCAGGCTCAGTAAGTCTGCCCTACGTTACATAGTTAGTTTCTACTATTGACATATACATATAGCCTACGTCTGTTCTGGGATCCACCAATAATCCATCTCCTTTTTTTCTCCCACCGCCACGCCCCTAACATCCGCCAGGGTGGGTGCCCTCACCTGCCTGTGATTCCTCGGTTACCGGCTAAATTTGTCAACAGAAGTCACTCCCATGCCTCGTGGGACGATCAGGCAATCTGAATCCACTAGGAAGGAATTCATAAGCAGAAGACACGCGCTGTTTATTCGGACTGTTTTAGAGCTCTTAGAGGTCGCTGGTTTAGAAGTACAAACCTTATGGATTGATTATGCATTCTGTTAAAACCCTACGGGCGTCCAGAGCTGGCATTCTGCTCATTAGAAACGCTAGAAAATGGGAGAGAGTTGCGGGAAATTTGGACAGAAGGCGCTCACCTGCTCGGCCGTTGCACACGAGCGCAACTCCAGGCCAGCATCCGCGCCATCAGCACGTGATCACAGAGACGGACGCCGGGGCGTACAGGTAAATCCTCAGAGAGGCGTTACCTGCTGGCTCTGTTGCCATAGAGATAATATAACGGCATTTTAAAAAATGGTTTTAGAGGTTTTAAAATCAATTGTTTTGGGTAAAACGTTGTTTTCTGTATTGTTTTGTGGTTTGAACAGTAAGAAGACGGTTTCTGGGTTGGAGGACATGTTGTTCTACACTATCACCCAGGGAGAAGAGAAAATCTCAGTGGGACGTTTCCTGGCTGTGAGTTGCACTAATAGTCAGAGTGCTGATGACATTGTGCATGTGTGTGTGATTTGGTCAGCATGTAGTGTAGTGACTATTTGTCAGAGGGAAAGGGAATCAAATACATGCTATAAACATCATGCTATTTCCATTTAGTATAATTAAAATAAGACACCATTATTCTTACATAAGTTATAATCATAAATCGTTGGTGTTATATAATGGTACTATAAATAGACTTCATTTTTGGGCCAAGTGGCTAGCTCCATTAAAGAACCTAATAAATATACCTATTCCTAAACATGTGGATCCATACTTGGATGTTTGAGTTTATATTACAGGGAGGAATACATACAATTATGGACTGTTTTAATCAGGGTAACACATTAATCTCTGTATTTCTAGACATGGTATACTGCACCTTCTGTCTGTGTCTGTGTGTGTGTGCTTCAGTACACATGACACCCAGAAATAGACACCCATTAAAGTGTTAAGAGGTCTGTTGCTATAATTTATGTGCATGGGATTATTTTGTCTATATATGATGGGCATCTCCACCATAGCTGCAATTTAACAGCTCAAATTATATATATCATTGACCAAGGAAAACATGTTCCTACCAAATGATTGATGGTTAACTCTTTCATTTGACTAGTGTAAACACTGTTGTATTGTACCATAAGAACTTCATATTTCTAACCTTTGATTAAAGACATCCATATGTTACAATTATTGTAAATATATAGGGCACAGGCAATAATTCTTCATTTCTTTATTTTACTATACCTTACAACTGTATATCACAGTGCTAGTAGTTCAACAATAAATTTGTGCTAACATTTTCAAACAGTAATTGTTCACTGAACAATTCAACATTTAATTGTTCCAATATTGAAATACAGTATCTCACAGAAGTGAGTACACACCCCTCACATTTTTGTAAATATTTTATTATATCTTTTCATGTGACAACACTGAAGAAATGACACTTTGCTACAATGTAAAGTAGTGAGTGTACAGCTTGTATAACAGTGTAAATTTGCTGTCCCCTCAAAATAACTCAACACACAGCCATTAATGTCTAAACCACTGGCCACAAAAGTGAGTACACCCCTAAGTGTAAATGTCCAAATTGGGCCCAAAGTCATATTTTGTGTCGATATTTTGTGTGGCCACCATTATTTTCCAGCACTGCCTTAACCCTCTTGGGCATGGAGTTCACCAGAGCTTCACAGGTTGCCACTGGAGTCCTCTTCCACTCCTACATGACGACCAGCACGGAGCTGGGGGATGTTAGAGACCTTGAGATGCTCAATAGGGTTTTGGTCTGGAGACATGCTTGGCCAATCCATCACCTTTACCCTCAGCTTCTTTAGCCAGGCAGTGGTCGTCTTGGAGGTGTGTTTGTGGTCATTATCATGTTGGAATACTGCCCTGCGACCCAGTCTCCGAAGGGAGGGGATCATGCTCTGCTTCAGTATGTCACAGTACATGTTGGCATTCATGGTTCCCTCAATTAACTGTAGTTCCCCAGTGCTGGCAGCAATCATGCAGCCCCAGACCATGACACTCCCTCCACCATGCTTGACTGTAGGCAAGACTTTTTTCTTTGTACTCCTCACCTGGTTGCCGTCACACGCTTGACACCATCTGAACCAAGTAAGTTTATCTTGGTCTCATCAGCCACAGGACATGGTTCCAGTAATCCAAGTCCTTAGTCTGCTTGTCTTCACCAAACTGTTTGCGGGCTTTCTTGTGCAACATCTTTAGAAGAGGCTTCCTTCTGGAACAACAGCCATGCAGACCAATTTGATGCAGTGTGCGGCGTATGGTCTGAGCACTGACAGGCTGACCCCCCACCCCTTCAACCTCTGCAGCAATGCTGGTAGCACTCATACGTCTTTTTCCCAAACACAACCTCTGGATAAAATGCTGAGCAAGTGCACTCAACTTCTTTGGTCGACCATGGCGAGACCTGTTCTGAGTGGAACCTGTCCTGTTAAACCGCTGTATGGTCTTGGCCATCGTGCTGCAGCTCAGTTTCAGGGTCTTGGCAATCTTCTTATAGCCTACGCCATCTTTATGTAGAGCAACAATTCAACAATTTTTTTCAGATCCTCAGAGAGTTCTTTGCCATGAGGTGCTATGTTGAACTTCCAGTGACCAGTATGAGAGAGTGAGAGCGATAACACCAAATTTAACACACTTGCTCCCCATTCACACCTGAGACCTTGCAACACTAATGAGTCACATGACACCGGGGAGAGAAAATGGCTAATTGGGCCCAATTTGGACATTTTCATTTAGGGGTGTACTCACTTTTGTGGCCAGCGGTTTAGACATAATGGCTGTGTGTTGAGTTATTTTGAGGGGACAGCAAATTTACACTGTTATTCAAGCTGTACACTCACTACTTTACATTGTAGCAAAGTGTAATTTCTTCAGTGTTGTCACATGAAAAGATATAATAAAATATTTACAAAAATGTGAGGGGTGTACTCACTTCTGTGAGATACTGTATGTGTTCTTGTATTTCTTAGGCACTCAGAAGCACAGGCTTGCTGACCTCTGACCCCCGTTTAAAAGACTGCATGCGGCAGATTCACCAAGCTGTCCAAGAGTCTGTTGGAACAGCAATGATGGACCAGGAACTGTTCAGAAAGTAAGTGTAAAACTGACGCAGCAATTCAAAGCTTGAGAGAGTATGTGTTTGTGTGAGATTTTTGTGATATGCCATGACATCACTTATCGTTTATGACCTGCAGCTGTTATGACATATACACACACTCATGCCCCTTACAGGTAAACGATATCTCAATGTTCTTGGAAGACTGGAAATACAAACAGTCAGTTCATCATGCACACATACACACATATCATCACATACAAATTCCTGACCTGACATTCTGTTCTCCAACAGAGGTAAATACAACAAGCCACCTGTTGTGTTGTATGTTTGTGTACATGCATTCTGCTGGAACATGTGTGGCTGGAGCTAAGCCATGTTAAGCAGTGATAAACGTGTTTGTTACTCGTGTGAGGCACCATTTAAGTTGCTTTTGAACCAGCTCTGTCGGTGTTAATAAACATGGATCAAATATCATGTTCGGCAATGTACAACTCTCTTAGCACATTACAGATCACAGATGGCTGTTAAGTCACAGTTGTGTCACATGGGCATATGTGTGTTTCTGTTTCTAGATGTGTTGGCAGTAACATAGTCCTCCTGTCTCAAGCTTTCCAAAGGAAGTTCATCATTCCAGAATTCGAAGCCTTTACATCCCTCATAAACCATCTGTATTATAACACACAGGCTCAGAAAGGAGGGAAAGTAAGACATTGATTTTCCTTATCACTGTTTCTGAATCACAATTACAAACACATTTGTCAACATCTCATCTCTGTATTTGTCTATGTGTGTGTTTGCACAGGTAGCAAACTACATCCCTCAGTTAGCTAAGTTCAGTCCGGACCTGTGGGGAGTTTCTCTGTGCACAGTGGATGGTCAAAGGTAAAATATGCTTTCTTTTGACTGTCTTTACTCACATCATTGTGATGAGAGAAGGGTCCAGAATTAACTTTTTGGTCCACCTGTACATACATGTATAATTGTGGTTGAAATTACAATTTTTTTTTACCATAAAAACATTACCATTGAAAATGTTGGGGTCAGTAAGTTTTCAAGGATGCATTAAATTAATCAAAAGTGACAGTGAAATATATATAATATATAATGTAATATTTAAAATGGGTCATTATGAGCTTTTTAAAGATTCATATTGTGTGTATTTGGTTGTAACATGAACATGGTGGACATGCGTTAATGTGCACAAAAACCACAATTTTTCAAATTACTTACATTATTTTAGTTCCTCTATTGCGCCCTACCCTCAAACCGCTTCATTTCTACAAAGTCCCCCCCTCCTTTCCAAAAGCGCACAGTCTGCTCGGAGTGGCCAGTGACCTACAGGCATGGATGTCCCAAACACCGCAAGCTCTCGTCGGAAATGTAACACCCCTTACAATAATCGCAAGCTTCAGCTTTCAAAGTAAATATCAAAACAGTTAATAAATGTCATTAGTTTTACCATCAGTTCAAGCGCGAAAGGGGAACAGAGTCGCGTGACAGACACAGTGATGAAGCTGGTATGTGTTTGCAGTACACAAGCCACGGTTAAGACAGCTGACTCCACGTGACCCCCTCTCTCTCTCTCTCTCTATCGCTCGCTCGCGTGCACACACACACACACACAATGCGCAAAAAAACTCTGCATTTGAACAGTCAATAACAAATACTTAAAATAATAACAAAACATACTTACAGTAGCTGATTCAGAAGCGCCAGTTTGTCATAGCAAAGTCAGAATTACCTCATCTCCTTGGTTCACGAAACGGTGTCTAAATGCATTGCTGTTCTGTTGTAAGTAATCTTAAAGATCCTAAATGCATCTACTTTCGGAAGGCCAAATAAAATGATTTTGCTTTCGCCTAGAAACACACAGCGTTCTCCTGGACATGGCTGCTCAACACTAACTGCGGTTACTGAAACCACGCCTTCTTTGCGTAAACATTTGGGCGGCATTACGCAAATATTACCACATAGTGATGTAGACGTGTGGGGGCGTGTTAGAACAAGCCGTTTTGGGGGGGCATAGCAGAGTCTTAACTTTGATAAAGAATATCTATGGTTTTGATGACTTTAGTCTTTGCAACTTCAGGGATCTTCTTTATGCACCAAGAGCTTGTTGTAACACTCCAAAGAGAAAGGAAACTTGAAATAGCATCATATGACCCCCTAATGATACAAAAATGGCTGTCCTGTTGGTTTGTTTTTACTTTAAAATTCATCCAAAAAACATTCCACAAAAAAATTAAGCAGCACAACCAGGTCAGTGTTGGTATAATAATAATTTTACTTAGAACCAATGAGCATATTAGATAATTCTGAAGGCTCATGTGACATGAAGGCTGGAGTAATGGTTTTAAAATCTAAGCTTTGCCATCACAGGAAGAAAAGTACATTTTAAATAAATTAAAATGAAAAAAAAAAAAAACAGTTATTTAAAATTGTTTCCCATATTACTGTTTACGGTATTTTTTGATCAAGAGAGACTGCTTTCAAAAGATTACCCAACACAACACTTTGAATGATAATGTATTAAAACAATATTTTACAAAATTCTCATTATAAAATATTATTATAATATTTAGATTTAAATAATATTATTAATATTTAATTATTATAGTTATTTTAATGATGTCTTTCTGTCTCAACAACAAAATAATTATTTTTTTCTTTACATATTTTTAAAGAGTGTAGGTCATTGGTTGTAATGTATTCGAGTCTTTGAGAGTCTTTAAATCATGGATATCACTTACATCAAATTTATCATATTATATAAATTATTTAGTTCAAATTAATGTTTTATTAACCTGCCTAACCCAAATTTCACTCGCATGTGATGCTTTCTGATTTTTCTGGACCCTGAATGATAATTTAGTTTTTCTTTTGCTTTTCGCTCTCACTCATTGTATGAAAAATTTGTTCTCTTTCTCTTTACATAGGCATGCTATAGGAGACACCAATATGCCATTCTGTCTGCAGTCATGTGTGAAGCCTCTGGAGTATGCGCTGGCTGTGCACGAGGCTGGCACTGAACATGTGCACAGATATGTGGGGAAAGAACCTAGTGGCCTCAAATTCAACAAACTCTATTTAGATGAAGAGGGTGAGAATCCATCACAATCTGTTTTATTTCTATTGTAGATGCTATCTACAATAGAAATAAGTGGTCTTGAATGGTATTTGGCCACTTAAAACGACACATATATATATATGTCAGTATACTTATGTTTTATAATCTTTCTCTTATTTGCCCTGGACGAAACTGCAGAGGTCCAAACCAATGGCATGACTCAAAATTAGCAACATCACAGGCTCATAGCATTCTATTGCAACATGAAGTCCGGGTATAAGAGGAAGTTGTAAAACAGTTGTCAGTTGTCCTTTCAGTATGAATCTTATCAATGGATTTCCTCACCTCTGAGGAACATTGCATCTGCAGTCTGTACTGAATCTGATACGGAATAATTCCCAGTCAGCACAATGCCCCTTTGACACTTGAGTTTTGACAATTTGTAAACTTTTTTTGTTTTGTTTCCTAGATAAACCTCATAATCCAATGGTAAATGCAGGAGCCATTGTAATCAGCTCTCTCCTAAAGGTAATTTTTATTTAGGTTCAAGGTTTATTTTATTTTATTTTTGTCCCAGCCTTTACAGGGACACAAGCCTTGAATAGTTACTTTAAATTCAGCAGCAATGCTGTGTTGCATGTTATTGATTTCAGAAATGATTGCTATGATAGACAAAGTGCTTTTAATTGGACACAATTATATTTCTGTCCTTTTGACCTGGTTTTAAATTGCTGACAAGGTGTGTGTTTGTGTGTAATGGGGGGAGTGGGTGGTCCTTTTAGAAATGGCAAAATAAGAGCAGTTAGTGGTCAAGAGGTGTGTCTAAACAGCCAATCAGAGGATGAGCTGAGAAATACGCCTTTCAGCGTGTTTAAAAAGACTGCAAAGGAAGATTAAAAGTTTTCAGTGGTTTAAATGAACTGATATAAAAACAGTACCTAACTGCATGTATAATTAAGGGACTCCCCACTTTTATTTCAAGTTCAAAAGTGTTCGTGTTTCTAGTTTGACCTATGTCCTTAAATATGTTACACAACATCACTGAGCACAGACACACAGGAATACTTTTTAAGATGAAGACATCTCACAGCTGTGATCGCATTGCACTGACCTTTGCACATGGAACTCACTTTTGGACCTTGTGGAACTGGTCATCTTAACATCACACCTTAGGACATATGAAACTCAATACCATTTAGGGACCAGCGGTTCATGTCAAATCATTTGGCTTTATATTCGTCCTTCTTGTTCTGTCATTTAACTTCATGTTTACTGCAACAGTGCAATGAAAAACATGACTGATCATGATCATGTCCACATTTGCAAAATCTTTTCTTTGACAATAAGATTTATTCTCATTTAAGATGCTAATTATGGTTTCACGTGCATAACACATTCAACAAACTCATAACCTTTTATAGATTTCTATGCATTTTTATAGGATAAGACAGTTATGATTTCATATCATACTTTTCTGTGCTGTCCATACCTGCACACGTTTGTGCACACTGCCACCATGTGTCTAAATACTGCACTCTTTTACTGTTTGCAGAGGGATCTTTGGATCAGTTCCAAAGTAAACTGTGTCACTGGAATCACTAATTAAATTAAATAATCAAATTTTATTTATATGGAGTTCATTTTTAGCACATTTGACTAAATGTGAAAAACTACAGTGGACGTTGTGAATGTTGAATGTGTTTAACATCTTACTCTTTCCTTCTGGATCTTTTTGACTGTCTGTAGAGCTGTTCAATTTGTTGTCTTAAAAAGGATTAGCATTAGCCTTGGGTTAGCCCTCAGAAATTTCTTATGGGGTTTTGAAATTTTTGATTTGTATGAGTAAAGACAGACTACATATACTACAAGGATGTAGCTTGTTAGCAACTTACATTTTAAAGCATCTCACATCTGAGGTATAATTGTGTGTAATTTATATTGTTAAACAATATTTGGAAGTTCTTTTAAGTAATTTTAAGCACAGACTTTAATTTACTCATAAACCAGTGAATTAGCCTTTCAGTTGAATTAGCCTTCCAGGTTAGTTTTATTGGATTGACTTCCCTTGTGAAAAGTGTGGCAAAGCAAATAAAATGCAAAACTGTATTACTTCTGAAAAATTTTTTGTTTTATCTTCCCAGAAATGTAATAATTTTGATACGTGTTGTGGAAAAGCTGTTATTTAGCAAAAAAACTGACAAAATATCTTTTTTTTTCAACTGAGAAATAAACGCCCAATGTAACATATATGTAACATTAAAAATGTATCATAAACGCCAAATGTCATATATATGTCACATTACAGATCTTTCACAAGGAGGGGTTGTATTTCAAAAACAACTGCAGAAACATGTTATAAGTGGTCCATTTGGTCTGTTTTATATGCCCCATAATTTTCCTATGAGGAGAAATTGGTCCGGGTTCTTATGGGTTAAATTGAATGTGTGAAACTGCATTTATAGATAGTATAATATTAATGAAATAAAATGCCACTTAAGTGTGCACAAAGAGAGTACACTTTCATGACTGTTTCTTAGCACAGTTAAGTACACTTAAAATATGCACTTTGTAATAATGCCAAATTAAACGTTACACTTTAAAGTACATTTTGAATCATATTTTAATAATATTTTGTTGTGTTTTAAAGAAGTAAAAAAAATTTGATGTGTTGACTAACATACTAGTACTTGATTAGATATTCCATTTGAACTTGATATATTTTAAATGCACTAAATTGCAACTTTATCAAGTTTCATTAGAAATAACATTCAAATGTATTTTAATTTACCATTAAACTTTTAGCACAAAAGTGTCCTGAAAACTTACATCTTTCATTTAAACTATGGTGAAGTGTACTTTTTTCACAAGGGTATTGGTGATTTTTCTGTCGTCTTCTCTCACGTTCTCCATTTTTGTCTCTATTACAGCCTGGATCCAACAAGGCAGAGAAGTTTGACTTTGTGAGTACATTGCAACATTTCCACCATGTGAACTATCCCAGGTGTTAGCTGTTATCTCGCTTGTTAAAAATATTGATTTCTGTTTGTGGGTCAGATGATGGATTATCTGAAGAGAATGGCTGGCAGAGAATATGTTGCGTTCAGTAATGCGACGTGAGTTTTAAATATAACCTCATTATTTATATCAAATTACACTCTTTTAGAGGTGAACCTAAAATTTGGTTTCTAATATGTACTGATATTTAAATATTTAAAGTTTTCAGTCAGAGAGAGAGACCGGTGACAGGAACTATGCAATTGGCTATTATCTCAAAGAGAAAAAAGTGAGTGTCATTTTCTTAAGCATATTGACAGGATTTGTATTGCTTTCTAACCTACTACTTTGCATTTTTTCCTGTAGTGTTTTCCCAGTGGAGTTGACATGACGGCAGCCCTTGACTTCTACTTTCAGGTAAATCAGTCATTCTGACACATAATTGTCTTTAATAACAGTACTTGCTATTATCGCTCATACTAAATCACTACAAAGACTTTGTCTTTCTCTCATTTCCAGCTGTGTTCTATTGAGGTGACATGTGAGTCTGGAAGCGTCATGGCAGCCACTTTAGCTAATGGAGGCATCTGTCCAATCACAGGCGAGCGTGTGCTCAGTGCCGAGGCCGTCCGGAACACTCTCAGTCTCATGCACTCCTGTGGCATGTACGACTTCTCCGGCCAGTTTGCCTTTCACGTGAGTCACACACACACAGCTGACTGATTGCTTGCTGAATTCCTCAGTGTGGTAAAGTACACAGACACAGAGGACTTTACAGCTAGATGAAACTATTTCAGTCATTTGCTTTAAACCTCAGCTAATTGCTTAAATAAAATCACTGTTGTTGTTTGTGTTTCTCTTCCTCAGGTGGGTTTGCCTGCTAAATCTGGGGTGTCTGGTGCAGTGCTGCTCGTGGTTCCTAATATCATGGGGGTTATGTGCTGGTCTCCAGCTCTTGACCGTGTTGGCAATAGCATCCGAGGCATTCACTTCTGCCAGGTACCTTTTCATGAGCTTTGCTTTTGTCTCTCTTTCTTCATTTTTCTCCGAGATCATTAACTGAATTTGTTTCTCCTTTAGGAGCTAGTCTCCCTCTTTAACTTCCACAACTATGACAACCTGAGACACTTTGCGAAGAAGTTAGACCCTCGCAGACAGACAGGCCACGAGAGGGTGAGACCACAGACCACATTTTCAATTTCACACAATGCTAACAAAGTAAAGCTAAAAGATAAGAGCTAGCTCAGAGTTGTGATCGATCATTATATTTATATTACAGAACAAGTCTGTGGTGGACCTGATGTTTGCTGCGTACAGTGGTGATGTTTCAGCTCTCAGAAGGTAAAAATTTTCTCTTTTTATTGCAAATAAAAATACATGCAAACATTTTCATGAGAATGGTCATGAGCAACAGTAAGATATTAATTTGTTTCGCAGAATCGCTCTCTCTGCAGTTAATATGGAGTTGACTGACTATGACACCCGTACCGCCCTACATGTGGCCTCAGCAGAAGGTAATAAGACCATTTGCTTTGGTTATTGGTGTAATTACACTACTGTTTAAATGTTTAGGTTCAGAGATTAATACTTTTTTTTACTTAGTAAGGATGCATTAAATTAATCAAAAGTGAGAGTAAAGACATTTATATTGTTACAAAAGCTTTCTATTTTAATTAAATGCTGTTCTTTTGACTTTTTTATTCACTGAAGAATCCTGAAAAAACGATTTCCAGTTTCCACAAAAATAGAATAAAAATAAAATTAGAATGATTTCTGAAGGATCACGTGACACTGAGGACTGGAGTAATAGCTTTTGAAAATGTAGCTTTGCCATCACAGGAATAAAATACATTTTTAAATATATTAAAATACAAAAGTGTTATTTTAAATTGTTATAATGTTTCACAAAATTCCACTTTTGGAATTAACAAGTCATTTATTAATAGGTCTCTAAAACTCTGATTTCAGGGCACTTGGATACAGTCAAGTTTTTAACACATACCTGCAAAGTCAACCCCAATGCAAAGGACAGGTACGGCAGAACTCCCCTCTGTTGCACTTTTTCTGTTTTTGTTTCCTTTATTAAAATGCATCTGTTCTTCAGATGGGGGAACACACCTCTTGATGACGCTATGCAGTTTGGGCACAACGCCGTGGTCAAGGTACTACAAGAGTACCAGAGCATTTACACACACACACTAATGCCAGAGGAGCTCAGCGCAGACACGTGTCCAGATTCCACCATGGACGCAGAGGAACTGAAGAGCATGAAGACTCTGGAGGGTTTAGTATGAGCAAGAACTACCATGAACATCCCAAACTTCAGTCGCTCATGACTTCTGGGAAGCATGTGGGTGTGAGATTTATGACAAAGCCTGTGTAAGGACATGCTGAGCAGGTGCGCGCAGGTGTTATAGAGATAGTGCTTCAAACCAAAGCTCTGCTGTATGTAGACCTCAGCTAGCTTCTGTTGATGGTTTAAGATGATCATTACTGTAGTCTCTCAGACCTCCATCAGTCTAATGTGGGATTATGAAACTACCAGGTTCTTCCAAGTATTTTCTGGTACAGCTCCTCAAGGACAGTTTGGTTTGTGATTGGACCAATTTAGAAATGCAGAAGCTTCCTTTCCCTTCATGTCTATCACTTAGCCAGTAACCTTAGTAACTAGGAGCCAGATTCACAAAACTTTCTTTAGATTAAAATTCTTCTTAACTGCTATTTTCTTCTTCGTTACTGACTGTATTCTGTATTCCCAAAATACTTAAGAAAATAGATTCTTAAGCATTCTTAAGACAAAACGCAAGTATTCAAATTCTTGAGAGAATGTTTTTTGAATTCTTAAATCCCTAAAGGTGAGATGTTTATTTCATTTTTGGGGCTGTTTCAAATAATAAGCATTTGGAAAATTGCTGTCACAGGAATAAATTACATTTTAAAATATATTAAAATACAAAACAGTTATTTTAAATTGTTATAAGATTACATATAATACATATTACTACTGGAATACTTTACTTTTATTAAAAATGATTGTGAATGGCTTACTATCTAATATCTTACTATCTTACTAATGTTAATAGATGGATAAATGCATATTAAGATAACCATAAATAAAAGATATACATTGAAATTGTTGTATTATATAAGGCAGCCACGAGCAAACTAGTATACAATTATAAAATATAAAAGACTGACATTTTAAGAAATATTGCTCTTGAAGATGTTCTTAAGAAAATATTTGAGAACTATTCAAAATTGTAAAAAAGTGAAATAATATATATATCTATATATATAATATATATATATATATAAATATATAAAAAATCATCTAAACTTTCGGAATTTATCTTAAGAACTTTCTTGACTTCTTTCATAGGAAGATTTTTGTGACTCTGCCTCTAGTTTACGAAGTACTAAGCTAATGTAAATTTAGCAGGCTATCTATCAAGAAAAGCATGCATGCACATTAAAAAGTAGTTTATTTATGAAGTTACCATACTAGAAATGTCATCATGTCATATTACCTTAAGGAGGTTAGCAAACCAGTACTCTTCATAAAGCTTTCCATGTCATTTAGGTTATTAATAATCTTCAGCTAAACAGTATGAGCGAGTATTTGTATATTTGTAAGATGTTTGAATTTCTTAAGATTGTTAATAGACTTTTTTTTTTATGGTATTACATAATTTAAAAGACATTATTTTAATGTAGGGCACAAAAGCTTTAACTGAACCTGCTTGGCAAGCATCTGTTGTGTATTTTGCCAGAAATTAATGTATTTAAAACTTGGTACATGGACTCACTTTATTGCTGGATACAAAACTGGACGTTTTGGAAAAAAAAATAATAATTCAGATAGTTAAAAGAGTGTATTTGTTCCATATGAAAGTGAAAAAGTGTAAGGTGGACAAAATTACATGAAATGAGATAAGAAAAAAATGGATGTATAAACTAAATAAAGAACATCACTGGTGAAGAATGTCTTTTTATTGAACAACTTCTCTGAACACTGTACTTGGGCACTGATGCAAAATGAGAAATAACTTTTAAGCATATCAAGTATTCATTTGTGCATGTATGGATTCATTAGTTCATCTACATATCACAAACAGTAGACTGTGAGGATGTATTCACCACCAGCTGAATGGACAAATCTTGCTCAAATCTGGTTTAATGGCAGTGAAAAGCAGCTGTGTTCCCACTGGCTTCCTTAGTCTTTTCATAAGGCCCCTACATCTCCTTCTCTATCCATTAAGAGGCATGTAGCATCCATGTGTGAATTAAGAGTCGCTAAAGCCCTGGTGGGATCTCCAGTCCAGAGTGTGTGAGTAACTCCCCATCCCAGAGTGCAAACGCAGGACAGATGGGTGAGCGGAACTGTGTTTTTATCGTGTACACCACTTCAGCTTTCTGGATGTCCACCAGACTGAGCCGTCCAGCCTCGTAGTCCAGCAAGAGCCCGACCTGATCGGGTTTCCCCACCAAGGGCACTGGGACCTGCTTTCCAGTGGTCATAACAAACCATTTCCTCTGGCCAAACGCGAACACCCAGGAACTGGAATTGGTGCCCACGCATTCATCACGTGACGTCAACACCTCGGCCACACCCACCCGGAATTCATGGGACTTTTTCACAGTGACCTCCCAGTAGTGTCGTCCAGAGTCAATGTGGGTGTCAGCGAGAACCACAGCCCAGTCCCGGAATCGGAGAGGGGTGTCCTGCACGAGAGTGGGGTCCACACCAAGCACTCGATAGATCACACCCGTGTCCTTCTTAAAAAGGTCCAGGCTGCTGTGGGCTGTCCGCTCATCAAGCTTAAACTGCAAATCTGTTATAAATAAATAAGGAGGGTTGGGGACTTCAGCTGCTCGGACTGGGAGATCAGTTTTATGATTATGGTGCTACCTAGTACCCAATTATTACACCTCTAAGCTACAGTAGTACTTTTTGTTGTAAAAGTTATTTTAAAAAATTACAGAAATATTCTGAAAGCTTATAATTGAATGAAGGAGATACCATATTAATTAATCATCCCTGCCACAATTAGTGATAGCAATAGCTGTATGTGATATGTTTCTGGTATCAAAGAACTGTAATTTGAGAACGGGCAAAAGAAAAACACTGACGCTCTTGATGTGAGAGAACATATGTCCTATTGCATGCTGTCTACAACAGAATTGATATCTCTTGTGTTCTGCATATCACATTACTGAGCTTCCGTACAACATCAGGTGATGATAATTAATAAAAAGGAGATATTTGACGTGAAATTATAGCCTGAAATATTATTTCAATTTCTCTTGACCTCCCGGTTTGACTGGAGTCAACATTGAGGTGCGTGGAAAGCATGCGTTTACTCACTGTTTCCTGCACTGGCACAAATATACCATCTCCGAGCTGTGAGAGTTTTTCCGCGGCCGTGACCGAGTACGGTCCCTAAAGATCTGCCTGTCAAACGGCAAAAAAGTGACATGCTTGAGGACATCGCCATGTTGTCCCACTTGTAATGGGTTTTGCTTCAGTTTCTGTCGCAAAGTTGCGCTGTCCAAATGCTTGCGCGCTGCTGCCCCCTACTGTAAAAAACACAGCGCTACGCACATACATGACAGCTGTGTATATGAAAAAATTGGGAGAAAATGACCCAATTTAATGATTTATTATCAAGAGTTTAGCAGTCAGACATACAAAATGCAGTCAAAACCATCCGTGTAATTTGAAATCTTTATTTAATATCCACTAGGCTAATAAAAGTATAGGGACGGATTAACAACACAGTGATTCTGTGGAAAATGTGTTGTGTGTTGAATGTCTAAACACAATAAATACATTTAAAAGTAATATAAAAACATACCTGAAAGGAATCAGCTATTGATGATTGTTGTTCTGTTTGGCACTAAAAAACAATCCATCTAATTCAATGTGATGATGATGATAAATACAATTTACTATCAAATAGCAGTAATAAAATAACAAAGATTAAAATAAACACGCTGAAAACGAATACACACTATCTGTATTCTTATCCTTTTCCCATTTCTTGTTTCTGTTAATGCATTTAAAAAAAAAGTTTAAATATAAGAAACTAGCTAATATTACTAATACTTCTCATTTGAGTGTCTCAAAGGGGTTTCAAAGTCTCCCAGAGACTGACAGTCACCACTTCATACAACAATTCATACAAAAGAGAGAATGTACTGTATTTAAAAAAAAGTATTGATGCTTCTTTGTACTTTAGGTAGTTTAAAAAACTTCAGAATATCCTGGTACTTGTAGATTTCTAATCATGCCACAGCGGAGTGGATCAATATTACCTGAACATCAGTTTTTCCTGGATTTGAGGACTCTGGTCCGCAGTCATGTTCATCCAGAGATCACAGTGAGGCCATAAACGGTCATGATTCCTCTACAGGAAAACCATATAAAATATCCAATCACAGTTATTGCTATTCTGTCCCAGTCTCTCCTTGTCTATGTAGGTCTCAGTGTTCAAAGAATAAGGCGATGCAGGACCCAAAGGCCAAAGGTCAACCAACGGCTTGTCCAGCTGAGCTGTGTCCATTTCTCAATGGTGTGGCTGGCCATTCTGTCCTGTGAACAAAAGAAAACCATTTATGTCATGGAACAAACCATTAAAAATAACTTGCACAGAAGGCAGGGGTCATAACATTTCAGGAGATGTAAGTTGTACATCAGAATCCGTGTCATCTGTGCTGGAGCCAAAAATTGAGCCCAGGCATGTTAAATGTAGTACTGCTAACATGCTAAAGGCCCATTAATTAAATATACCCACAATTCCTATAGAAAAAAACGAGGTAAAAAAAAATCAGTTTTAAAGAATTTGTAACTTTTGAATATTAATATAAAATGGTAAAAAAAAAAACATTGTAAGATTTGAAATGGCAAAACAAAATAAAATATCTTTTAGTAAAGGCTTAATTTATTTATGGCCCTTTTTTGCCTTTTTTTATTTTATTTTTAAAGATATTCAGAAGCACAAGTGGTTCTATAGCCATAATGACACATACAACACCTTTTTATGTCTGTGTATGCAGTCAGATGGGCATCTCTTGGAGAGGACACATGCATTTAAAATGACCGACAATCTTTTCCTAAGCACTAAAACACAGATAAAGGCACAGTCCATTAAACACACAACCGAGATCCAAGCTGAAAGACGATCAATACTTTGAAAAGATGTGTTTGTCAGCTGAACCGCTAAACATAATGCTTTTGAACTGATTAAAACATTTGAAAGAAGTATTAGATATTGTGATAACTGAAAACAAAGTGAATTCAGAAATAATATGTGTTCATGTCTAAACAAATGCACCTGAACAGATACTCACCATGTTTAATATATGTTATGAAGCCTAGTGTAAATAATACTGCCCCAATGTGGAAGCTTAGACCCTGTGGGCACAGAAATACAATATTGTACTTACACCTGAGAAAGAATGCAATCAGTTCAAATGAATTGAGCCAAAATGCACTCACATGTAGCAGGGCGCTCGCTGTGTATGTCAAGATAATGGCTGTGAAGCTCCCATATATGAGAGCCTTCCTAAACAATCTAAAAAAAAAAGCAAGGAGAAATGTGACTTACCCATTTATTTGAAGGTTAAAAAAAAGACACGAAAGCCTGCTCTAAATAAAATGTCATTCAAGTCTTTTGGGAGGTAAAATACATATTTAATTTATTTCAGAGTGTATTAAAACCAATAAGCAAGTATATGCATTAGAACAGTGTATTAAAACCAATACAAAAGCATACTTGAGTAAAGTACAAAGAAGTCAAATAATAAAAAGAAAGAAAGAAATACATACATAAGTAAATAAATTAGTTAATTAATTAAAAAACACATACATGTGTTAAGCCAGCGGGACATGGGCAGGTTCCAGGAAGTGACCACTTCGACCATAGACCTGGGAAACTCTACATTTAGCGGCTTTGCTATTGTCAAGTCCCTGAAAAAAAAGAAAGAAATTGCATTAAAAAGAGTGATTGAGAAAAGAAATGATAGACGGTCATGAAATATTGATCAATTCTGGGTTTGCCAGCCAAAAGTAATTAGGGCATGTTTGTCATGTTCAATGGCATTTTTGCTAGATATGTCCTTTATTTAATTTCTGATGCTGACAGTATGTGAATCTGTATAATTTATACAAACCACTTAAGATTGTCCTTCTCCTCAGTGAAACCAGCACCTGCCAGTGTGGTGCTCATCTCACCAAGGTAACTCACAAAGTAATTACTGAAATGGAAGGACAGGGTGTTCTCATAGGCCTGTAGCCACCTGATGAGGAGAATCACAAAGCTGCAGGTTATCACAGATCAGAGACAGATCCGCATAGGCACTAAACTATTTAAAGACTTGTGCATTGCCTACCTTTTAACAGAGCCCCTGCATTGAAATACAAAACGAAAAACATTATTAAACTCAATCCAAAATGTATTTTATAAATGGACAGAAGCAGATAAAAATGAAAGTCAATTTATACAGAATTCTCGAACCTATTAGGATTCATTGTTTTCATTCTTTTTACACGTAAATTTAGCAGATGTATGTTTTACTTAGCCACAGATAGCAACACAACAATTAACATTATACATTAAAAATATAGACATTAAATAAAGACATTTATAATGTTACAAAATAATTCTATTTCAAATTAATTCTGTTCTATCAAACTTTCTATTCTTTAAAAAATACTGAATAAAATCTATCATTATTTCCACAAAACTATAAGCAGCACAACTGTTTTCAACATGGATAACAATAACAAATGTTCCTTGAATACCAAACCAGCATATCTGAATGATTTCTGAAGGATCATGTGACACTGAATATTCTGTGAATAAAATATAGATGTATGTTTTATGCTTGTATGAATTTGTATGAGTCTTTATTCCACATGATTAAAATGTATAAATGTATGAATAATATAAATAGGACAATACCTAATCTTTCGCTTCTTGCTGAGGAAAGAATATGAAAACAGATCAGTCAAAAATGAAAAACAAAGTCACAGACAGCAACACAACAATTAATATTAACACATTTGATATTAGAAGTAGAAGAATCAATCAATATTTTACATCTCATTGCTCACTGAAAAACAACATCATTTTTCTCAACTCAAACTTATACTCACTTGCGGAGCAGCTTGTCTCCAAAGACCGAGATGAAATATGGAAAGAGATAGGGTGCAATACAGTTGGAAATTACCAGACAGAGCTGACTCTTCACACAGCTGAAGACTGACTTCAAAAACCAAGAGACACTCTGAAAAAAGATCATGTAGATACTGTAATATAGATACATCATATAGATACACATATATTGCTGGTTGAAGCACCTAATGCTCTTAAACCCCTTTAATTCTAATTTGTTTTAGAACGAAAGTTCCAATTTGAGACTCACAAGTTTTCGACTCTCTACCGCATCCATGTAGCTATTGAAGCTGATCCAAGGCCCAAAGATGACCGACCCCACAAAGTAAATGTAGCCCATAAACTCAACTGGAGAGGGAAATTTCTCCACTATGCCTTTGTCCAAGTCAAATGCAAGAGAAACTGCCTTCATGGCCACTACCATCTGGGAACCTACGAGACCACAACAACTATTTATTTTTAAATTTACTCACAATCCAGTATAAGAAACAGATATACAATCATGATCTAATGGACACTGAGGTCAGGTAATAAAACAAACAATCAAAGACTGACCTCTCATTTTATGCCAGGTTGTTGTATCCATCATATGCAACTCTCTGAAACAGAAAGAACAGAATCTTAACACCGTATCTCTGACTCACCAGGTCCTACGTACTATTAAAAATATAATATCAAAAATATACCTTGAAATTTGAAAAAATAGGAGATGTATAGTTATTACAGACATATAATGTTACAAACAAATGTTATTTCAAATAAATTCTATTCTATCAAACTTTCTATGCTTCAAAGAATACTGAAAAAAAATCTATCATTATTTCCACAAAACTATTAAGCAGCACAACTGTTTACAATATTCTTAACCATAACAAATGTTTCTTGAATACCACCCTGCCAATGAATATATATACTGTATTGTGGAGATCAAAATTAGGGGACAACCTACAATCAGGGGTGTCGCTAGGAATTCTGGGTGCTGTGCACTGAATTTGCTAGGGGGGCCCCTCAACAACATGTATGTCGCAATCGCAAAATTGTTTCCTTACATGCTTTCCCTGCGTTCATCTCCCCGTCAAACATGGGTAAAGCAGTTCCTTGGAGCTATGAACATTGAAATAATGAAATAGCCAGCCCAGAGTCCTGATCTAAACCTGATTGAAAATCTCTGGAAAATCCTTGGCAACAAAGTGCTAAAGTCACTCAAAGCAAGGGCCTCTACACTTCCTACTAATTTCTGACAGGCTGGTAACTTACAAATTCAGTTTCAGTTTCGTGCTACAGGGGTTGCTGTTCTCTAATTTTGATCACTGTGTTTTCCACAAAATAAAAAAAAACTATGTTTTTGTTGAAATGCTTGGTTATTTTGTCAAACAAGTTAGTAAAACAGTGAAAAAAACAAGTATTTATAGATTGTTCTCAAATTTTGATCTACATTGTATATATATAAATATATATATACAGGTGCATCTCAATAAATTAGAATGTTGTGGAAAAGTTTTTTTCATTTATTTCAGTAATTCAACTCATTTTGTGAAACTTGTGTATTAAATAAATTCCGTGCACACAGACTGAAGTAGTTTAAGTCTTTTGGTTCTTTTAATTGTGATGATTTTGCTCACATTTAACAAAAACCCACCAATTCACTATCTCAACAAATTAGAATATGGTGACATGCCAATCAGCTAATCAACTCAAAACACCTGCAAAGGTTTCCTGAGCCTTCAAAATGGTCTCTCATTTTTGGTTCACTAGGCTACACAATCATGCGGAATTCTGCTGATCTGACAGTTGTCCAGAAGTCAATCATTGACACCCTTCACAAGGAGTTTAAGCCACAAACATTCATTGCCAAAGGAAGCTGGCTGTTCACAGAGTGCTGTACTACATGTTACAAAAAGTTGAGTGGAATGAAAAGTTTGGAAGAAAAAGATGCACAGCCAACCGAGATAACCGCAGCCTTATGATGATTGTCAAGCAAAATCGATTCAAGATTTTGAGTGAACTTCACAAGGAATGGATTGACACAAGGAATGGCGTCAAGGCATCAAGAGCCACCACACACAGACGTGTCAAGGAATTTGGCTACAGTTGTTGTATTCCTCTTGTTAAGCCACTCCTGAACCATAGACAATGTCAGAGGCGTCTTACCTGGGCTAAGGAGAAGAACTGGACTGTTGCCTAGTGGTCCAAAGTCCTCTTTTCAGATTTTTTTTGTATTTCATTTGGAAACCAAGGTCGTAGAGTCTGGAGGAAGTGTGGAGAAGCTCATAGCCCAAGTTGCTTGAAGTCCAGTGTTAAGTTTCCAGTCAGTGATGATTTGGGTGCCGTGACGTCTGCTGGTGTTTGTCCATTGTGTTTTTTTAAAACCAATGTCACTGCACCCGTTTACCAAGAAATTTTGGAGCACTTCATGCTTCCTTCTGCTGACCAGCTTTTTGAAGATGCTGATTTCATTTTCCAGCAGGATTTGGCACCTGCCCACACTGCCAAAAGCACCAAAAGTTTTTTAAATGACCATGGTGTTGGTGTGCTTGGTGTTGGCCAGCAAACTCACCAGACCTGATTCACCATAGATTATCTATGGGGTATTGTCAAGAGGAAATTGTGAAACAAGAGACCAAAAAATGCAGATTAGTTGAAGGCCACTGTCAAAGAAACCTGGTTTTCCATACCACCTCAGCAGTGCCACAAACTGATCGTCTCCATGCCACGCTGAATTGAGGCAGTGATTAAAGCAAAAGGAGCCACTACCAAGTTTTGAGTACATGTACAGTAAATTAACATATTTTTTAGAAGGCCAACAATTCACTAAAAATGGTTTTTTATTGGTCTTATGAAGTAGTCTAATTTGTTGAGATAGTGAATTGTTGGGTTTTTGTTAAATGTGAGCCAAAATCATCACAATTAAAAGAACCAAAGACTTAAACTACTTCAGTCTGTGTGCACTGAATTTATTTAATACACGAGTTTCACAATTTGAGTTGAATTACTGAAATAAATGAACTTTTCCACGACATTCTAATTTATTGAGATGCACCTGTATGTGTGTGTGTGTGTGTGGTGGTGTGTGTTGTGTAGTGTAACCCATTGTACTCAATGCCACTGTTACATCCTGTATTGAACAAAAATGAAGAAAACGAGAGATGTATCTATATACACCAGAAGGAGGTAGATGAGGATAGTGATGGACAGGAAGGGTACACGGCTGCTTGAATGGCGACACAGGAAGAGGACGAGGTAGCAGAGGAGGCTGAGAAGCACCACCCAAACCATGTGCAGCTCGAAGAACAAGTAAAGAGTATAAAAACCACCTGCTACTGTACTCAGGTGTTTCAGGAAAGGGGACAGACCTGAGAGAGGAAATACAGCTTCAACATAATTTGTAACATAAGATAATTTAAATACCTATTTTTTTATTGTACTTTAGTAGTAGTATTAGTAGTTCCCACAAATATGACAATTCTATCAGTTTTCTCACAGTCATGTTTTTTTTCTTTCATTTTCTACTTTCCACGCAACACAAAATAAGTTATTTATAGCAGAATCTCCAAAGTGTTTTATCACACGATGAAAGTGAATGGTGATCGCAGCTGTCAAGCAAGATGTTCCTCACACAAAGCTACTGTATCATATGGCTTCAAAAGACTTTGTACATTGTACATGACCAACTTGTGGCTTTTATAGTATTTTTTGTCCTTTTTAGGGCTTTTAAAAATGTGTCTTTCATGAGTGAAACAGAGGAAAGAAAGTGTTTAGAATGACACGAGAGAGAGTAAATCATTTTGATTTTAGAAGAACAATTTCTTTATTGGATTAAAATATTACAGTACATGTTATGTGTTGTATAACCCCTCTTACCCAGTCTCCACAACAGCCTACAAACTAGGCAGATGAGTAAGAGCTGCCATACTTGTTCCAGACTGTGCTGGACAGTCGGAAGCAAGCAACCGGATCCCAGTTTGCTTAGAGCACCCATTGCTTTGACTGTTAGACACTGAGAAATAAAATAACATAAATTAGATGTTGTACCTTAAATAAGCAAATCAATAATGTATGGGCAAGCCTCAAAGGTTAAGATAAGCTCAAGGCTGAAATGAGGTCAGAACATAGTGTTTGTAAAATTAATTTCAGGGTTAATACTGAATCCCATGACACATATATGTGATGATTGCAACAGCTTTTAGAATTCCATTATAGAAATCTATACTCGTCAGGAAGGAAAAGAAAATCATCCTTGTTGGTACTCTTAATATATTTGTTAGAATACATGCACGGTCTGAACGGCCGAGATGAAAGCTATTTGTAATATCGATGACAGGTGCTGTATCCTCTAAATGAGAATTATAATATCTGAAAATGTACAATTCGTTACAGAGCGCGACAGCGGAGGAGGAGGAGGAGGAGCAGCGCTTCACCTCCACAGTCAACTCAGACAACGATGAACCGCAGTAGAATATGTCTGTGGGTCTGTAAAATGTTAAGTTTTGTACACATTCTCTTAGTTACATTTTAATTTAGAATAAAGCTATATAATTTTCGACTAGGTTCTAATCTAAATATGGAAAATGATGTCGCGCTTCCAGCACAATCGGTCCAGATGATGCTGGCTATGCGCCTGATGGATGATTCCCATTGATGCTGTCTGTCGTTCATGATTACAGCTTCCCAAAGGGACATTCGATGACCAATCATCTTCCTGCGCATTTGTGGCTGAACCAATCATTTGAAAGGATCAGAACAAAAAGGCGGAGCTTGTGGTCTCACGCTTTGATGGCCTTGGGTGCATGTTGAAATGGATTCAAAATATGAAAATGTAATAAATAGTCGAAATATAAAGACTAAGATTATTTGTATAAATTAATATAATTAAATGTACATATAAAAGTTGTAATTTATTTCTGGCGAAATCTCTTAATTTTGTGTTGTTTTGTAAGTTCCAATTTAATTAACACATAATGAAAAATGCAATTGAATCATTAGGTGCACAACTTAGCCTACATGTGTTTTGTATATAAATGGCCTGTTTAAATAGATTGGACTTTTATTTTGAAGAAGTTGATAGTTGGTGAGGCGGAAGTAATGAATCAAATATTAAAATCTGATTTTTTTTGCTGGGAATTTTGTCTGCTTGTTAAAAGTAGCTATTAAAAAGTATTCTTGAAAATCGCTTTTTTTAAGTTTGTTGCAATTACTTTTGTAAATAGAACGGTAAGAGAGCACAGGTTTGTTATTGTGGTTGGCCGCGCCGTCAGCGACAGGATCTGTCAGACGCACTGCATTCACTGTTGAGCTTTAACAAAAATACGCAATTCATAACGTCTTAAATTACAAGTTGTATGATGGCAGGTTTGCTCTCTACGCAATGTAATTCAACACTGAGCAAGTTAAAACTGTTAAGGAATAACCCTGCTCTGTCAGTTCTAACGAACACTCAACGTAAATACAGCAGTAAGGATGGAGCTGGGATTGAGTATTTACACAGAAGTGTCGTCCCGACCATGCACTACCAGAAGAGCTTACCAAGGTAAGAGAAGTACATAGAAACCACGACATATAATTCATTTTGCTGTGCTTTGATATTGAATCTTTAATGTTCAATCTGATTTTAGATGGAAATAGAACTTTTATTTTAGTGTTATTTTTTATTCTACTAAAGTTTTAGGTCATATTAGACAATGTAGGTGAAAGTGCAAATTCTACGCTTCGGTTGCAAGGGGGAAGGGGACATGGTGTTACACGTAAATATGCCCCCTTGCTTCAATTTTAGTTCCCTCAGTATTGGTCCGTGGTAAATTGTAGAGGTAGAGTTGCATTCAAAGAAATAAAATAAAATGTACTCTAATTGTCTTGGCCTTGTGATGGTGAGGCTGTAATACTACTACCTAAAAGTTTTGTAAATGTTTTTGAAAAAAGTTGCCTTGGTCAGAAATACAGAAAAACAGTAATATTGTGAAATATAATTACAATTAAATTTTTTGATATATTTTAAAATGCAGTTATCCTTGTGAAAGCAAAACTCCAGTCTTCAGTCTTACGTGGATGCTTTAGAAATCGCCTTAATATGCTGACCTTGGTGTGCATACACAAAATATTGTTAAATCACTATTTAAATAAGAGCAGTAAATAATTATACCAAGTAAAATGTTTCACAATAAAATTCATAAAAATTATATGAAACGCGTTATAAAAAATTATAATAATTGTGTACATTGCAAATCATTATATAATATTTGTATACTTTTAATGGATATGTTTCCCAAAATATATCAATTTAACATGTTGTTTACAGATTACCAGTCCCAAAATTGGAAGATACAATACAGAGGTATCTGGCAGCTCAAGGACCCCTGCTGAACGAGGAACAGTACAGGTAAGCCAAAAGTATCTAAATCATTTTTTAAATTTCATATTCAAATGAACTTTTAATGTTTTAAAAATGTTCTGCCGACATCTCCATCAGTAATACAGAGAAAGTAGCACAGGATTTCCAGAGTGGTGTAGGTAAGCAGTTACATGAAGAACTTGTGGCCTTAGACAAGAAGAACAAGCACACCAGCTATATATCAGGTGGGAGATGTAGTAACAAATAATAACAATTGAGTACTGTGTTAATTGTAACATCATTAATACATTTATCCTTTGTTTCTTGCAGCTCCATGGTTTGACATGTACTTGTCTGCTCGGGAGTCTGTTGTACTCAACTTTAACCCCTTCATGTCCTTTAACCCTGACCCCAAACCCGAGTACAACGACCAGCTTGTGCGAGCCACCAACATGGTGTGTTCAGCCATCCGGTTCATGAAGACCCTTAGTGCCGGTCTACTCGAGCCGGAGGTGTTTCACCTTAACCCTGCCAAGAGTGACACAGACAGTTTCAAGAGGTTGATCCGATGGGTGCCCCCCTCCATCTCATGGTTTGGAGCCTACATGGTGAATGCCTATCCTCTGGATATGTCACAGTATTTCCGCCTCTTTAATTCCACACGTATACCCAAGTACAAGCGCGACGAGCTCCTCACAGGCGACAAGGGCCGCCACCTGCTTATAATAAGGCGAGGCAACCTGTATGTGTTTGATGTGCTGGATCGGGACGGCAACCTGATAAAGTCTGCTGAGGTTCAAGCTCACTTGAAATACATCCTATCAGATCCCACACAAGCTCCTTCGTTCCCCTTGGGCGTTCTAACCAGTGAGAATAGAGACACCTGGGCAGGGTTACGACAGAAACTACTGGATGCTGGAAATGGCGAAGCTCTGCATTTAGTAGACACTGCTTTGTTTTGCCTCTGCCTGGATGAGGAGGTGATGAGAGACCATATTCACATTTCCCACAACATGCTTCACGGAGACGGCTGCAACCGCTGGTACGACAAGTCCTTCAGTATCATATTGGCTAAAGACGGACAGGCAGCAATTAATTTTGAGCACTCTTGGGGTGACGGCGTGGCCGTTCTCCGCTTCCAGAATGAGGTCTTCAAGGACACCACGGAGAAGCCTGTGGTCGGGCCTGGATCCCAGCCCGCAGCGGTGGACTCTTCCTCTGCAGTATGCCGAATAGAGTTTAAACTCAATGAAGAGTTAAAAGCTGGAATCACGAAAGCAAAAGAGAACTTCCAGGCCGCCGTGTCAAAGCTCACCATCGACGCCATGGAGTTCAAGAAAGGTGGAAAGGAGCAACTTAAAAAGAAGAAGCTCAGCCCAGATGCCATCACACAGTTGGCTTTCCAGATGGGCTTCCTACGGCAGTACGGCCAGATGGTCGCCACATATGAGTCCTGTAGCACCGCAGCCTTTAAACATGGGCGCACAGAAACCATCCGTCCCGCTACCATCCACACAAAGCGCTGTGCCAAGGCATTCGTCGAGCAGCCCGGACAGCACACTGTGGAGCAGTTACAGGGGCTGTTGAATAAATGCTCTAAATACCACGGGCAGCTCACTAAAGAG
This sequence comes from Sinocyclocheilus anophthalmus, assembly GCA_018155175.1. Taxonomy (NCBI): domain Eukaryota; kingdom Metazoa; phylum Chordata; class Actinopteri; order Cypriniformes; family Cyprinidae; genus Sinocyclocheilus; species Sinocyclocheilus anophthalmus. The sequence goes on from JADLZN010008092.1 coordinate 266,527, forward strand.
GCGGCAATGGGTTAGTGCAGCACTGACATCCTGTCAGTTGTATTTATGAGGTGTCTTGTGATTCTAGGAGGGAAAAAAATGATGTTTATCGAAGCAAGACTTTTTTTTTTTTTTATGAATATTGTTTGCCTAAAAATAAAAATTGTCATTATTTACTCATTGACATGTTGTTTCAAACCAATATGAATGACTGACTTTCTTCTGTGGATCACAAAAGAAGATATATTTTTAAATGTTTAAACAGTTTTTTCCATTAATGTGGTCCAAAACAGCACTAGGACCCCCACGAGTTTCAGTATGGGACAAAAAAGACGTGCAGTCATACAGGTTTGGAATGACTTGAGGGTGAGTAAATGATGACAGAACTTTTGGGGGAGGGTGGGCATCAAATTAGATATTTTAGTTCACTCTCAACGTGTATATTTCCTCATTGTCATCTTTTTTTGTGCATTTTCATCTAGGTCAAGGCTTTGATCGCCATCTCTTTGCCATGCGCTACCTGGCTAATTCAAAAGGAATGGCCCTGCCCAGTTTCTACCAGGATCCAGCATATGCTGCCATAAACCACAACATTCTGTCCACCAGTACTCTCACCAGCCCCGCGGTCAGTCTGGGCGGATTTGCTCCTGTGGTGCCTGATGGTTTCGGAGTGGGATATGGTGTCCATGATGAATGGATCGGGTGCAACGTGTCCAGCTACCCTGCCAGAAATGTTCATGAGTTCCTTAAGTGTGTTCACAAGTCCTTGGAAGACATTTTTACAGTCCTTGATGGAAAACCCATTCATTGAAAGTGCACTTAATGTGTTGAAGTTCATTGAAACACTTGGTAGGTGGAGTAGTCTTAATTTAGAGCATTTATGTTTTACTTTTATTAGATAAGGACTCAATGTAACTGTTAATGACATGATTATCTTTAAAGGCTGATGGTAGAACTAATAAGTATTGCACTGTGTGGACAGACAACTGTGACTGCTTGATATTGAAGTCATGCTTAAGGGACTGATCCAGAAGCAAATATTAGTCATTGTAATGGGGTATAGGTAATTTTGTGAAATGCTAATTTCCTAAAAATGTATTGTATTTGAAATATTTAGTGTATTTCCCCTCAAGTTCAATGGGCAGCTTTAATAAATGTCAATCATCTTTGATGCTGCGGAATTCTGCATTGTTCAATTATGTAACATAATTGAAAGACCTGTCCTGTGCCTTATAAGATGTAACAACGTGGATGATTAGGAATACTCTGATTGTAAATATTGTAACAAGCTTAATATTAAAATAAAAATTTGATTCAAATATTTCAGCCACATATATACATTTATGAGGTACACATACACTACCTTTCAAAAGTTTGGGGTAAGATTTTAGAAAGAAATTAAGAAAATCTTTAACAGTACAAGAGTTTACTTTAAAAAAAAAAAATCTATTTAACACAAAAAAAATCTATTTAACAAGACTGGACATTTAGTTGTGCCATTACAGGAATAAATTGTGTTTTAAAATATATTAAATACATTTTAATAATATTCTTACTGTATTTTTGATTAAAAAAAATAAATCAGCCTTGGTGAGCATAAGACGTTCAAAAGCATTAAAGTTTTCACCAACCCTAAACTATAAACCAGCAGTGTACATATTGTACCTTCTATTTGAAAGCACCCCATTTATAGTGTATCAACATTAAGGTGTTGAAAATATATTTTGCACTTCTGAAATGGAATGTAAAGCGAATCAACAGTTGAACAAGTTTTTATTTAGGAAAAAAAAAACTAAACGAAACCACCAAGCAATATACAAATATTGAAAATAGCTCAAACAATAACTAAAACATGACTTTCATCCAAAATAAAAGCAACTGGGTAGTTAGATGGGCTTGATTTTGAAGTGGAGGCCGATGAGACTGAATACAAGGCATTTGAGATCCTGGACCAGGTAGTAGAAAACTCTGAGTCCTTCTGGGTCCCTGATGATCAAGATCATAAATATTACCAGTCTTATAACACAGAGAACAAACAGTGAAACTGCAGAGTGCTGCATTGCTTGAAAGTAGAAAAGGGAAAACAATAGATTGCATGACAATACATTACAAGTGAAGCAGAAAAGAACTACATTACAGTAAATCATTTAGCAGATGCTTTTTTATCTTAAGTGATTTGCAAATAAGATGCATCACAAGCAATTTATCATACAAAAGCCAATAAAGCTTGTTTTACTGCAATGCCAGGTTTCAAGATTGACACGATAGTGCAGAAGTGAAAATGCAGTAAAGCAGAGAGAACAAGAAGAGATTGTTTATGAACTAAAAAAGAAAAATCCATCTATGAAATATGCTTACTTGGACTGGTTGACATCAATTAAAGATCCAATTTTGGAAGTTGTGAATGAAATGTGTTCATCACCGATGACAATCTCCAGTTCCTATAAAGCACAAAGAAGAGCAATTAGGATGCGGAGTATTACACCACACATGGAGACCAGAGCAAGGGTAAAATAAATCAATAAAAGCTAAAATATATATTCCTACAAACCTGTCGTCCGACTCTGTCTGGAGGAGGCCACAAGGCATCGTCTTCTTTTGTGATCTCACTGTCGTCAATGATTCTCTTCAACTCTTCCATCACACTTTTATGAACATATGCCTGAAAGAGGGGGAAAATATCTCATAAGCTACAAAGCCTACTCTTCAACGAAAATGACCAAACGTTGGGTGTATGTGACGTCATCACGCAGCTGACTTTACCTCTTTTCGGATCATGACGTCGTTCTTGTAGTTACTGTTGTTTGCATATCTCAGTTTGCCTGGATGAAAACACAATGCATATCATATAATACAAATCCATATATTATATGAAATCTTGAGAACTTTTATGAGAATATTTAACCGTCACTGAAATATTATATCATAAAAACAACAAATTCCTAGCAGAAACATAATTTATCAAGGTAAACTGGCAGTTTTCTCAAATGTTAGCTAACATGTTGATTTGCTTTTCTACACAAACAGCCCCTCTACTTTCCTGTTACTGCACAAATTAACCAGTAATAAAAGTTCAAACAGCTTTAGAAAAACGTTTTCGGCCTAGTAAAAAAAAAGCTAGCACAGATTTCAATAGAAAGACTGTTAGCATATTAGCAAGCTAAGTTGGCGCCTGACTTACCGTCTGGTCTGAATTCAAACTCCAGAAATTCGTGGCCGAATTTACCTTTATGGCCCACATAGTACCTCAAATAAAAGTCACTCGAGGACATATCTGTGCACAGTATTTAAGTAAGGTACTATATACCTAAATTACAGCACGGACGCTCTTCCTTCAATAAATGGCTTGAGGAACGACCGATGTGAAATCGAATGCGTACTGCAGGTCGCGGTGTGACGTCAGACAACACCGGTCGCACAATGATGATGCTGCAAGTAGGCCGAATGCGACCTCCCTCCTCCTTCTTCTTCTTCTTGGTGTTTAATGGCTTAACTTTTAGGTGCATTACCGCCACCTACTGATCAGGAGTGTGTATCAGGACCGTACTCTTCACTAAATTCCATTATATAATCCAGTGTCCTTTAAATAACGCATTAAAAATAGAAAGTTTTTATCCCGTAGTGATTTCTTCCCAACGTCTCAAATGAAGTTTTCTTATTTCCTTGGAGGACATCCATCAGTATCTTCTTCCTTCGTAGTTGTTCACTCATTATTACATGCTCACATTTTCCTCCATATGACACTATTCACATTTTCCAGTTTCAGGTTCACAATTCTCTTCAAAATGCTTATTACGGCAGTATGGCGCCAAAATCAAGCTGAGATATAGGTCCTCAGGTCTATTTCTCCTGTACTCTGTACTTTACAACAATTCTTGAAGTATACACACTCTCCTGTTCTTCTTTCTTATGCGACCTCCTTTTTTTTATTATTATTTTTTTTATTTTTTATAGTCATTTAGCAGACGCTTTTATCCAAAAGCGACTTACAAATAAGAAAAAGTAAGCAATTCCAATTGTATTATTCAAACAACTTAAAAACAGATCAAAAACTAAAAGATAAAATTTTAAATACTACCTATACCATTTTAAAAATATAAATAAAAATGACAAATGCATACAAACAATTTTCAAAACTAAACATTTAAATGAAAAACAAAAAATAAAGCTAAGAACAATTCAAAACATTAAAGAACAAAATGTATATGAGTTTAATAATGATTCTAACATAACACTAAGCCAAAAAACAAAAAAACAACTACATATGTGTATGTACAACCACACACACACACACACACAAAAAAAAAAAAAAAATATATATATATATTATATATATATAATATATATATACAGACGGTTATAAATTCTATATATTTCCATTCCATTTAGTTTGTTGAAGTATTAAAATAACTCCACTTAAAAAACTAAAAACTTAAAATACCTATACAGACATAATAAATTCAGACATAATTTAACTCAAATTCAAATAAATAACAACTACAAATAATACAAATCAAACAACAGTATTTTATCAGTAATCCTAAAAAAGAACATGCCAAAAGTACAGGTTAAAAACAACAACTTACTTTATTGTAAGTACTGTACTAACAAGTAGTAGGATCAAATCGTTTAATGGCAGGATGACAAACCAATTCTGGGGCATTTCCGCCACCAATGGATGGAGTGTGACAATAATAAGCAAACTAATATCTACATATATCTAATATAGAATATCTCTTATATATATATATATATCTCAAAGGTGCATCTCAATAAATTGAATGCGTAGAAAAAGTTTACTTGCTTTCGAATCAACTCAAAATGAAGGCAGTGTGGGAAGGTGCTAAATTCTGCTGGAAAATGAAATCAGCTTCTTTTAAAAGCTGGTCAGCAGAAGGAAGCATTGAAGTGCTCCAAAATGTCTTGGTGAACGGGTGCAGTGACGTTGGTTTTAAAAAAAACAATGGACCAACACCAGCAGACGTCACAGCACCCCAAATCACCACTGACTTTGGAAACTTCACACTGGACTTCAAGCAACTTGGGCTATGAGTTCTCCACCCTTCCTCCAGACTCTAGAACATTGGTTTCCAAATGAAATACAAAACTGCTCTCATCTGAAAAGAGGACTTTGAACCACCAGGCAACAGTCCAGTTCTTCTTCTCCTAAGACCAGGTAAGACGCCTCTGACATTGTCTATGGTTCAGGAGTGGCTTAAAAAGAGGAATACGACAACTGTAGCCAAATTCCTGGACAGTCTGTGTGGGGGGGCTCTGAGCCTGACCCAGCCTCAGTCCCTCCGTTGTGAAGTTCATCAAATGAGCATGAAAGATTTGTTGACACAAATCCTCATAGGAGCGTCTCTCGGTTGTTGGGCATCTTTCACACCCTTTTCCTTCCACTCAACTTTGTTAACATACTTGGATACAGCACTCTGTAAACAGCCAGCTTCTTTAGCAAATTAATGTTTGTGGCTTACCCTCCTTATGAAGGGTGTCAATGATTGTCTTCTGGAAAACTGTCAGATCAGCAGTCTTCCCCATGATCGTGTAGCCTAGTGCAGTGTTTCCAACCGGGGTGCAGCGGCACCCTGGGGTGCCGTCTGTCGAGAGCAGGGGTGACGTGTAAAAAATCGTTTTAATATTTTTAAATTGCTAAAATGTTTTTTAAAATAGCATCCATTATATAATATCCATTTCTGATGTCGCCAATAATAAGAGATGCACCGAAATTTCGGCTGCCAAAAAATTAGTTCACCACTCAGGTTTCACTTTCACATGGTGTGAAGCTCTATTATTATCCCGCTCTATGCGTGTGCGCACCGCTCAGTCGCTCCACTCGTATACCATTCAAGCTCATCGGAACAGCAAAGTCCACTCAAAAAACAAGCTGACAGGAAACATCGATGTAGTACAGTAATGTTTCTGTCTGCAATAGCCATGTGGGAACATGGTGTGGTATTGGGCAACTGGTAACCGCCCTCTCTTTCAGGATCGCTAACCCTATGTTATGTCACATGTTTGATAATATAGCCTTTCTAGGACTAAACATTTTTTTGATAATTGGTAAAAAAAAAAAAAAAAAAAAAATTAATATCTTAACCCTACTGTTAGACCTACATGAAAAACTAAAAAGCAATTTATTTAATTAGAAGGCCTGTCGTTATTTTTTATGCTATCCGTATAATTATATTTGTTTTATTTTAACGGACGCTTACTGTCATTTTTTATTCAATTCAAAGTTTGAAATCAAGCTATCTTGTGCTACTGCACCAAAATACCCCACTGTAAAATAAAAAAAACACTAAGTGAGCAAAAATTTGTGAGACAGCTAGTTATAATGGTAATTAAATAAATGTTTACATATGTATAAAAGCCTACATTAAAATCTGTCATATAAATTGGTCACTTCATTAGAAATTAGCCTACTGATTGACACCATTGATGGACAACATTTTTTAATAATATTAAAAATATCTGTATGAGATTATATTCTGCAGTTCTTCCCTGCTGTACCGAATATTTATAACGTTACTTTTCAAAGTATCATATCGAAGTAGAAATTCAAGTATTGTGACAAAATAAATTTTGTAGGTTGCCACAATTTTGTTAAAATTTCCAAAGGGTGCCGCGACTAAAAAAAGGTTGGGAAACACTGGCCTAGTGAACCAAACTGAGAGACCATTTTGAAGGCTAAGGAAATTTTTGCAGGTGTTTTGAGTTGATTAGCTTTATTGGCATGTCACCATATTCTAATTTTTGAGATAGTGAATTGGTGGGTTTTTGTTAAATGTGAGCAAAAATCATCACAATTAAAAAAAAGAATCTATTGTGTGCACTGAATAGTTAAACCGAGTTTCACAATTTGAGTTGAATTACTGGAATAAATTAAATGAACGGTTCCATGACATTTAATTTATGAGATTGCACCGTTATATATATATATATAATATATATATATATATATATCAAAAGTCTTCTTTTTGATTCATTCAGGTAACATGTGTTCATAATGTGAGGCAAGACATCGGACAAAAACTTTTATTTAATGCAGCTTTGCTGTCAATCACTTTGTTATACAAATTTCTGCAATTCTTTACACATGTACATGATGATACAGTTATCATGGATTTATTTAACCACAGAAACGCTTAAAAAGAAAAAAAATAAGCCAATCCACAGATTCAAGAGCAACATTTCAAGATAATGTGTTATTAATATCCATTGCAGTGTCACAGAAATGCTGTTTTAAAGCCTTGCAACTGTAGTTTGTTTGGTCCAGTAACACAAGCATGCAACCTTTTCTGATTTTATAATAGTTTTGGCTTTCTTTGCATTTTGCACCCATTTTGCAAGCACCAAAACTCAAAGGCAACAATAATTGAACATATGATACATCATGCAGAACACCATACTTTTGAAATCCCCTCCGAAGTCACCCCAATTTGCAACAAGACAATCTGTTCCAGACTAGGATTTCTTTCTAAAATCAACATAAATGCATAAAGGTTGTAACATATTCTGGTAAAAACAGTATTTGCTATAATTACAGACATTAGTGTGGGAACCAAACTAATTGATTGCACATTAAACAATGTCATCAGTTTAAATCTTTGGAATCCCACAAATTTCAGAAAATCAATACTGTATTTGCATCACTTTCTGTCAAATAGGATTACACACTGGGTGTGCAAGCTGGTAAGATAGAGATGATAACAGTTATGAAATCATGATTTTATTCACGACTGAACTGTGATTGTGTGGGGAAAAAATGTTTGTAATGTGTACTGCATTTTAAAAGCTGGTGTTCAAATCTGTGCTAATATATCAAAACCTTTTGATGAGAGGTATAGATATTTCTGTTTGACAGCTTAGATGTTTTAGCAACGAAGTGTTGTTCAGAAAAGTAATATTTACAATATTTAGCTAATGTAACGGCATGAAAATAAAAGGAACAGTCTGTAATTTCACATACATGAACTTTATGTTGGCACAAATTTTGTTTGCAGTGGTTTCAAACGGGTTCTTTTCAAGAATTTTCAAATTAATCTATGAACATACTGATTGAATCACACATGTAATACCCAAACAAAACCAAGGACCAGACGTCAACAAAAGATTTATAATAATTTATGCAATTTTGGCCAAATAAACAGCCTGGGGGTAAGAATGCCTTTAACAACCAAATAAGTATTCAAGTCACAAAATGTTTTAGTTTTTTTTGCATCTGGCTCAGATATGAATGATGACGACTCTGATTAAATGTAATAATCTGACAATTAAATGGCATTATCTGCGAAATGATCATACTCCATCAAATAAATATTCACATCATTAAATAAGTGATCATTTAGAATTTTTACATAAGAATAGTAAATGAGTCACCCTGTATCACAGCAGCAATGCGAATGAAACCAGCCAGAAAATAAAATATAGCAAAATAAAAACAATGTTAAATAAGAACAATACGTATATCAATGATTAACCAATTTTTAGTAAAAGTTTCAAGTTTCAAGATCAAAAGGAATGTATATATGAGGTACATTTACAGTCAGGGTCAAGTTTAAAGGTTGGATTGTTCAGTTTCACATCCCTGAATGATTTCAGAGTGCCTTATAATGGCTTCTCTCTGGCTCTAAGATGCAGGAAAACTGAGCTACAGAGGAAATATATATTGTGTATGAAAATTACATGGCTTGAAATGTAAAAGAACACTAAATTAACTCTTTGGTGAGTTTTGTCAAAGACAGGCATCTAAGAAGTCACAACACCGGTGAAATAATGTTTTTTTTTTTAAATAAATAAAAACATTGCAAGGGATGAAGAAACTCTGAGAATTCATTTCAAGTAAGCATCTCCATTTGTCTAAATGCCTTGCACAAGAGAGTCATAAACTGTCAAATTGCATTTTTAGAGTCAAGGGTACAGTGCATAGTATGATCAGTATCATATGAACATAAATCTCTTAACAAATAGATCACTATTCATGCTAACACTCCAGAGCAATGCTGCACAATCAACCAGGGCTTCGTTTTAAAGTACATGACCATGTTTAATGAGGATCATCTGGCATCTCTGTAAATATTCTAGAAGTACCAGGTTTGTAATTCAGAACGGAGTATGAATACGTATTACAAATTTAGTTCTGTTTAATTAGCCAGCTTATAGCCCTTTTTTATAGGTGTGGTCTCTGATGTCTTCTGTATAGACTCAATTTTAATGTAGATTACAGTCTTGTCTCTTTCCTTTTAGGACAAAAAGTGAGTTATTGTTTTCATTTGTAGTAACTACACCCTGAGAGGCCTGTTGTGATGTAGCAACACTGCCTGAGTTGTTCAAGTGAAATGGAGGGATAAACGTTTATCCTTCTGCAAGAAACACTGATCATAGAGGGACATCTTATAAATAAAGCCAGAATACTAAAAACTTATTCCATCACTGTCAACCAAAAAGAAGGGATTTTAAAACAACTGTTTTTAGCCTCTAAAGCATTTTCCAGTGAAGAGGTTATTTAAATAAATTTGCAAATGTAGTCCTTTCTAATAAAAGGATAAAAAAATATATATATGTTCAATCCTCATTACCATGGAGTCACTTAATATTTAATTATCTGCATTCCTGCTTTTAGTCAACAAACAAACAAACAGGTACAAAAAAATTTAAATAAAATTTAAAATAGAGGAAATATCCATTTTGACCTTTAGCAATCCCAGAACTAGAAGTTTTATTTATCTTTCTAACTCCTAAAACATCGAGTGTAGCCAGTTCAAAAGTAAACAAAACAAAAAAGGAGGAGGAAGCAGAATTAAATAAAAGGCCGTCTTTGAAATTCTTGAAATCTTTCATTATTCTTTTTGTCTTATAAAGTGTTGGCTGATTAACAGAATGCACAAGCAATCCTTCTTTCCTCTTGCATCCATCCTTCACATATTCTTTCTCTCCTGCATTCCCGACATCCTGATGGAGGGCTGGTCAATGCGGCCTGCTGCTGGACTCTGAGGGATGCCGTTTACGAGGTGTGTTGTGGCCACTGAGGTATCCGTTCAAGCGTTTGGTCAAACCACCATTCAGAATATCCTGAATGTGTTGCACTATCAAATTTATGGCAACTAGAGAGAGAGAGAGAGACATAAACATGTAAGTACAAACATCTATTAAAGTTGCCTTGCAAGTCATTGCTTAGTAAAACGGTGTCAAATTATTATTATTTTTTTCGTTGCTAGACTAGAAGTGCGGCCTTGCATCAAAACATTCCTATTTTCAAAACAATATATGTATATCATTAACTGTTCCAAAACATTTCCATATCAAAATATTTGTTTCTCCTCTCTTCCATGGTAAAGTTTGGATAAACATTTAAAATCTCACCCAGATTATCAGCTCCCCTTGGAATGATCACATCAGCATACTTTTTTGTCTGAAAGAAAAACAGATTTAAAAAAAAAATAAAGCCGCGGAGAGAGAAGCCCTGAGAAAAAAATTCTCAAGTCAAGATTATGATCAGCAACATTTCCATTGGGCAAATATTTCGCCGCCCACTTCTAGACAAAAAGCCAGAAACATGTTCTATTGTAAACCGTCTTTAATATTGGCTCTGCTTCTGCATAACAGTGTTCGAAAAAAATAAAAAAAAATAAATGGTCAATAAATGGTCCTTATAAATGGTCCACACATTCAATATACTGTAAATAAATATTTTCATTTACATAAAAAAATAAAATGACCATTTATAATATATTTGCCAAACAGCACAACAAAGAAATTTACATGGAAAAACAAAAACCACATCCAGTTGTTTTACAACTGTTTTAGTACTTGGTACAAACATTTTGTGTTGTAAAAATAAGCAAAATTGTGTCGGTGTTGTTCATAATATTGAAAGTGTAAGAATATGCACAAGTTCAAAAGTCTAAGGTCAGTAAGATTTTCTTTAAAAAAATTATTTGGCAAGGATGCATTAAATCAAAAGTGACAGTAAAGACATTTAAGACTTTACAAAACAATTATATTTCAAATAAATGCTATTCATCACTGAATCTGTAAATTAGAATGATTTCTAAAGGATCATATGAAGTAATGGCTGTTGAAAATTCAGCCTCGCCGAAACAGGAATGTGTGTGTGAGAGTGTGTATTTTTTAGATAATAATAAATAATCCTCAGCTTTGCCATCACATGAATGTGTGTGAGTGTGTATGTTATATAAAATAATAAAAAAATACAAAACCACACACACAGATCATATATGGCAGAAAAGTGTAAAACTCACTGGCAGACAGAACTCCTCGAAGGCCGGCTTAACAAATGTTATGTATTGGCTTAGCACTTGCTCTAGGTCACGGCCTCTCTCAGTGATGTCTCTCAGGACTGCGAGCAGAGGGCAATGAGATAAGAGTAAGAGTAAGAGAGAGAATTGTAAGAAGTGAATCAAACTGCACCGAAATACATCATCCTATCACTACCACACTATGAATAATCGTTGAGTCCTCACACACCTCTGCGTGACAGACGTGTATCTGCATCCGTATCCACAAACAGCTTCATTTGAAACAGATCTCTGATTTCTTGCGAATAAAACATAAGAATGCCTTCAAATAAAACTACATCTGCTGGATAAACAGTGACTGTCTCTTCTTTCCTGCAAAAGGTAAGGAAAACAAGTGTATCAGGATGCAGGAAATACCTGAACAAACAGATTACATAACACAAATCAAGATAAGGCCTGTTTGAAACACTATGCTCAAGTAGCATGTAAGCAAATCAACAGCAGTTACATTCTGGTCTGTGTTTCTGCTACTTTCCTGCAGCCGCTGAATATGTGCACCGAAATAAATATGTGCTGCTTACACGCTGCTTTTGTGTGTGGTTTGAAACTCAAATAAATACAAAAAAATCCACACATAGAAACAATGCAATGATAATAAGTTAAATGGATCGTATTAAAACTGTCATCATTTACTCACCCTCATGTCGTTCCAAACCCATATGACTTTAGTTCATCTTTGAAACACAAATTGAGATATTTTGAATGAAAACTGAGAGGTTCCAGTCCGTCCTTTAAAAAAACATCCAGGTAACCAAAACGTAGAGGATTCAAAAAGGTTGTAAAATGAACTCAATCAAGCGGTTTAATCAAAGTCTTGAAGAAATACAATTGCTTTATATGATGAACTGAGCCTGCGTTTTGAAGATTAACCAAAGTCTTAAAGGTTTGGAATGACATGATGGTGAGTAAATGATGGCAGAATTCTATTTTTTTTGGCAAACTATCCCTTTACGTTATCCAAGATGTGGTCTGAACTGACCTTGAGTGGGTAACAAAGTTGTAGACAGGAATTTGGACAGTTCTTCCCTCCATGATATCACAAAGAGTTTTGACTATCAACTCATTATCAAACGCATCTGTGGGACAGAGTAAAAGAGGATTAGACAGACAGCACATAATTTGTTCTAAGATTTCTTGACCCACAGGAAATGGGATATAACGAACAAGCAAAAAGGTGATAAGCCACTTGTGCTGCTGCAGAATGAGTGTGTGTGTGAGGGTGGCTGAGTCAAGCAAACACTCACTCCGAAACACACACACACAAACACAGAGAGAGAGAGAGAGAGAGAGCTGCCAAAGTATACAGACTGCATCAACGGTCAGGGTCTGAGCTGTATTCTGCTCACAATAACACACTGCAATAGGCAGGGGTATTTGGCAATGCAAAAGCACACATAAAGAACTATAAATCAGGTCAAGTAAAATAAATCTATTTAGAAAATAAATGATGTTAACATAAACATGAGCTTTTCAAACTCTTTTACCTGGGTGGTCAAAGTTAAATTGTCCTTTTAGAGCCTTGGCCTTCTGTTCAGGGGTCAGTACCCTGTAGAAACTATCCTGACTGAGGATGGCCACCTGCCTCTGATGATGGTCGATCTTATTCTGACCAAGAAGCTCCATAATCTTCCCACAAACTGATGACTGAAAAAAGACAGGATTGTAGTTGAGTACATACGTGCTCTAAAGCAAGTTTCAGTGAGTAATCTTAATTCAAACTCAAATAATGACAAAATGGGTAATGATTTAATGTTAAGTGTGTAATTTCTGTGGGTGGCCACTAAAATCAGATAGGAAACCAAAAGCCGGTTTGAACCAGAAGATTTGAATGGTTTGGTTCTATTCATGTGCCTCATGCACATTTTTTTGAGAGGACACCAGTGACAGTTTTGGCACTTCTTCCAAAGGCATGCCATGATAGTCTAGTGAAGTCATTTAAATGTTTTCATGAGGGCTGCGTTCAAATATATAATATGATTTTTTTTGATAATCAGCCAAGCAAAGTTGCAGCTAAATTGAATGCCAGTGATGGCCCTGTATTTTCATGCATGGCAAACAGCAGAATAATTTTTTTAAAATCGCATTTGTGTTCGCAATGTCTTCTGACCCAATTATATACTTTTGAATTATGAACCAAATGAATTTAAACCATCAGCATTGGACACCATAAGGCTAAACTGCTCCTTATCGCTGCTACTGGAAGCATATTTTGTGACACAGATTCCCTAGTGTTGACCATTTTCACAAAAGACTGACATTTTAATGAATATGTAATGCACAACTGATTACATGCTATAAAAAAAAAACCTCATGGTTAATTTTATCAAATTAATATTTTTTTTTTACAAATTTGGACGTATTTCCCTCCACCACCAGCATGAAAAAATTCTTTAGTTTTGCATGAATCACACAGGCTAAATGACAGAATACATATTAAAACGACAGCGAATGACTCTACTGGAATTTGTTTTTTATTATATACCACAATATGATATTTTATAGTCACATTATTTACAACATTAGCTGCTAAAAAAGCTATATACATTTTACTAGGCCATACTTTTAAAACATTAGATGCATTCGGTGCTTTTTATTTTTAATTTGTTCCAAAAGGTTTATGTAAAGTAATTTATAAAATGTAAGAAATGTAGTTTTCAATAAATCAGTTGGATTAATCTAACACACTTAATGATCTGCACATCATTAATTTTATCATGACAAACCAAGAATGAACCAAGAATTTATATAGTTTTATGCTGAACTGTACTATAGGCTATTTAAACTCACAAGGTTACGTTATGAGTATTGTCAGTGGTGTTTTGTAAAAACAAGTGGTTTTGAGACATAAAACAATGACATACATTAAATTCAAATATCACTAAAAATTACTGAAAGAGTCCTTCTAGTCAAAATCTAAATTACACCACCCCCATTCAAGGCATAAACACAGAACTTTACATAACAGAACTGGCTCTGTGATTGTACAACAGGACTTAGATACTGTCTTCTGCGTCTCTTCAATCCCTACACGTTCTCGTTTCGCAGACACAATAAATATGCCTGTTAAGAAAACAAAACAAAGAACAAGGAGATAACCCACACTCACAGGTGGCACTCGTAAAAAAAAAACCCACAAACCATGAGCAGTTATGAAAAACCTAAGCAGGTGCTTGCTCACACTGTCACTGAGAGATTTCTGCACCTCTCCGCAGCTTGACAATGTCTGGTACACTGACTCTCCTCATAAAAACATATATATTTTCCAAAGACAGTCTACTAATGGGCCAAAAATAACCCTCAATACTCTGTAATATCTGACCAATATGGAGGACGGGATACACCCTGATGAGCCAAGTAGAAAAGAGAGAGAAACAGCAATAAAATGCACAAGGTCTATGGTGTACCTTAGATACACTGTAAAAAAAATTTACGGTAGCAACGTTTTAGGTTTTACGGTTTTACTTAAATTTTGTTAAATACCGTAATTTCATTAACTGATATAATGTTAATATACCAACCTATTGAGGTACTGAAATCTGTTTTGTACCTTTGTAATACACTGATAACCACCAAATGCAGGTGGTGATGAGAAAGTCACATGATGAACCAAAGCCCATCACAAGCAGCTTTTAAATAATAACATGAATGTGCACAGTGTCATTCAAACAAACACTAAACACCATCATGGTAACACACATGAAACTGAAATAATGCAATAAACATTCATTTAACAACATTAGGTGTAACACACAACCCTAATATACAAAACTGATAAGAAAAAATCTAAGAAGAAACATAGTTATTTCAACAAAAAAACATCAAATTTGAAATGTAATGCAGGGAATTCTGGGAATGTCAATTTACGGTTATTCACTGTAAATTATACGAACTTTTTCACTTCCAAAAATGGTATACAACCGTAAAATTGCATGTAATGTCGAATATAGTTTTTCACCGTATATAGTAGGGGAATTTACCATTAACCATTTAACAGGATTTTACTGTAGCATTTTTACAGTCTATTACCGTTAAATTCAGTCATTTTTTACAGTGTAGCTGACCTAATCATGATGATATGATAAGTATTAATACTTTAGCACAACTTTAATACAAAAAGTATTCACATACAAAGTCCAAAAGAACTGAATAAACTTACTGTCACAGTCACTTGATGTATGATATATAAACAGACTAGTAAAAGCTATTATGAAAGAACAGTGAGAATAACTCCATCAAATAACACTGAAAACCACATGCCATGAGTTCAGATCATTAGATAATGTTAAGCGTCAACCACACATTAATAAAGAGCCAAGCACAAGACAGACGGCAGTGCAGGGATATGCAACTGAATCTTGCGGAGTCTGATGAAACCCTGCTGTATCTAACCTATGTGTATGTGCTCAAATGTCTTACAAAGCTTTCCTTCACCAGCTGCAATGATGAGCGCCAGTCCCTCAATCCATTTAAAGCATAATCCACAAACAGTCCAAGCTGTCCCAGGCCCTGTGTAAGAAGCTACAAACATATACACCAAGCATACGTTAAGCAAAAACAGCCAGTGATCTGCTCCAAGGCCTGTAATATCTTTCAAAACACAATGCATTCCTGACTTAAGAGTTAGGGAAATAATGTTGTCTTCTGTCAGTAGGGTTGCAAAGGGGTGGAAAATTTCCGGTAACTTTCCAAAAATCCCTGGAATATTACAAAATAAATCCTGGAAAGTTTCCAAAATTTCTGGAATGTTTCCGAAATTTACTGGAAATGTTCCACCTTTTTAGCAACCCTATCTGTCACACAAAATAATCACAGCAAAAACACAAGGACTGCATGAAGTTTCTGTTGCATACAGTTTTGTAGGACATTTACTTGCCTCACAATAACATATAATAGCCAAGAAAACAACGTTTTTATAATACCTGCACCAGGTTCTACACAAAGTTACACCTGTTTGATATGCTGGGTCCTTAAACCACAATGACGGTGACACTCGAACCACATTTAAATATAATGGTGCACGTTTAGTTAAAACCAACTGATGTGCATGTCAATTAGACAAGCAGCATGTTGAGCAATGAACAGTAAAGCAGTATTTTTTGTATGATTTACTGGTAACACTTTGCAATAAATTCCATTTATTGACATTAGATAGAACACGAACTTCATTATTTAACATGAACTAGCAATAATTCTAAAGCATTTATTAGTAAATATGTTAATATTATTTAATGGGCTTGTGCTGACATGAACTAACAATGAACAGCTGTATTTTTTTAACTAATGTTAACTAAAATTAATAAATACTGTAAAAAAATTAATTGCTCATTGTTAGTTAATTTTAGTAAATGTTCTGACTAATTGGACATTATTGTAAAGCTTTACCAATTTATTCATGCAGGAGTGCATGATAGGAACTGGAGTGCATTCAACTAGGCCCAATCACACCGGCTTCACCACCACAAACTAATTTATATTATGTAATAATTACATGTTTTTCCACTGTGTTAAAGCCTTGCAGAAAGAAAGTAAAAAAGAGCTCAAACACTTCTTTGACATTTGTTGGTACACTGTGCCCAAGATCCATCAACCTCCAGTCAAAGTAAGCTCTAATCCTGCTCACATGCTAAATGGCCTACAGGCAAAGAAAGACAATAATTTACCTTTGAACCATCAGGAGGATACTGAGCAAGTTATAAAACTCATAACAACCTACAGCAGGAAGGAGAAAGAAGCCATGGTCCCCAGAAGTGAGTTTATCTGCAGTGAAGTGGGCATCGCTCCTAGCCTGGTCTGTCACTTGCCCCTAAACTAACCTTGCAGGACAGCCAAAAAACAGCTTCTGCTGTTGCTGACTAAACAGTTCCCTGATTAATTCCCAAGCATTTTTGTTCACCCAACAAGCAAAGCTGCCGTTTAGAAATGTAATTGTGAATGCTACCTAAAGTGCACCTAGTGTGTTGGGTTGTGATGTATGTTATCAACGCAAAGACGTTTCTGGCTGCATTAAACATAGAAAGGAAACACTTACTTCAGTCAGTTATCTGCTTTATTTGAGCAGTTTCAGGATGTAAACAAACTGGTGTCCTTAAACAGCACACCAAGAGCATAACATATTAGCTCCGGACAAAACATGCCTACAAGCACATCCACAGACACAGACACGATAACGTATTGCTTGAGGAAGTCCAGTCAAAGTATTTTCACTGAGAAATTAGATAACATTTCTCCCATGCACTGTGGTAAGAGAAACTTGCACACCTGTCAGCTGGGAGATATAGCAGTCACAACATAAGCAAACAAGATAATCAAACGGAAACAGAAAGGAACAGACACATTATGTACAGAGACATTTTAAATAATGACTAAACAGAGTTGTCAGTAAAACATAAAATGTAAATACAATTAAGAATGCAATAGTATTCCACATAATGACTTAAACTTCATCATAATTGGCTTTTCCAGCATCTATGGCCAATAGTAACATAAATATAATAAGTAATATAAATAAAGCTAAATAAGTCTTGCACAACAACACTAATACTATAAATATATGCGAAATATAAATATGAAAACAAGTACAACGGTAATACACCAGACTGAAATATTCATTTATTGTGTCATTCTTTTTACATTTTAATAATATATATATATATATATATATCTATAATATCTATATATATATATAAGCTATATAAAAATATGTAATATCTAATATATCTAAAATATATCTATATATATAGATAGATAGATAGATAGATAGGATAGATTTTTTAGATAATATAAAAGTACTAAATTAAATATATTAAAAAATATATAAATAAAAATGTAAATATTCATTGAAAATAATCATTTAAACATTTTTGTTACCAGGTTATGGGGGTACTTAACCTTTTTTAGTTTTCGTATTAACTGTACGGTATATTAATTAACTGTGGATAGGTATTTACCTATCTAAAATAAAACCGAAAACAATCTACAAATATTTCAATATAAGCAAACAAAAAGCAAAAAACAACCTTTTTTTAATCAAACAAACACGCTTCACTGAAGGAGCCGCTTGACGCATCCCTGCGTACGCACGTACGCACGCAGCCTTTACGCACGTAAATGAGGTAAGATGTGACACATGCTGTGTCGCTGACCCCAATATCGTTAACCAACAAAAGCTCCGCAGTTACTCCTATATATCGTCAAAATTCAGTAGTTATTTAGGTTTAACGCTAAACAAACACATATATAAACTTGTATCGCGTTCTCTTGTATCATCACACACCGTTAGCTCGTGAAACAAAGAGACCGTGCGTCTTTGTGCTTGTATCATAACTGTTATCCTAGCAGACGCAAGACATCCTCCGGCGCGGACCAGGTTTTATCCACATATAACCGCAAAGTTAGACTTTCCTCACAACGCGTTGTATATTTAGCTAAAGTAAAACTGTAATTAGGGTGTTCGACAGCTGATGGGATTTGATGGAATGTCGGAGGGATTGTGGTGATTTATCCGGCGCAAGTGTCATGCTGTTTTCTAACAACAAAAGATAATTTGTAATCGTAATTTGCCTAGACACAACAGCGCCTGATCCACAACAATCCTGGGACTTTTCGCAAGTGAATTAACCTGGATCTAGAGCATTTTAGGTGAACATTAATAACATTGATTAAATGCTTATTAATAAGTTGGTAAGTCCACCATCGCCATGTGTGTGTGGGAGCTGTCTACATCAGGAAAATGACCAACATCCTTGTTTTTGAGGGACACATACCAGCGAAGTATTTATTATATTCTGTATAAGTTTTAAAAATACTATCCCTATTTATTAGTTGTTTTTTTCATCTAAATGATTCAACTTGATTTACAAATAAACTAGTCAATTACATCACTCCTTAAATGCAAAACGTCTAATAAAAATGTCAAACCATCTCGGGTAATAAAATAAATGTGCACATTGATGATTCCGTGACAATGAGCCACGCGGTCGGTGTGCTCTCATTTCTCTGACAAACACAAAACAAACGATAACTAATATTCATGTAAGGTAAAGCAGAATGCCAACCTTGCCGCTGGCAGTGCCGCCGGCTACCCCGATGAGGAAAGGTTGCCCGACAACATGCTCATTTTCGGCTTGATAGCCCAACTTGCCGTCTCTGTCTCCAGTCATGCTGTCAGTGCGCACACTCACACTGAGGCTCTGGACTGCTTTAACCACGGCAAGCAGCGGCGCTCCTCCTCCCTCTTCCTTTCAATTGTGTCTAACCTTTTGCTTTGGAGAGTTTGTGTGTGATGTTACATTTGTTAGTAGGAATTAGTAGAGCTCTCTCCACTCAAGGTACACTCATTTAAACACTTTATAAAAGTGTTATATAAAAGGGATTACTTTTTTCATTTATATATACAATGTACAATGGTCTTCCCACAATATTTTTTGCAATGGTGTTTCACCAGCTCTTGAAATTGATGGTACAGTGATGGAGTATTGGCTACAACACGGCTGTTGAATACTATTATTTATAAGAAAGCAAAATGAAATCATTTTAGAGCTTTAGAAATACTGTTTGGATTTTTAAAAAATCACATCTTCAAACTTTTAAACAGTTACATAGTATACTAGAGTCTTGCCTTTATACTTAATATTTTTTGTACTAAAATTGTGATACGAGAGAGTGAATTGTTTATAATATAACACAATATAATGATCAGTGTTGGGGAAAGTTACTTTTAAAAGTAATGCATTGCAATATTGCCTTACTTCATAAAAAAGTAACCAATTACGTTACTTAGTTACTTTTTATGGAAAGTAATGTGTTACGTTACTTTTGCGTTACTTTTTAAATCTATCTGGGCAGGGCTTGCTTGTTTGTTTTTAATATAAAAAGTTCTATTTTTGGCAAATATAAAAGCCTTTTCACACCAAAAAAGAAATGAATAAGCCTCAGGCTGAAGGGAAAATACATTTATGTCTGTACAGTAGAATGCAGAAGAAGAAATTTCAACACACTTCAGCAATAAAAAAAAGACAAAAATGTTTGTCTAGAGTAATTTTTGCATATTATTATGATTGAACTGGATCATCGAAGGTCAAAAGCAAATAGAATGGGATTAAATACATAAAGCATATTTGTTGTTTAACATTTAATTATTGCAGGTTTGCGTCATATTCTGAGTTGCATTCTTTTTATATTTATTTGGAATACTGAATCTGTGTTTTTTTTTGTGTGAGTGAGATGAATTAATGCATATCTATTTTGAACTACAGTAACATCTTCTGATTTCTCTCAACATGGGGACAGGAGAGCTGTCAATCAATAAATTGGGAAAAAAAAGAACTTGCGTTACTTATTTGAAAAAGTAACTCAGATATTCTCTTGTAAATTAAAAAGTAATGCGTTACTTTACTAGTTACTTGAAGAAAGTAATCTGATTATGTAACTCGCGTTACCCCAACACTGATAATGATATATGATATCTTATATGATACATAATGATATGAATATGAAGTATCTTCATATTACAAAAATCATTTTGAAGGAGAGCACAGATTCATAGTCCCTACTGCTTAATTTGTTTCAGTGGATATGAAATTGGCCATGTAACAGTAAATTGTTCAATTAATAATACATTAAATTTATATAGGCTAGTGCACTACATTGCAAGGCAATCTTAAATCCTTTTTTAAAAAATCGCATCCTTAAACAATTGAAATCCACGAGCAAATTTCCATTACTATAATTTAAAAGCTTTTAAAAATAGGTTTTAATCAATTCGTCATAATTTACCTATCCTGCCAAAATATAATGCCGGGTCGTTGCCACTAGGAGGAGGTGTGGAGTCATGATTTCATAGTGCAACCACATTCAGCACCCACGAGGAAGCTGGGCGCACATTGATGACATGCTCACAGTAATGCTGACGCTGCTACAGTAGAGCTTGTGGCTCACCCAAAGTATTATCAGTATCCTAAATGTTTTTCCAAAATGAGCACAATGTTTGCAGATACGATCCTGATTGTGTTTATATCTATTTGCACAGCATTATTAGCGGAAGGTATGTAGACGCTAAGCTACCTTGAAATTGAGTTTTGCATGTCAGAAATCAGTAAGCGAATGCCTAGGAAAATGTCCGAAGCTCAGCAAATACAGGACAAACGCACTAGCTCTTGTAGTGCTGGATAACAGTTCGCCCTGCTCTGTTTCTACAGGAATAACATGGGTTCTGGTGTACCGCACAGACAAGTACAAGAGACTAAAGGCCGAGGTTGAAAAACAAAGTAAAAAACGTAAGTTATATGAACGAGGCATGTTCTTCTTCTTGCTTTACGGCGGCTCGCAGACTTCTAAGTAACGAGGCATGTTTGCCCTTTGCATGGGATTTAATACATGTGACCAATGATTACAATTCTGTAACATGTTTCAGTGGAGAAAAAGAAAGAGACAATTACAGAATCAGCTGGGCGTCAACAGAAGAAAAAAATAGGTGAGATCATTAAAATGATTTTTGTTTATGATTATTTATGTAGATCAGGATGATGATTATTACTATTAACAAATAGTTAAATAATAATAATTATGACACTTAGTAAAAAAATGTTTTTGTTCCTGTTATTATTAACAATTAGTAAAAACGTAATTGTTATTGGGCAATATAAATGGAGCATTACTGTAAACTATAATGTTGTATTCAACAGAGAGACAAGAAGAGAAACTCAAGAACAATAACAGAGACCTGTCTATGGTATTCTAATATTTTCTATTGCAGTTCTCAAATTTATATCACATAATTAATTATTTTATGTTATTTCTGATTCATTCTCATAGTTAATGTGGTGAGCTCTCTAACAAGTTACACTTTGTTTTGGAATTGTATTAAAGATATTTTAATTGCAGGTCCGGATGAAATCGATGTTTGCCATTGGCTTTTGCTTCACTGCTTTGATGGGCATGTTCAATTCCATGTATGTTGACCCATTCAGTGCATTATCACAGAGGCGCTTTGTTATAAATGTTCAATAATAGCATAGGTTAATAGTGGTATGATTTGCTAAAGTTACCTGAAATCACTACTTCACTTATGTGTTTAAATTGTTTTTTTTTTCCATTTCAGCTTTGATGGTCGTGTTGTGGCCAAACTTCCATTTGTCCCATTGTCATATATCCAAGGCCTCTCACACCGCAACCTCCTTGGTGAAGATTACACTGACTGTTCCTTCATCTTCCTCTACATCCTGTGCACCATGTCAATTCGACAGGTAATGTTTATCTATTTTTTTATATATATTATTTCTTCCATATTTTTGTGAGTGAATGGAGCATGATCCAAGTAGTAATAAAGTAGTAATAAGTCCACCATCGCCATGTGTGTGTGGGAGCTGTCTACATCAGGAAAATGACCAACATCCTATAGTAGTAATAATGTAATGGCAGGTTTGAGGGAAGAGTTTTCCGGCAGTTTTCCTATTGTGTAAGATAATCCTGGGTGCTGTGATTCAACCAATCTTAATAATGGTAAATGCATTTTTTGCTGTGTATGTTGGGTACCACTGATTTATCTCCAAGAAGGCATAGTTGAGGTTCCACAGGTAAATTAAAGCCCAGCCACGCTTCAAGTAATCTCAGAACTTTACGCCAGAATGGCTGAACTAAAGAACTTTCCCAGATCATATGTAAATAAGTGCCCTCTTCTTCCTTACATTTCCAGCATAGATTATTTCCAGCTATCCCCATCCTGTAAAGTGTAGATGGTGTATAATAATATCTATGTACTGTTTTGTAATGAATTAATTTCCACCTAGCTTCCCTTATGTTCTCTTACTCACATTAAATATATCCAGCCAGTCATTATCATGAATATTAATCCCTAAATCCTTCTGCCATATTGTTTTCATGTTTTCAAATTATACATCCTCACATCCAGTAATCCCAAGGCCCCCTTGTCCCTTGGAGAAATCAATTGACTCATTTTAATCCAGGGTCTTATTCCTTCCCATAGAAAATCCTTGATCATTTTATCATATCTTTTAAAGATAAGGGTCTAGAACGTTCACAGTTGTCATCATGGATATTTAATTGAACTGTGGAGCAATAACCATTTTGACAACATTCACTTTACCCCACAGAGAAAGTTTCAGCTGTTCCTATTTGTCCACATTTTTTATCTTTTATTTTTTTACAGCAGTGGGTCATAATTCAACATTATTTTGTCCTCCAAATTTTGAGTTAGTTTAACCCCAAGGTACTTCATACCCTTTGGAATATATTTAAAGCCAAATTGGGTCACTGTATGGGAATGACACGTTCTAGATATTGGCATAGCATCAGATTTCTCACATTACTGGCTGCTGACCTTCCCTTGATGAAGCCCACTTGGTCCATATGAATTATAGCCATCTTGGTAGAACCTTCTCCAGCTGTGAAGCCAACATTTTTGCCAACACCTTACAGACCACATTAATACGGTGTACTGGTCTAAAATGAGCAGAATCAGTTAAATCCCTATCCTTTTTAGGTATCAGTGTTATCATTGCTTCCATGAAAGTACTAGGTAACACTTCTGCTTCAAACGCCTCTGTATAGACTTCTGTTAAAATTGGGGCCAATATGTCAACATGGCTTTGACACGGTTCATTTATGTAATGCATGCATGCCCTAACCTTTGCCACTGAATGCTTGTGTTCTTTCAGAATATCCAGAAGATGTTGGGTCTCGCCCCCTCCCGTGCCGCCACCAAACAGGCCGGAGGGTTTTTAGGACCTCCTCCACAAGCTGCCAAGTTTTCATGAACATTTGTAGACAGTGAGATACCTACATAAAAAGATCATACACTCAGCTGAACATTGTGTACAGCACTCAATGTGAAAGATTGATAGTCAGGTTGTGCAGCTACCGATACCTGATGGTGACCACAGAAGTCATGTGCATTGTGTCTTTTTTGTTTGTTTATTGTTTTTGTTTTTTTTATCAGGTAAATTTATTATTTATATGTAGTCACATTTCTAACAGAAAATGTTCCTTGAGGAAAGTTAGTTTTGAATATAAATTCAATCTGAAGCATTTCTGTAAACTTTTGTTGCTCAAAAGGCAGCAATGATTTTTGTTGTAACTATTATAATTTTATGATTACCTACAAGCAATATTAATTAATATAACGTTCATATTTAGAATTTGAGAGAATAGTTTGACCCGTGGATTCTTAGAATGTTTATCTCTCTTTTTTTATTGTCTGTAAAAGTTTTATTTAAGTTAAATAAAGGATTTTGTTTAGACCTTAAACCTTTGTGCATTTGTTCCTCTGTAGTTTTTATTATGATTATTATTTCACTATTTCATGTTCAAATTGCATTTGCACTGGATTAAAAAAAATGACTATGAAAGGAGTTTTACAGTTCTTTAAAAAGAAAAAAAAGTAAAATGGCATGCATAATAAGGCGTAGACCAGTGTCATTTTTTTGCAATTCAGAGTAAAGTTTTAGCCTTCTGCAATTGTGCTGCAATTGTCCCCCACAGGATACACTTTTTGTAATATAGCCACAGATGGTTAATCTACCAGTAATAATGTCTGGATGGTTGCTTGTTTAGGTAAGTATGCAAAGAGCATACATTTTACATATGCTATAGAATTGACGTTCAACATTTCATTGCCAAATTTAGTAGTGCAGAAGAGAGAAATGTGCTGACGAGTACATAACTAGTGAGAGAGGGAGAGACAGAAGAACAGTTGTGTGCTACAGGAACAAAAAGGCTGAGAAGACATGTCCTCCTTGTAATAAAGCTTTTTATGTCCCAGTTAAATTCTTTCGAGCTGGAAAGAGCTGACATTGTTGCAATACACTCTCGTTTATTGTTTGTATTGTCTTAGGTTCGGAGTGTCCTTTACAGTTCATGGCAATATAACAAGACTAGAATCATGCACATCAAACGAAAGATGAATATCTGGATGCGTTGCGCAATTCTTGCCTTCTGTTGCTTTCTGGAACTTTGGCCAAAAAAATGTGTTGAAACCATAAAAATGTGGTCTAAAGGCGGTGCTTAAGGTAACTCACAAATCATTCACACCCACCCTTTATGTAATCAATTAATGGAATCCCGGGCCAGCTAGCCTTGAGCAACCACATGCTTTAAATTCGAAAAAAATGTGGAGGCGTCCGCCTTTCGCTGCACGACCATAGAAGGCGAACGATCTACTTTTGTGCAGTAAACAACTTGTGTTGAAAAGGTAAGGAACATGCATTTAAATGAGTGTTTAGTGTATCGCAATGCATTTCTGTTAACGTTGTACAATTGATGCATAAACCTGATCAGTCAGTGCTGCATTCTTATTAGTGAATGTTCACGCAATCGGAAGCGTTCTTGTTTCAATTACCTGTAATGAGGCGTTTCCCTGTTGTGGCAGTGATGAGGATTAGCCAACGTGTACTGTGCACAACAAACTAGTTATTATTCGACGTCTGTGCATGCTTAACTTTTAACGTTGCACGCTCAGCATAAGCATTGCACGCATGTCGATTAATACCGACACTACTGGAAACAAAAATATATCGCTAATAAGCACTGACATTGACCGAGCGTTTTTACGTGGTTCCCGGCCAGACCAGAATGGCTCAGCAACCGCTTCTGTCGCTGCCCGAGTTTCAGAACGTTTCCACCGGTGCTTTGGTGGTGAAGGAGCCGCTGAATTTCTGGAGAGGAGCGAGAGTGAAGCCGAAGGACACCAAGAACTCTGAACCAGTATACGAACCTGCAACTGGTATGATTTTTAAAACCGTAATAAATTGTTTTTAGGTTCCGGTGCATTAATTTTTCTAGTTTATTATTTTGGTATATATTTACGTGCATGTCACTGTAAACTGTCTGTTAATCATCTTGTCACAGTTAATGTCCTCATATACACACTCCGCATTTCCTACAGTACTCAATTCGTCCTAGTAGTGTTGGATCGTTCGTGAACGATTCGTTCATTTTGAACGAATCTTTAATGTGACTCGGGAAAGACCGAGTGTCTCGGGGAGTGATTCGTTCAGTCGTGCATGCGCAACATCCTATAGGTTCTGAGTCTGTACTGGAATTATGTCAAGTCGTTCACTGGTAGAGTCTTCGGGTTTTCGAGTCGTTCGTTCATCACGTGACAACACCATAAGCTTTAACCAATGCAGTCTGAACCGGAAAGAGAATTTATAATAATAACCAACCCTTTATTAGCTTTGTTACAACATTCAGTGTTATGGAAAAGAACCATCATGATAGAAATTCACACATTTATAAACTAAGTAAAAAGCTACAATTTGAGACCAGAAACGCATCACGTAACTGTAAGAGTAAATAATAATAATAATAATAAATAAAAAAATAATAAAAACGGTGCACACGTTTGTAAGGAAGCTTGTAAATTAACAAATTTCTCCATCCAATGCCGTCACGTGACAAAAGAACGAACGATTTAGAAAGACTCGAGATGAACTAATCAATTCTCTTTCTGGCTCAGACTGCATTGGTTAAACTTATAGGGCTGTCACGTGATGAACGAACGACCCTGAAGACTTGTCAGATAGCGTGAGGTGAGCGAATCAAGACTGAAGACCAAGGTAAACAATGAATTAATCTTTTCTTATAGCAGTTTTGTATTGTTTGTAGTGTGATCAGCGTTTGCGTAAGTAGTAGACGTGTTAAGGAAGTAACACGTAACATTTTAATTATATTTTGCTAAAATGGACGAAATGACTCAAAGATTCGTTCATTTTGCGGAACGAGACTCAAAGGTCAGAGTCGGTAAAATGATCCGAACTTCCCATCACTACATCCTACTGAATTGAAGAGAAAATGCATTAGCCCCTCACTGCAGAGAGATTGAGATCTCTGCAGAGCAAAAGTGGGCGTTTCTAAATTTGTGGGCGTTTTCTAATGGCTGGGTGTTTCTCAATCATGCAATCAAAATGATCCCCCTTACCTAACCCCACCCCTAAACCTACCATCACTGACGTCAGCCAATCAGGAAACATGGTCTAAAAACGCCCCGATTTGGTAACTCCCATTATTTTTTCCTCATACTCGTGCAGAGACCTATACTGGCGGAAGGACCACAAGATCCAGGGAGCGTGGTTGGATCCACATCTAGGAGGTGGAGATTGGTAGGTTTAGGGGTGGAGATGGGTGGGTTTAGGGATCTGGGGATGGAGACGGGTAGGTTTAGGTATATGTATGGTAGGAGGAGTTGGCCCCCTGGAACTTGTGTTCTGCAGTGAGGACCATCTCAGAAAAGGAACACATTGATTGCCAGGTCGTTTAGGACATAAGTGTATTTATGTTGCTGTTGTGCTGTTGCATCTTTATAGAAGTTCACATTGTGCATTGGCTGTGCATTGAGTTATTGATTTATTATAATTACCCTACGGTCTGTTGCCTCACACCTCAGTAGTCAATTATAGGAACAATACTTTGAAACCGGTATGTTAAGTCTAAATCTGAAAATTCTTGACTGTTTTAATTTAATGTAGGAACATAACAAAAAAGATGTGCTCACAAACAGCCCTTCCTTCCTGTAACGTGTACCATGCATGTACTCCACTCAGTGTTCTGTTCCCAGGTCGTGTGCTGTGTGATATGATTCCCTGCGGAGAGGAGGAGGTAGATGAGGCCATAAAAAGTGCTCATTCTGCATACCTAAAATGGAGCAAATTATCAGGAATGGAGAGGGCCCGGATCATGCTGGAGGCTGCCAGAATTATTAGAGTAAGTGCATGTAATGCTTCTAAAGATTATCCAATGAACATGGTAGTCAATAGTGCAACAGTCCGGAACGAAAAATCCGATTAATTTATTACATGGGGGAATTGCTTTTTAATGATAACTTGTACAGTTTTAAAACAGACGTACTGTGCACTCCAAGCTTGTTGATCGATGGTATATACTGAACTTATATTTTAAATAATGTTCTGGTGAAAGACTACATCACTTATGATTCTGCAAGGAAATTATGTTGTGATGTTGATTTATTAGTTGTGTGATTCTACCAATTAGCAAACTTCTGTTCTTGCATGCAGGAGCGCAGGGATGAAATTGCGAGAGCGGAAGTGGCCAACAATGGCAAATCCATCACTGAGGCTCAGGTGGATATTGACGTTGCTTGGCAGTGTATTGAGTACTATGCTGGCATTGCCCCCACTTTGTCAGGTAGGCTTGGATACTGGTTAATCAACTTGACAAGGTGGCGGGTCTCAAAAAAAATAGCAAAAAAAGTAAATATTTATACATATCTAAAAATGGTCTTTATATACTCAGGCCAGCATATACAGCTTCCAGGAGGTTCTTTTGCATATACCAGAAGGGAGCCACTTGGAGTGTGTGTTGGCATTGGAGCTTGGAACTACCCATTCCAGATAGCTGCCTGGAAGTCAGCCCCAGCTATGGCCTGTGGTATGAGAAGATTGCTCTATGTATCTGTAATTTGTGGCCGGATTTTGGTGCTCCATCCTTTTCTTGTCCAAACCAACCCCCATGTCCATTTCTCTCTCTCTTATGGAAACATCATCTCCTCTTAGGCAATGCCATGGTGTTTAAACCATCTCCAATGACCCCAGTGACAGTAGTCATGTTGGCAGAGATCTACAAAGAGGCAGGTGTCCCAGATGGACTCTTTAATGTGGTACAAGGAGGAGCCGAGACTGGAGGACTTCTGTGTCACCATCCCATGGTGGCCAAAGTGTCCTTCACTGGCAGTGTCCCCACTGGAAAGAAGGTATAGCATGAAAACAAAATAAACCAAAGGAAATTAGTAGCATTAGTGCAAGGTAATGTTAGCTGTAAAGAAACATTCTGAACCCTTATCCTCATTCAGTATGCAACAGTAATGCAGTAGTTCTCAACATTTTTGGCCCAAAGGCTGTTGTCCAAAACAATTTTCAAAGCCTCAACCCATATACGCTAAGATTTTTCCATTATTTCTGCTATAATCGGTTAATGAAAATTGTTTATTTTGATTGTGTTTTTTAGCATTTAGTTTAGATTATAGTTAGATTAAAAAATAAAAATAAAAATAAAATGTATGTATGCATGCATACATATTTTGTAAAATTTTACTAAAATGCGAGGGGGGTCCTCACTTCAGGTGAGCTACTGTACACACAGGAGGCATGCATGTACAGTATCTCACAGAAGTGAGTACACCCTTCACATTTTTGTAAATATTTTATTATATCTTTTCATGTGACAATACTGAAGAAATTAAACTTGGCTACAATGTAAAGTAGTGAGTGTACAGCTTGTATACGTGTAAATTTGCTGTCCCCTCAAAATAAAACAGCCATTAATGTCTAAACCGCTGACAACAAAAGTGAGTACACCCCTAAGTAAAAATGCCCAAATTGTGCCCAATTAGCCATTTTTAGAGGCCCACCATTTTCCAGCAAGCCAACCCTCTGGGCATGGAGTTAAGCTCAAGGTTGCACGGAGAGCTGGTGGATGTTAGAGACCTTGCGCTCCTCCATCTTCCGTTTGAGGATGCACATGTTTGGCCAATCCATCACCTTTACTCTCAGCTTCTTTTGCAAGGCAGTGGTCGTCTTGGAGGTGTGTTTGGGGTTGTTATGTTGGAATACTGCCCTGCGGCCTAGTCTCCGAAGGGAGGGGATCATGCTGTGCTTCAGTATGTCACAGTACATGCTGACGTTTATGGTTCCCTCAATGAACTGTAGCTCTTCAGTGACGGCAGCACTCGTGCAGCCCCAGACCATGATGCTACCACTACCATGCTTGACTGTAGGCAAGACACTTGTCTTTGTACTTCTCACCTGGCTGCCACCACACACGCTTGACACCATCTAAGTTGAACCAAATAAGTTTATCTTGGTCTCAACAGACCACAGGACATAGTTCCAGTAATCCATGTCCTTAGTCTGATTGTCTTCAGCAAACTGTTTGCAGGCTTTCTTGTGCATTATTTTTAGAAGAGGCTTCCTTCTGGGACGAAAGCCATGCAGTCCAATTTGATGCAGTGTGCGGCGTATTGTCTGAGCACTGACAGGCTGACCCCCCCCCCCCCCCCCCCCCCTTCCCAACCTCGGCAGCAATGTGCAGCACTCATAGTACATTCCCAAACAAGCTTATTTACAAATATATAAAAATGTAGTATTTTATTAATTTATTTTAACATTAATTTATATTAATGTTCAGTATAGTATGCCTGTGTATAGTATGAATATAAATACTGGATGTCATGTGACCTACCATTGTCAGTGCCATTTTATGAATACTGTGAATACTATTTTCATATACTGTTTTTCACCCACTATATATTGGGGACATATGCAAATGTGTTTAAGATGCATTTTTGATGTGATTTACCCTATAAAGGTTATGGAAATGGCAGCCAAAGGTGTGAAGCAGGTGACTCTGGAGCTTGGAGGAAAGTCACCACTGATCATCTTTAAGGACTGTGAACTGGAGAATGCGATCAAAGGGGCCCTCATGGCCAACTTCCTCACCCAGGGAGAGGTGTGTTGAAAATTTAATAATTTCTGTCTCAGCCACGCACTTTTTACAGACAGAAAGCCAATTTTATAATTTATTTGCACTTTCAAAGTGTCTGTTTTTTTGGTGTCAATAAAAGCAAGTGCATTGCATATCACTGGCTTTCCTAGATGCTTTTAGGTGGCCCAGATGGGGCTCAAACCCACAATCCTCCGCTTTCAGTAGGCCATCAGGCCCATATTTACAGCTTCATTGGTGTCCTACTGCACTAATGTAGTACTTTAATGCATATAAATTTGAACACATTTCTAGAAGACAGAGCTTCTTTATAAATACACCAAACCTGCAAAGGATAACAGTACGGTCACTGCTGATTTTTTTTTTCCAGGTGTGCTGCAATGGAACACGGGTGTTTGTGCAGAGGGAGATCATGCCACAGTTCTTGGAGGAAGTGGTGAAGAGGACCAAGGCCATCCCTGTTGGGGATCCCATGTGTGAAGAGACGCGCATGGGTGCCCTCATCAATAAACCCCACATGGAAAAAGTGCTGGGCTTCATCAAGCAAGCCAAAGAGCAGGTACTGCAGTACAGTGATGTCAACATGAAATTAATTTATTTTGTAAATGCATCATAGATTTTATTGTGAACAATTTGTCCATATGTTTTTAAACATTTTTTGACCTCGCAATGTTTAATATAAAATATCAACTCAATCTTCTGCTAAAAATGACACATTTTTCTCTAGTTACATATGCCAGACGTATCCAGTTATTTCGTCCGCATAAACCCCACCCCTCCACAATTTACTGCAAGCTTGCATTCGATTTTTTTTTTTGGGCAACGCCCACATCTCAAAATCCAATCCACTACTTTCCTTTTTCTTTTCCAAAAATCCGACTCCAATATACCTCACGGTATGGAAGACAAGGTCTTTCACTTCCATTTTATCACGACTTGAACTACTTTATTCCACTATTTGTTCAAATATTGTTCATGTAGGTGAAAACTTTTATCATTGTTGCTTTAGGGTGCAAAGGTTTTATGTGGGGGAGAACGATTTGTTCCCAGTGATCCCAAACTGAAAGATGGTTACTTTGTGTCCCCATGTGTGCTGGGTGAGAGCCATATTATTACCTTCATATTAATTTGTATGTTATATAACAAATGCTTTAATTTTCTCAAAACCATCTTGATCCTGATTCACCTTTTCTTTTTCTGTACTTGAGTTTACTGTACTACAATATACACACAGACAACTGCAGGGATGATATGACCTGTGTGAAGGAGGAGATCTTTGGCCCTGTGATGTCTGTTCTGCCTTTTGACACAGAGGACGAAGTTCTTCAAAGAGCCAACAACACAACCTTTGGATTGGCATCTGGAGTCTTCACCAGGTGACTCCACCATACAGCAATACAATACAATATCCTTTCTGGTGATACCAGTGTGTGTGTTTTTTATTTTATTTTTTTTATACTAAGCTGATATTTTTGCATTTATTTATGATTTATTAAATCGTTTTGTGGGAATCACTATCATTTAGTTATCTACAAAGTAAACTAGCTACCCTAATATTAGATTTAACATTCTCCTGTGCTCTGTTTTTGTAGGGATATAGCTCGTGCCCACAGAGTTGCTGAAAACCTTCAGGCAGGAACGTGCTACATCAACAACTACAATGTTGGCCCTGTGGAAGTTCCTTTTGGGGGCTACAAGATGTCAGGTACTCCAAACTTATTGTTTCATGGGTGATTATTGATGGTGTCATATACAGGAAAAACTAAACCTAAATCTGTTCTGCCAAGAGTTTTAGTACACAAGTATATTTAGTAAAAGCCAGAGCGATCTAACATTAATATTCTCCTTTTATTTTAGGGTTTGGAAGGGAGAATGGACAAGTGACCACCGAGTACTACTCTCAGCTCAAGACTGTTGTGGTGGAAATGGGAGATGTGGAAAGCCTCTTTTAGGCTATTGTGAGGTTAACCACCAGCATTCCTGACAGCAATGTAGTTTCCAAAGTTCTTATGAGCTATATGAAGTTTGCCATGTAACATCTTAAAAATGCATTTTTATAACTAACAGTCCCTTACTTGAAATGTAGCCAAAAGCTACACTGTTGTTGCTTTGATTGTCCATATGTCTGTCTCAGACTTCCAGATTGTGTTGGTATGATATTACTAACATGTAAGAACACTAGAACAGGCTTAACTGTTTCAGGTCTGTGACATGTTTGACAAGCAGAATTTCTTCCACAATTTTCAAAATACTAATAGTTCAAAATGCTCATTAAAAGCAAGTGCCTTCTGGTATGTTTCTACTGTAGTTATATTTCACAAATGTATTGTAGTCGCATTTATTGTAGTGGTGTTAGATTAGTTTGTTTTTCCTCACTATATCTCTACCACTCAACGCTGTGAAGAATTTGTATTAGACTGGTGGTTGACAAGTTTGTAGTATTTCAAATAAAAGTACCCTGGTTTTCAAGAGCAAAAAATTCTGTAGCTTGCTTCACTTTTATGTAGCGTGTGTGGTGTGAGAGGTTCCAAATGTTTGTCCTTACAGACAATGATGGGGGTTATTGTGAATGAAAACGTGAATACTTTAGATGTGTAATAATATCAGGAAGTGTGTTCTATAATTTATTAAATTCTATTTATTCCTCCGCTAAATTAAGATAAGATGAAAACAATGTCACTGGAATCAGATTGCTGCAACATGTATGCATAATACATGCACTTGAAATGAAGATCAAAAGTGGGAATATTCATACTACTTTAAATGTTTATTCCTTTTTACAAATTTGATTGGTCCCAGAAAATGTCTGGCTCTACCAAGTTTATTTTTGACACTGAGGAGCTTTTTCAAAGAGAAATGATCTCCTCTAAGGTTACAAAAATAAATCTAAATACAATTAGAAATTAATAAAACCTTTTTGGATTGGCTTTTGTGGAGTAAATTATAACTTTCGCCGAGGGGGCTCATCATGGGTAATAAAGAAAATGATCTATAACTTGATATCTATAACGACTCTCTCAGTGCATTGTGGGTATTTTCTAGCCGTTCAGCACGTATGGGTCGAGCATACATCCGTTGTATAGACGTTATCGCTGTGCATTGTGGGATTGAATGAGTGAACTCTATAATGTCCACTAAGGTCTCGACACCACTAAAAATGGCTGTCCCCTCAAATAGTTCCCTATTTAAAGGGTAAGTTACAGAAGACGATTTCGGACACAGGGCTCCTTTGCGGACATGTGATCCCTCTTCAAAATACTTCCGAGGGAAACAAATGACTAAATCACAGTTCCTCGGACCACCCGGAAGAACAGTGGCGCAGTTGGACTTGGTGACTTGTCGGGAAGGGCAAAATCTGATTGGTGACAGCTAGGTAAGTATGTTTTTTTTTCAGACTAGAAGGACAGGTTTCGGAGCTAATTGTTGTACGTGGCAACATTGCTTTTTAGCAGCCTTGTTTTTGTACCGCTGTATTTCAGGTTGTAATGTTCCTCCTGCATTAACTGTTTAAATATGACTATATTTTCGTGTCACCGGGGCAACTGTGGTTCACATGTTTGTTAATGTGTTGTTTCTACATTCTGGTCCATCTCAGATGCCCTGCTACAACACAGCACACTGATACAGGAAGCATTTGTGCAAGACAAATGGCAAACAAAGGCAACAGTGGTAAATATACAAAATGTTTTTGAAATGGTATGTTTAAATATGTAAATGCGGTATTATCTTATTAAATGTAGACTAATTAGCATAGATTTCCACAACATGCATGTACACATAGGATAAAGCCAGGTTCAAATTCCTGTTTCATTTTGTTGGCATATTAAAGGTTTTTACAAGTGGGATTTTCTCTCTTTTTATAAATAAGTCAGAACGGCTGGAAAAAATTCAAATGTAATAGCAATCGGGTGAATAATATTTGAACAACCTCTCTGTAAAAACCTTCAGAATATAAATAGGAATAAAACTGGAAAGTTGGGCCAATGTAAGATGAAGTTGATTATATCGCTGCGCTCCCTACTTTTATCGTGGAGAGTTCCTGCCCAGAACAGAATCATAAAGCTAATACAAACTGTATGCTAATTGTCAATCATTTTTGTCTGAAGTGTTCGTAACAGAATGCTTTATAGTGCTGTTCACACTCCGTGGTTGCGCACAACACTGTATACTTTAACTTGTCTGACACAAAGAGGAAACAGGAACGCTTTCCTGTCAACTTTCAGATGCCATGCAGCAAGGAACTGACTCTAGGTCTGACCCAGGACATGATACAAAAGAGAAAAGTGAGAGTAACAGTGAACCTGAGGAGACACAAACAGGTATGCTTGCACATCATATCATTCATGTTTAGAGAGTTTACAGTGGCTACATTTAGTTATTCATTGTCATGTAACAAAAAAATATGCAGAGGAGATAAGTTTATGACATTTACAAATAGGACTGTGTGTTTAATCAAATGTTATTTTAAATTATGATTCTGGATTCCAGCAATTATGAAAATAAGATAACTGGAAAAAGCCATTATTGTGCCACATTCTGCTTTGCAGTGATACAGCTGTATCTCAATAAATTATATATTTAATATATTGTGTTTGTATATATCAAATACATATTTAGTAGTTTTTCAGTAGGTTGTGGAGGTGGACTACAACATAGTTGATCTTATTTTTTCTGATTAAATGTATTTTTATATTATTTATTTAAATGTGTGTGTATCTCTTAAAATGTGTTTGTTGTAATGCTTTAAAGTTCTGTTTACGTTCAGTTATTGCACACAACACTATATACTTTTCTTTGTCTGACACACAGAACAGACGACACAGATTCCCAGTAGTTCTGAGACCGAGAACCACCCTCACTCTGGCACAGAACCTAATAGAGAAGTGGATGGAGTGAAAGGCAGTAAACCTGAGAAAAAAGAAGGTATTTTGTCTTAGAATAAAGCATGAGATTGGAACCAGGGGCCCATTCTTCGCACGTTGCTAACTCAGTTAGCTGGATTTAATTGTTGACGATTTGGCATGATCTTGGATTGGTTGGTTCTTCGAAGATCATCCCGGAGTTGCTGTCATAGCAAACAGGTCTGTAAGCTTTAACCTGCTCGGGAGCAGGCTTATTTCTTGTAAACAGGATTAGATTGCACCTTTTTAAGTGGAATTGATATTTAAAATCTGTCACAGCCACTGCAACTTTATTACAAGAGTACCCTACTAATCTGGGGACAATAATTTAAAATAATAATAATTTGAAATTTAATTTGAAAATAATATTATAATTTTGTGTAATCTATAATACTTTAGACACAGCCAGTTTTACTCACTGAAATATTTATTCATTATAAAATAATTACTTTATAATTGTATTCGAATTTTACACACATTCTGTACAGTTAATCGGAGTCATGCATTAATTAAGTGGGAAAGCTATTATGGGAGTGGCTTGATGGAGCGCAAGAGGTGCAGATAACTTGATCTTGACCCTTAAGAAACTAATTAATGCTGTCACGTAACAAATCTGCTTCAAAGATAAAATTACATGAATTGATAATTACAACATTGAAATAAAAATGCAAAGCCTGTACAAAAATTAGAAATCGTGAATAAAAATAATTGGGAATCATGTAAAAAAAAAAAAAAAAAACAGGAACATTGCATTATATTATACATTTCAGTAGTTTTGTTCGCTTGGGTGTTTCCTTATAAAGGTCCAGAAATTTGTCAAGTTTTTCGTCAGGTGTTTTTTTTTAATTATATGATGTATTTACGTTGCTGTCTTGCCGCCAGCCATTCGCTGCATTGTTGATCGTGGTTTCGAGTATCGATACATTTGCCCTTTATGGGGAACACAAGAACGTGCAGTAATCTTAGACAACAAATCCGCAAATTCGTTTGAAGAACCAAATTAGCCAGAGATCAGTTATCACTGTTAGAAGATCTGGCATATTTCAAATCACCACAGAAGTATTAAGCGAGGTACAAAGAACGGGCCCCTGGTCAGGAATCAGATTTAACAGCCACTGTCAACAAAATAGCTAAAACTTTTCTTCTGCTTCTACTTCCAGGCCCGTCAGGTGATTCTTTGCCAGAAAAGGCACCTAACGAAGATGATGGTGGGTCTGGTTTGCAGGAAATTATTACCATGCTTTTTAGACTCAAACAGAGTTAATACTTGTCAAAATGGTTGCTGAACAGGAAGATATGAGAATGTTGGGAGTTGGAGGTCAACTATTAATTTTTATTTTGTAAAATAAAAATTATTTTGACTACGATTTTCGCTGTAATTGAGCAGCACTAGTTACAGATTTGTTTGTTGTAATGTTTTATAGCACTCTTTACGTTCAGTTATTGCACACAACACTGTATACTTTAACTTGTCTGACACAAAGAGGAAACAGGAACGCTTTCCTGTCAACTTTCAGATGCCATGCAGCAAGGAACTGACTCTAGGTCTGACCCAGGACATGATACAAAAGAGAAAAGTGAGAGTAACAGTGAACCTGAGGAGACACAAACAGGTATGCTTGCACATCATATCATTCATGTTTAGAGAGTTTACAGTGGCTACATTTAGTTATTTATTGTCATGTAACAAAAAATATGCAGAGGAGATAAGTTTGACATTTACAAATAGGACTGTGTGTTTAATCAAATGTTATTTTAAATTATGATTCTGGATTGCAGCAATTATGAAAACAAGATAACTGGAAAACGTGATTATTGTGCCACATTCTGCTTTGCAGTGATACAGCTGTATCTCAATAAATTATATATTTAATATATTGTGTTTGTATACAGGTAATCTAAAAAAAAAATTTGAATATCCATGAAAAGGTCAATATTTTTTGTCACTCATTTCAGAAAGTGAATCCCATATATTATATAGATTCATTACACATAGAGTGAAATGTTTCAAGCCTTTATTTCTTGAAATTTTTTTGATTATGGCTTACAGATAATGAAAATCCAAAATTCAGTGTCTCAGAAAATTAAAATATTACATAAGATCAATAAAAAAAAAAAAGGATATTTTAAACAAATGTCAGGCTTCTGAAAAGTATGTTCATTTCTATGCACTCAATACATGGTTGGGCCTCCTTTTGCATGAATTAATGCATCAATGCGGCGTGGCATGGAGACAATCAGCATGTGGCACTGCTCAGGTGTTATGGAATCCCAGGTTTCTTTGACAGTGGCATTCAGGTCATCTGCATTGTTGGGTCTGGAGTCTCTCATCTTCCTCTTTGACAATACCCCATAGATTCTCTATGGTTCAGGTCAGGCGAGTTTGCTGGCTAGTCAAGCACACCAACACCATGGTCACTTAACCAACTTTTTGGTGCTTTTGGGAGTGTGGGCAGGTGCCAAGTCTTGCTGGAAAATTAAATCAGCATCTTCATAAAGCTTGTCAGCAGAAGGAAGCTTGAAGTGCTCTAAAATTTCCTGGTAGTTAGCTGCGTTGACTGTGGACTTCAGAAAACACAGTGGACCAAACACCAGCAGATGACATGGCAGCCCAAATCATCAATGACTGTGGAAACTTCACACTGGACTTAAAGCAACATGGTTTCTGTGCCTCTCCACTCTTCCTCCAAACTCTGGGACCTTGATTTCCAAATTAAATGCAAAATTT
Source organism: Sinocyclocheilus anophthalmus (assembly GCA_018155175.1). NCBI lineage: Eukaryota > Metazoa > Chordata > Actinopteri > Cypriniformes > Cyprinidae > Sinocyclocheilus > Sinocyclocheilus anophthalmus. The sequence goes on from JADLZN010008092.1 coordinate 304,929, forward strand.
ACTTTGCACCACTGAGCAACAGTCCAGTTCTTCTTCTCCACAGCCCAGGTAAGACGCTTCTGACGTTGTCTCTGGTTCAGGAGTAGCTTGACACAAGGAATGCGACATTTGTAGACCATGTCTAGGATTCGTCTGTGCGTAGTGGCTCTTGATGCGCTGATGCCAGCCTCAGTCCACTCCTTGTGAAGCTCCCCCAAATTCTTGAATGGATTTTGCCTGACAATCCTCTCAAGGCTGCGGTTATCCCTTTTGCTGGTGCACTTTTTCCTTCCACTCAACTTTCTATGAATATGCTGGTACAGCATCTGGAACAACCAGCTTCTTTAGAATGAATTTTTGTGACTTACCCCCTTGTGAAGGGTGTCAATGATTGTCTTTGACAACTGTCAGATCAGCAGTCTTCCCTATGTTTGTGTAGCCTAGTGACCCAGACTGAGAGACCATTTAAAGGCTCAGGAAACCTTTGCAGGTGTTTTGAGGTAATTAGCTGATTAGGGTGTGATACCATGATTTTCCAATATTGAACTTTTTTCCAATATTCTAATTTTCTGAGACACTGAATTTTGGGTTTTCATTATCTGTAAGCCATAATCATCAAAATTTCAAGAAATAAAGGCTTGAAATATTTCACTCTGTGTGTAATGAATCTATATAATATATGGGTTTCACTTTCTGAAATGAGTGACAAAAATTATTGACTTTTTTGAGATGTACCTGTATATCGAATACATATTTAGTAGTTTTTCAGTAGGTTGTGGAGGTGGACTACAACATAGTTGATCTTATTTTTTCTGATTAAATGTATTTTTATATTATTTATTTAAATGTGTGTGTTGTAATGCTTTAAAGTGCTGTTTATGTTCAGTTATTGCACACAACACTATATACTTTTCTTTGTCTGACACACAGAACAGATGACACCGATTCCCAGTAGTTCTGAGACCAAGAACCACCCTCACTCTGGCACAGAACCTAATAAAGAAGTGGATGGAGAAAAAGGCAGTAAACCTGAGAGAAAAGAAGGTATTTTGTCTTAGAATAAAGCATATTAATGCATTTGCTTGCTTTCTATAAGTGTAGTTAAGCATAAGCAGTTCTGAGGTTGGAACCAGGTCAGGAATCAGAGAGGAATCAGATTTAACAGCCACTGTCAACAAAATAGCTCAAACTTTTCTTCTGCTTCTATTTCCAGGCCCGTCAGGTGATGCTTTGCCAGAAAAGGCACCTAACGAAGATGATGGTGGGTCTGGTTTGCAGGAAATTATTACCATGCTTTTTATATCGAATACATATTTAGTAGTTTTTCAGTAGGTTGTGGAGGTAGACTACAACATAGTTGATCTTATTTTTTCTGATTAAATGTCTTTGTGATATTGTACTTATTGCTCGTGTGATATTGCTTAAAGGGGTCTTATGATGTTGCTAAAAAGAACATTAATTTTGTGTATTTGGTGTAATGAAATGTTATGCGGTTTAAAGTAAAAAAAAACATTATTTTCCACATACTGTTAATTCTTGTTTCTCTCTATGCCCCGCCTTTCTGAAACGTGTCGATTTTACAAAGCTCATCGGTTATGAAAAGCGAGGTGTGCTGTGATTGGGCAGCTATCTAGTGTGTTGTGATTGGCCGAATACCTCAAGCGTGTGACGGAAATGTTACGCCCCTACCATACTGTGATGCCGTGTCCCGGCCGATGCGACGACACAAAAAACATTAAAACCCATTATAAACGAGGCGTTTTCTTGCATCAGTGTTCTTTCTTTTTTTTTTTTTTGGGTTTTTTTTTGGGGAGGGGACTAATTATGATCTAATAATTATACTGTCTTTTACGCGTTGCGAAACACACAGCATCTTCACGACATGGCGGCAGCATCAATACTACAGCGATAATAAAAGTTACGCCTGCTTTCTTTGCAGTGAAATTTGGGCGGCGTTATGCAAATCTTCCCACATCAGGACGTAGACATGTGGGGGCGTGTTAGAAACGAGCCGTTTTAGGTGGCGTGGCTGATTCTTAACTTTTATAAATAATATCTCTTTGGTTTTGAGACTTTTAGTCTTTGCAACTTTACAGGATCTTTAGGTTAAAAAAAAAAAATTATTTTCACATACTGTACATTATTGTTTATCCCCTATGCCCCACCTTTCTGAAACACGTAGATTTTTACAAAGCTCATTGGTCTGAAGGTCTTGAGAAAAGAAGGTATTTTGTCTTAGAATAAAGCATGAGATTGGAACCAGGGGCCCATTCTTCGCACGTTGCTAACTCAGTTAGCTGGATTTAATTGTTGACGATTTGGCACGATTTTGGATTATTTGGTTCTTCGAAGCTCATCCCGTATTTGCTGTCATAGCAACAGGTCCGTAAGCTTAAACCTGCTCGGGAGAAGGCTTCTTTCATGTAAACAGGATTAGATTGCACCTTTTTTAAGCAGAATTGATACTTAAAATATGTCCGTTACCAACGCTACTTTATTACTAGAGTACCCTACTAATCCAGGGACAAAAATTTAAAATAATGTTCATTTAAATATTATTTTAAAGATAATATAATAATGTTGTGTAATCTATAATACTATAGACACAGCCAGTTTTACTCATTGAAAGATTTATTTGTGATAAAATAATTACTTTATAATTGTATTCGAGTCTTACACACATGCTATACAGTTAATCGGAGTCGTGCATTAAAGTGGTGACAGCTATTATGGGAGTGGCTTGATGGAACGCAAGAGGTGCAGATAACTTGATCTTGACCCTTAAGAACCTTTAATTAATGCTGTCACATAACAAATCAAAGATAAAATTAAATGAATTGCTAACTACAACATTGAAATAAAAACGTAATACCTGTACAAATACTAGAAATCGTGAATATAAATAATTGTGAATCATGTAAAAAATAAATAAAATAAAAACTGCACATTTAATTGATCTATTATTACATTTATGTAGTTTTGTTCGCTTGGCTGTTTCCTTATAAAGGTCCAGAAATTTGTCAAGTTTTTCATCAGGTGTCTTTTTTCACCCTCACACGTGACAGATGATGTCATTACGTTGCTGTCTTGGCACCAGCCAAACGCTGCATTGCCGATCGTGGTTTTGAGTATCGATACATTTGCCCTTTATGGGGATCACAAGAACGCGCAGTAGTCTTAGACAACTTAATCCAGATATTTTAATCCAATCCGCAAATTCGTTTGAAGAACCAAATTAGCCAGAGATCAGTTATCACTGTTAGAAGATCTGGCATATTTCAAATCACCACAGAAGTATTAAGCGAGGTACAAAGAACGGGCCCCTGGTCAGGAATCAGATTTAACAGCCACTGTCAACAAAATAGCTAAAACTTTTCTTCTGCTTCTACTTCCAGGCCCGTCAGGTGATTCTTTGCCAGAAAAGGCACCTAACGAAGATGATGGTGGGTCTGGTTTGCAGGAAATTATTACCATGCTTTTTAGACTCAAACAGAATTAATACTTGTCAAAATGGTTGCTGAACAGGAAGATATGAGAATGTTGGGAGTTGGAGGTCAACTATTAATTTTTATTTTGTAAAATAAAAATTATTTTGATTACGATTTTCGCTGTAATTGAACAGCACTAGTTACAGATTTGTTTGTTGTAATGTTTTATAGCACTCTTTACGTTCAGTTATTGCACACAACACTGTATACTTTAACTTGTCTGACACAAAGAGGAAACAGGAACGCTTTCCTGTCAACTTTCAGATGCCATGCAGCAAGGAACTGACTCTAGGTCTGACCCAGGACATGATACAAAAGAGAAAAGTGAGAGTAACAGTGAACCTGAGGAGACACAAACAGGTATGCTTGCACATCATATCATTCATGTTTAGAGAGTTTACAGTGGCTACATTTAGTTATTCATTGTCATGTAACAAAAAAATATGCAGAGGAGATAAGTTTATGACATTTACAAATAGGACTGTGTGTTTAATCAAATGTTATTTTAAATTATGATTCTGGATTGCAGCAATTATGAAAATAAGATAACTGGAAAAAGCCATTATTGTGCCACATTCTGCTTTGCAGTGATACAGCTGTATCTCCATAAATTATATATTTAATATATTGTGTTTGTATATATCGAATACATTATTTAGTAGTTTTTCAGTAGGTTGTGGAGGTGGACTACAACATAGTTGATCTTATTTTTTCTGATTAAATGTATTTTTATATTATTTATTTAAATGTGTGTGTATCTCTTAAATTGTGTTTGTTGTAATGCTTTAAAGTGCTGTTTACGTTCAATTATTTCACACAACACTATATACTTTTCTTTGTCTGACACACAGAACAGACGACACAGATTCCCAGTAGTTCTGAGACCAAGAACCACCCTCACTCTGGCACAGAACCTAATAGAGAAGTGGATGGAGTGAAAGGCAGTAAACCTGAGAGAAAAGAAGGTATTTTGTCTTAGAATAAAGCATGAGATTGGAACCAGGGGCCCATTCTTCGCACGTTGCTAACTCAGTTAGCTGGATTTAATTGTTGACGATTTGGCACGATTTTGGATTATTTGGTTCTTCGAAGCTCATCCCGGAGTTGCTGTCATAGCAACAGGTCCGTAAGCTTAAACCTGCTCGGGAGCAGGCTTATTTCTTGTAAACAGGATTAGACTGCATCTTTTTAAGTGGAATTGATATTTAAAATCTGTCCCAGCCACTGCAACTTTATTACAAGAGTACCCTACTAATTTAATACTTTAAAACGTTCAGTTATTGCACACAACACTATATACTTTTCTTTGTCTGACACACAGAAAAGACGACACCAATTTCCAGTAGTTCTGAGACCGAGAACCACCCTCACTCTGGCACAGAACCTAATAAAGAAGTGGATGGAGAAAAAGGCAGTAAACCTGAGAGAAAAGAAGGTATTTTGTCTTAGAATAAAGCATATTATTGCATTTGCTTGCTTTCTATAAATGTGGTTAAGCATAAGCAGTTTAGGAAACCAGGTCAGGAATCGAGAGGAATCAGATTTAACAGGAAGTTTTTGCCATGCTCTTTGATTCAGAATTAGTGCTTGTTGGAATTAATGGTCTCTGAACAGGGAAATATAAATATGCAGGGTGTTAGAGGTCAAGTATTAACTTTTATTAGATGTGTTTTTTGTTTCACATTGTGAATTTATAATATTCAACATTCCCTTATAGACAACAGAATTGTGGCTGCTTCAGTGACCAAAACATATTTGGTATGCTAATGTTTGTTCTCATTATCTTTGTTTTAAATCAACACAGAATCCCCTCTTAATATCCAAAAGCCTGAAGAAGAAGAGACGGCAAGCGATATATATGAAGAAGATGTGGAGAGGGATGAGAACGTCCAACCACAGATCATTATGCAAGGGACGGCAAGCGATATATATGAAGAAGATGTGAAGAGGGATGAGAACGTCCAACCACAGATCATCATGCAATGGAATAATAGTGAGTTTTCCTCTCATCTCTGAATGTACTAATTTATAAACAAATGACTTGTCTACTTTTGCAAGCAGACAGTATTTTACTTTATTACTTTCTTTTCTCACAGAAACATTTTGGACTGCAGCAGCTGCTGTCATTCTGTTAGCTTTGGTTTGTGCATTATGTCAGCGTAGTTCTGACTCAACTCCACCTATACCAAACAAGGGTAATGTGGTGGACGTATTCAATCAGGAAATGAAAAAACTTGAGACTGCCTTTCCAAATCAGCATCCAGAGCTCTGGAGGAGGAGTCTTATTCATCTCAGGCGCCACCTAAAGACTAAGAACCCCACTGAACCCGTCAGCCTGATTCTGACATCTGGTCACAGAGCTGAAAAGACGCTTGGTTGCCTGGCCCTATGCTTGGCCCGAGCCTTTTCTACTGCCCATAACTCTTCAGTTCTGAATATTAATGGAAAAAACAAAGCATCACAAGACAGTGATCAGGTCAAGCTGGACATTGATGGTGAATTGAGAAAAGCCTTTGAGGGTAAAAAATCTGCTGCAGTTATCCAACGTTTTGAGGAGCTCCCTCCTGGATCCACTCTCATCTTCTACCGTTACTGCGACCATGAGAATGCGGCTTATAAAGATGTCTTCCTGGCCTTTACTGTAATGCTTGATGCAGAAGTGGAACTGCCATCCAATGTCAGTCTAGGAAGAGTTGAGGAGATGGTTCAAGAGCACATAAAACAGAAGTTTGTCTCCTCTGACAAGTCAGCTATGTTTAATCAAATGGATGTTGACAAACTAGGTGGACTGTGGAGCCGAATTTCACATCTCATTTTGCCAGTGGCTGCAGAAAAGAAAATTGAAGAGCAGGGCTGTGAGGATTGGGATAAATCATTTTGAAAACAGTTATCACGCTTTTTCTTCCCACAAATTACTTTTAACTTTAAATATTAGACTCATACTTTGGATTCAGACAAAAAGATATATAAATGCATATAGGTACGTGCTGCTGCATAGGCCTGTTTTCTTTCTTTCACACTGAATTACAACTTTTCAGATTATGAAATTTATAAAAGGATAAAATGAAGGAAGTTTCCCCATTTTTTTTTAGTTCTTCTTTCTTTGTTTTTATGTAGATCTGTATGCATCTAAATTATGTCTTACATTAAAGTTATTTTTAATCTGTAAATGTGGTTGGCCACGGATGAACGTGTTATATTTGTTGTATGGGTGATTTTTTTTTTCTACTTCAAAGCTTTATTAGAGAAAATAAACGTGCCTTAATAAATGTATCAGCTCTACTCTGCTTCCTATGACGTGTTTCTGGTAGTTTAAAGGGTAGGGATAAACACGAATGAGTTCTGGTGCGGTACTAACGCATTTACAGAAGTGAAACTAACTGTGATTGTCAACTATTATTTCCGGGAGAGAAGTTGTGTTCCACTGAAGTCGCTCCGACGAAAACCATCAGTAATGTTCCGTTTTCCGTGTTCGGCTACACAGGAAAAGTAAAAAGTTTGAGTGGTGTGATATAAAACAAATGGACTCGGGTGATTCTAAAGACGTATCTTCCAGGAGGAGAAGCGCCAGACAGGCATCCAAGACAGGTTAGGCTTTCTAATACTGAAGTGTGAAACGCAAAGCACTCGCTGCTTGCTTTTCGATTACGTACTTGTGCTTGTGCCTGTAGACAGTATTTGTTATCAGTAAATTAATTGTAAACTATTTCAAGATCAATCTTTCCGTACATTACGTTTCTTTGTGATAACGTAAAACCATGCGATTTTCGTACAGATTGTCTCACAAGTGCATCTGTGCCTCTCATGCTATTAATAATACGGAGCAAAAATGTACTTCCAAAGCTATTCTCTTTTTCTCTCAGTAGACTAAGCTTGTTATATAACCTTTTGAATTATTTGTTAACTAGGCTACCATTTTTATATATTTTTTTTACTTTTTAATATCCACGGTTTAGCTTGAGCATATGAGCTAACGAGCTAATAGTTTCATTCTTTTAATATATCGTTTAGATACATTTTGTAAAGATTTTTTATAAGATTATTAATAAAGTTCACACAGTGTATAGTTGCTAATGTGTCTGTTTACGTTAAAAATCATTAATTTTCTTGTCAAGATCATAGTCTGTGTAGGTTTCTGCTGACGCACAAGCAAAAATACTTAACAAAAATCTTACATTTGTTGGCATATTTCTGTAAGGTAGTTAACCAGTTCCTCTTCTGTCTTAGGTTTGTATAGTGAGGATCTTAAACCCAGACCTCCACTAAAAAGAACCCGGAAAATGAGGGAAGATGATGAGGCATCCAGAGCTGTCAATGGATCCAAGGAGCCCAAGAGTCTCACTAAGGAGGATGAAAATGGTATGTGAAATACATTTTTAAAAATTCTGTCTTACATTGTGTTTTTCGGGCAAAACATTTTTAATGCTAATGTTTGTGCTAATTTCTTATTAAACCAACACAGAATCCCCTGTTAAGATGCAAAAGCTTGAGGAGAAGACAAGGAGTATAAATGAGAAAGGTGAGGGATTAAACCAAACAGATGAAGCAGATGTGGAGATGAGAGAGAATGATCAGGATGAAAACATGGATCAAGAAAACTCAGATGAGGAGGTGGAGCAGGACCACAAGTCCAGTTTGAAAGGTAAGATTCTAAATGAGGAGTAATCATAAGTGTTATAATATTAAATATCAAATAATATTGAACAGGGGGTGTTATATTCCTTTTGTGGGTTCCTCAGACCAGCCTGGGACAGAAAAAGTGCATCCTGCCCCTGTATTGAAAGAAAATCTGGAAAGTGAGGCATTACAGGGCAGTCAAATGTCTATTCATCTAAAGAATGAAGAAAATTACAGACCAGTCACAAAATATGGAGGTTTGTTATCATTGATGGAATTACCTTCTGAATTAAAAATAATGCATACCACATTTGCAATTAAACAGGCAATGGCTCAAGCCATCCCTGGCCCGTCCCCCATGTGCACGCCTTTGCTCACAAGTATCTTTTTCATTACAGATCTCTCTAGTTTGGGTCCTGTTCCATTGAAAAGTCAACAAGAGGCTTATAGATTGAGGAATAGAATGAACTATCAGAATCCCATAACGGAGAAACCCAAATGTTTGTCAAACATTTTTATTGTATTTTTATTATAAATATTACATATTTGGACTGGTAAAAGTGCAAATTATGATGCTTGATCATGTTCTTTCTGTATATGTTACAAATTTTTTTTTTCATTCATTTTATTTAATCAAAGGTTGTGTTCTTACTATAGATCTCCCCGGTCTTGAAAATTGGAATAGATACCCACCAACTGAACCCCAGAAGAGTAACATCTACCAAACATTTAAATATCCCATCACAAATCAAACCGCTAATCACAAAAACACAGGTAAAAAAAAAAAAAAAGTTTTGTATTTGTCACTTTTATTACTATTGTCTACAAACCCGATTACAAAAAAAGTTGGGACACTGTACAAATTATGAATAAAAACAGAATGCAATGATGTAGAAGTTTCAAATTTCAATATTTTATTCAGAATAAAACATAGATGACATATCAAATGTTTAAACTGAGAAGACGTATCATTTTAAGGGAAAAATAAGTTGATTTTGCATCAACACATCTCAAAAAAGTTGGGACAATGCCATGTTTACCACTGTGTTGCATCCCCTCTTCTTTTTATAACAGTATGCAATCGTCTGGGGACTGAGGAGACAAGTTGCTCAAGTTTAGGAATGTTGTCCCATTCTTGTCTATTACAGGCTTCTAGTTGCGCAACTGTCTTAGGTCTTTGTCGCATCTCCCTCTTTATGATGCGCCAAATGTTTTATATGGGTGAAAGATCTGGACTGCAGGATGGCCATTTCAGTACCCGGATCCTTCATCTACACAGCCATGATGTTGTAATTGATGCAGAATGTGGTCTGGCATTGTCATGTTGGAAAATGCAAGGTATTCCCTGAAAGAGACGATGTCTGGATGGAAGCATATGTTGTTCTAGAACTTGGATACCTTTCAGCATTGATGGTGCCTTTACAGATGTGTAAGCTGCCCATGCCACACGCATTCATGCAACCCCATACCATCAGAGATGCAGGCTACTGAACTGAGCGCTGATAACAACTTGAGTCGTCCTTGTCCTCTTTAGTCCGGATGAAATGGATTCCCAGTTTTCCAAAAAGAACTTCAAATTTTGAATCGTCTGACCACAGAACAGTTTTCCACTTTGCCACAGTCATTTTAAATGAGCCTTGGCCCAGAGAAAAAACCTGCGCTTCTGGATCATGTTTAGAAATCGCTTCTTTTTTTACCTATAGAGTTTTAACCGGCAAGGGCGAATGGCACGGTGGATTGTGTTCAACCGACAATGTTTTCTGGAAGTATTCATGAGCCCATGTTGTGATTTCCATTACAATAGCATTCCTGTATGTGATGCAGTGCAGTCTAAGGGCCCGAAGATACGGGCATCCAGTATGGTTTTCCGGCATTGACCCTTACGCACAGAGATTGTTCCAGATCTTTGGATCTTTGGATGATATTAGGAATGGAGATGATGACAATTCGAAAACTCTTTGCAATTTTCTTGAGAAATCCTTTCTGATATGTGCCTACAACTATTTTTCGCGCAGACCTGGGGGAATGGGATCTGTGCCATCTTGAATTTTGAGAGACACTGCCACTCTGAGAGGCTCTTTTGTTGCCAATTGACCTAATAAGTTGCAAATTGGTCCTCCAGCTGTTCCTTATATGTACATTTAACTTTTCCGGCCTCTTATTGCTACCTGTCCCAACTCTTTTGGAATGTGTAGCTCTCATGAAATCCAAAATGAGCCAATATTTGGCATGACATTTCAAAATGTCTCACTTTCAACATTTGATATGTTATCTATATTCTATTGTGAATAAAATATAAGTTTATGAGATTTGTAAATTATTCCATTCCTTTTTTACTCACAATTTGTACAGTGTCCCAACTTTTTTGGAATTGGGTTTGTATTTTATTACTAAAGATATATATAATCAAAAATTGTTGAAAAATCGATAATATTGAAGAATTTGTAGATCATAATTATTTTACTTTGTCTTCAAGAATTGAAGAATTTGCAGAAACCAGTCACCTCAAAAGCAAGTCCACCCTCCTCCTCTAAAGGTATTTGAGTCCTTCATCCATTCCTTTATAAATGAAAGCAGACAGATTTGTCTCACATCCACAGTGTTTTGTTAATTCGGAACTTAATGTTTTCCTAGTCTGGACGTCGTATGTGTGCAAGCTTCTTCTGTGGTCTCTGATACTGACAGGATTACTGGCTTTGGGCTTTTTGGCTTATCAAAAGTTCTTATGCTCATTGCCTCAAAATTATGTGGTCCATCCTAAACCAGTGGAGAAATTTGATCTGGATTTAGCAGCTCTACAGGATCTTTTTCCCAGTCAGCGCTCAGTGTTCTGGAAGAGGAGTGGGAAACATCTTAAGAGCCACCTGGAGATGGTCAACCCCTCTGAACCGGTCAGTGTAATTCTGACTGCTGGCCTTAAAGCTGAAAGGACGTTGGGCTGCCTTGCTCGAAGCTTAGCCATGACGTACTCCGCTACCCATAATGCTTCGATCTTAGAAATCGAAGGAACCACCAAAAGAACACAAGACAGTAACCAGGTCAAGCTGGAGATTGATGAAGCGCTGAGGGAAGCATTTGAAGGTGATAAACCTGCAGCTGTTGTGCACCGTTTTGAGGAGCTCCCTCCTGGATCTACGCTTATATTCTATCGTTACTGTGACCACGAGAATGCTGCTTACAAGAAGGTTTTCCTGGTCTTCACAGTGATGCTTTCGGTGGATGAAATAGCCCCGACGACCAGTCTAAGTGCAGTGGAGGACATGGTACATGACCAGGTTAAACAGAAGTTTGTCACTTCAAACAAATCCACTATGTTTAATCAAATGGATGTGGATAAACTGAGTGGACTGTGGAGCAGAATTTCTCACCTCATCCTGCCAGTGGCTGCAGAAGAGAAAATTGAACAGCAGGGTTGTAAGGCATAACCTTGTGGAAAATCATAAGATTGCATCACTCTGTTGGGCTGGAAAAGTCATTTTGTAGAGTTTGGAGTTAAAGTGGTCTAGTTCATGGATGTGCGGACCACATAAATGTACATAGAGGATCTTTATTCCAAAGAGGTTTTTAAAAATGTATTTGTTATAAATGTTTTATACAAATGGTTTTGTATTTGCCTACATTTTGGTTCTTTGTTTCCTTTGATAAAATGCGTGACGCTTGATCATATAATAATGATAATGCTAATAATGCATTTGGCATCATATAGTAAGCATTTGGCTTACAACATAAATTCGCAAATTAATTGTTGTACATTCCTTCCGAAGGCCAGGTGCGGTAATGATTGAAGTTTTGCACTGATTTCTGAAGTTAAACTCTGAATTGTCAGCTAGGCTTTTCTTACCAATCAAAATTTTGGTTTGGTTTGGTGTTATATATATATATGTGTGTGACTAAGATTATAATAATTAAAAGTGAGTCTATATTTCTTTTCTTGTTGTATCATTTTCTCATTCTGCATTTTTAAAGTTTGGGGTGAGATTTTTTTAATGTTTTTGAAATAAGTCTTTCATGCAATTAAAAAGAAAAATATCGTGAAATATTATGAATATATTTTAAAATGTAATTTATTCCCGTGATGGCAAAGCTGAATTTTCAGCAGCAATTACTCCAGACTTCATTGCCACAAGATCCTTCAGAAAGCATTCTAAAATGCCGATCTGGTTCCTAAGAAACATTTTTGTTTTATTATTATTACGGTCAATGTTAAGTTGTGCTGCTTAATATGTAGAAACCGTGATTTTGTTCAGGATACCTTGTTTAATAGAAAACTTAAAAGAACACCACTTATCTGAAATGGAGATCTTTTGTAGCATTGTTTGAGTCCTTGCTAAGGAAATAAATAATTTATTTTAAAAAAAGGGGGGGGGGGTGCAGTTAAAAGCAATAAAAATGATACACTACCGTTCAAAATTTCCCCATCTTTTTCACTCCAACCATTTGAACGGTAGTGTATCATTTTTATTGCTTTTAACTGCATCCATGACCGTATCGCAGCAGTCTGTGGGAATCAAAAATGTTTCAAAATAGTGCCTTAGTTATTCAGAGACTTCAGATCCTTTTTTTACCCTTTTATAGATGTACTTTATAGTTGTTAAACAGTGGTTTTTATGAGTTATAGTTATTAATCAAACTAATTCTTATTTGCTGTCAGCCGCCCCATCCAACAGTTTGATATTTCGTGATAAAAGCTGCATCCGCATTTCAGCTGTATTTTACAGCTAATTAAATGTTTGATTTTACTCATAATGGACTTAAATGTTAATTTCAACATGTACTGTGAACACAAATACATGGTAGCTGAAAGCATAAGCAAACTATTCAAGTTATAGAAAACCACACACACACACACACACGGAAGGGCAAGTACAAATTTGACTGTGGGTCTGCCAGTGACATGACTCAACACTTGTAATGCACTGTAAACACCCCAGGAAGATTCATAACCAGATATCTACAAGTTCAAAGTTCTTGTAAGCACAGTTCCATTGTTTTACAGAAACAGTTCAGGTCTGAGCTTTTATTTGAATTGTCAGTTAAGCAGAAAAGTAAATGGGAAACTGGGTTGTCCCCAATCAATAAATTCTTATTGTTGATGGAATGTGAGACACATAAGGAAGTATTACATATTATTCAAACTGTTCAGTTTATTTTTTATAGCAGTATTGCATGACTGTAATTGCGTAAATGTTTTGGTGTTAAAACACTGAACAACGACAACAAAATCATCAATTTATGTGGTGATGAATGAATATTTGTATGAATATATTTATTATAAATAAAATATTTGGTGAATGACTTTATTTAACATACATTTTCAATATAAGTACACATCATTTGGAAGAGTAACCAAAATGAAGATTATCAATTAAGAATTTTTAACACCACTGTACTCCACTTAACTTACAATAATAAAAAGCATCTACAAATACATACAGATACATATATACAAATTAATATTGTACAGTAAATTAGTTGATGTGTAAGAACAAAGTAAAAAAGGTGGACTCTTAAGGCCCGTTCGCTAATAACAATAACTATAAAGACAACGATAACTATTTTAGCATCCACAACAATGCACAATGATGCACTGTAAATGTGCACTGACGACTTGGCATCTGTCACTTTAAATGCTCGAGCTCTTTAAAGTTGGGTGGATTCTGATTGGCTGTCAATATTTTATCGTTCATCAGCTGGAGAAAATCGATGTGAAAGTGATTCCAACGATATTGTCCATCTGTGTCGTTATCGTTATAGCTGTGATATGGACTTCTATATTCTCATACAATTAGAACAATAGTATAGTTATCATCATTCTTAGTGTGAACAGGCCACACTGCAATTTTGAACCAATAATCATAAAAAGCAGTTGAAAGATCATGTGCATAATTCAGCTACTTATCTGACACCAATACAATTAATCTAACTCCAGTAAAGTTGTTATTCATATACCTTTGAAGGATTACTGATGTACTAGGGCTGTAAAAAGTTGCACCCATATTCGCTTAGTCCTACAAAAGTACCAAGATAACATATTCACTAATCTGCAGATGTTCCTTCAACAATTTTTTGTTTTTACCAAAGACACTCCAGTCATGAGTGCAGCTGTAAACATTGCATTAAACACTAAAAAGATGATAAACGTAAACAGCCATGGGGATATCTGAAAAGAAAAAAGAAAAGAGGTTTAATGTGTAATATTTAAGGTCATAATATCGGTATGCATGCATGGTTATTTTAGTGAGTTCCTAAGATGTTGTGGATGTTGACGGTCTGGTGCCATAAAATATTTGTGGAGCTGCTATACACTGTAAAGTTTATTTTATAGTCAAATACATGTGTAATAAGCAGCTTACGTGAACATGGAATGGCTCTATACACAAATATAAGATATACGATAAGATGTGTAAAGAATGTAAAGTTCACTTACCCTCTTTCCCAGAACATGATTCTGATTTTCTGCAGACATACAAATGCAAACAAATGAGACTGTATGGCCATTAATAAAATAGAATGGAATGTAGGATGAAACCAAAATAATCCATCTCTATGGATCTTTTTTTACTGTGAAAATCATGCATAAGGAAGTACACACAACTGTGCCTGGGTGTGACTGATAACACATAAATTCTTTAAAAGTCCATAAAGTCTATTTATGAGGTTTTTGTGTTAATCTCACTAGTGCCTTGAGTCGGCTGGTACCAAGGATACTTACTTCTTGACTGGTACTTTCCCATCTGTTCAAAGCTAACTGAGCTAAGATAAAGCATGAACTCCCAAATAACAAAAACTCCCATTAATGATGGCAGCCAGCGCTCTTGAAAGCACCATATTCCAAAGAATATTGCAGTTGCTACAGTAAAAAAAACGGGAAAAAATAGGATTATAACCTAACGCTTCATTATTAGGTAAATCTGAATTTACATGAGATTTGGAGTTTGCATGAGATTTTACATGAATATTTACACCTACACCAATCTCCAAAATAATGGAAAAAGTAATATATACTACGAACAAAATTTTTACGAAACACTTGAATGCACTATTAAAGAATGTGAAAAACTGAACCTTACTTGTAATGATAGTATTCATTAGGCCAAAAGTTATGATGGCACAGAGCCAACACTTCCTTCTGTAAGTCAAAGTTTTTAGACGATCAGTCAAAAGTTCTTTCATGTAAGTGTCATGATATAAGTTCAGTTCAAATTTTCTTATCTTTGCTGAAGACGTGAGCTGTAATAGACCTGTTCAGGTTTGTTAAAGCCCTATTGAATTTAACACGGTTAACAAGGCTGTGAGACAATGCTACCACGGCAAACACTTTATAGTGGTTACATCGATTATGTAATTTTCACAATTTCTCGTGAAGCACTATTTCATGGAGTTTGTGTCTACTGGACTTTTTTGGCAAGAAGTGTTCATCAGATGACACTCAGTAGTGTTAAACCGAGTTTAAGTCTGTCAAAAATTAAATATGGCGCTACACTCACTGGCTAAGGTCAATGGCAGACAAAACCTGTTTGGAAACAGTTATTTCTGCAGTTCTGTCTGGTGACACTAGAGACACTGATATGTGAAGATTACACTCACAATTCATGGCTTGGTCCACAGTGAAGGAAAACGGTGAGAGTGTGCAGCAGGCTTGAAGCCATGGCAGACACTGTCAAAGCAGTAAACACAATCTGCAAACTATCACACTCACACACACACTCATACTGACACAAAAACATGCACAGCAAAATAAATTAGATGTCAATTGCTGTGGTTAAGCAAATAATCATTTTAGTAGAAGTTCAGTCTAGTAAAAAAAAAGTCTTACTTTAATTAGTTTTATTAGTATGAAGATGACAGCAATAGTTTTGGAGGCTAGTTCAAAGACAGACGCAATCATGGTGGCCTGTGAAGAGAGACATGATTTGTCAAATACTTTATATTAAATTATGAATTCAGTATGAATCTGTGCATTTAAGCTGGAGGACATCATGCATATAAATTATCAAGATTTAAAACTCCTTGTCTTATTATATTAATTACTTTTTTAAATTTTAAACTGAATATATTTAGTGCATTCTGCAGTTTTTTGACACACTTACCATTTTCGATACTGGTCTGATGATCATCAGGAGAGAAGAGCCTCCAAGAAAACACAGTCGACTGAATAATAACAGTGCTAAAGCACATCTCTGATGTGTGTATAGACAGACAGACATACACGTACAGATACAAACACATAACTGAAAATATGTACAAACATGCAAAGTTAAAAACAAGATAATCATGTATGCATATTTTAATATCCACAGCATGCAGATTTAGTGGGTGAAAATTATATTCATGGAGACCAAAAAGTGGCAAAAATGCAAAATCAGTGAGAGAGTGGCATGCTAGCTTGCAAAAACTAATTGCATCAGTTTTTTACCCGGATTTACAATCTGGACAAGCTGACGTTAGTTGGCGAAAGTCAGAGCCAATCTGCATACTTGCATTGACAGATGACATAGAAAATCGCATAGTGTATGAAGATTACAGTTTCTGATTTTTTAGCTTCAGGACTATGATCTATCCAGTCAGAGGATAACATACATGTTTGATAGTTGAGCCAGTTTTAGAACACATATTGTTTTCATTTGTCACGCATCTCCTAGCAACAAGGCGCATGTTTCTTTGTGAGTTTGTTGTGTTTTTTTTTTGGAATCAAACGACTTAAAAGTGTGGTAGTGTGTGATCCACAGTCATTTACTGTACAATGTTTCCTGCTGTAACTATGAAACTATTTACAAAGTCGGCAAGTGTATGTTGACTAGTGTTTGGAGACCTGTTTAGATTGAAAAGGCGGAGTAATGTAGCAGCATGCAGTAGTCTACATACCGGATCATTGTACACACTGCGGCTGGCGATGTGGTGCACGACAGGAAAATGAAAAAAAAAGGTGTTATAGGTAAAACAGTATTATATATATATTTATATATATAATATATATATATATATAGTATATATATATATATATTATATATATATAATTATTATATAAAATGTTGCTACTAATCCATAGTTAAAATATACCGCCTGCAGTGTTTATTTGATTTGAATTGATGCGTGTTTTTGTGACGGCTTGGTACATATATATTTTATTATTATTTTTATGTTGGTACTGTAGGCATGGGTTATATTTGATGTTGTGTTTAATATTGTTGGGCTTGTAGTTGGTTTTTTTTGTGACTTGTGGCTTCAGAGGTCGGTGGTGCAGTCATCGTGTATGTGGACATTCGTGAGGAAGATTTAAAGCATCACAAGGAGCAGTATTTCTCAGCAGGGCATATTAGATATATAGATATATCACACAACATAATACATACATACATATTATATATAATATATATATACATAAATAAATAATATCTTATTATTTGTATGTATTTATTATTTACTACATTACTTACTTACTTACTTAACTTACTTATTACTTACTGTAATACACACACACATCACATTTTGTTGCATTGCAGCCTGAAATGAAGACGCACACAGTTTTTGTTTCATCCAGCTGTATTTAATCAGTGCAACCTATAACATCCAAGTGAAAAATATAACACACATGTCAGAAAAAAATAAAAACAGAATATGAGTTGAAAAAGGATTCACCTCCCTCTAATGACTGGGACTTGAGTTGTAGCTAATCACCTTCTCAGTGGCACACAAAGACATTTGACTTTCAACTGTGATCGGCTGTGGTCATTTTGATTAGCTCAGCATGAAAATAGCTTTCCTGGAGCATTTCAGTCTTTGTTAGTGCAACTGAAGCAAACAATCAACAATGGGTAGTAAGGCACTGTCAAAAGATCTCCAGATTAAAGTTGTGGACAGGCACATGTCAGGAGATTTCAAAGGCTTTATCAAAGTCTAGAAGCAGAGTGAAGTATATTATTAAGAAGTGCAAGGTATTTGTTACAAATACAGGAATCCTCCCACTGGCTGAAAGAGCCCGGAGGAAAGGTCAGAGAGGGCTGACCAAGAGGCCATACAGCAACTCGCAGTTGCAAGACTGTTATGACCAAAGAGGGTTGTGTGCATGTGGACAATCCAATATCACAAATTCTCTGACAAATATGGCTTGTAGGGAGGGTTGCAAGCAAAAAGCCATCCTCATAGACAGGGACACCATGAAGTCAAGATGCGCTTGCCAAACACACCTTGAAGACTTGAGGCAGATAGACTAAAATTGATATTTGGGGGGGGGGGGGCAACCTCACATTACAATGATATGCTATGGCGAGAAAATACAACCAAACTCACCATCCACAAAAACACCATTCCTCAGTTAACGCATGGCGGTGTTATGTCCTGTTATGGGGTGTTTTCTGCAGCTCATGTCAGGATAGAAGGAAAAAATGGATGGGGCAAAATACCATCAAATTCTTGAGGAACATCTGCTGCCATCTGCCAGAAATTTGTCAATGGGAAGAAAGTTTACCTTCCAACAAGACAATGACCAAAGCACACAGCTAAACCAAAAAAACATGGTTTAAGGAGAAAAAGGTGAATGTCCTTGCATGGTCTAGTCAGAGCCGGACTTAAACCCCATTGAAAATCTGTGGAATGTCTTGAAGACTGCAGTCCACAAACGCTTACCATCAAGTTTAACTGAACTTGAGTAGTTCTGCAAAGAAGAGTGGGCAAGTATTGCAAAGTCTAGATGTGCAAAGTTAGTAGAAACAAATCCCAAAAGACTAAAGGCTGTAATTAAAGCAAAAACTGGTTCAACAAAATACTGACACAAGGCGGTGATCCATTTTCCAACTCAGTGATTCCGTTTTTTTTTTTCTATACCATGTGGGTTATATCTTACACTTGGATGTTACAGCTGGATAAAACAAAAACTGTGTCCGTCTGCATTTCAGGCTGCAAAGCACAAAATGTGATTATTTTTAAAGGGGGTGATTCTTTTCTATACCCAATGTATGCACAAAAATAATCAGATTTGCAAAGTACGAAAGTGAGACAAAGAGAAACCAATCAACACAAAATTATTTGTCATTATTTACTTGAGAAAAATTACATAGGTGTACAATTGTGTAGCAAAAGTATGTGACTCTTTGATGTCAGTATTGGTGTGACCCCCTTTGCAGTAATAATGCAGGTAAGTTTTGTAACTACTGATCAGTCTGCACAAACGGCTTGTAGAATTTAGCCCAGTCGCCAGTACAATACCACTTCAGTTTCCATGCTGTTGGTGGGTTTCCTTCTATGAAGCGGCTTCAGGTCTTCACTGTTTTCAATTGGATATAAGGATGGACTTTGGCCCAGCCATTCCAAAACATTAACTTGTCCTTCTTTAAAAATTCTTTGTAGAAAGACTTGTATGCTTGGGGCACTGTTTGCTACTGAAGAGGCAGGTTGATAGTCCTTGCCGTGGCAAACCACAGTACGCATGTTGTATACCTCAGAAGTTGTCAGAAACCTTGCAAGTGCCTTGGTGGAGGTGAAGTCAATATCTCACAGCACGAACTTGAAATTCTGGTGCAGTCCATGAGGAGTGAGATGCATAGGTGTAGTACTTAACGCAGCTGGTGGCAACTTTGAATTAGACCCCCTTTGTTCAAGGAAATGAATCAATTTCTGTCGTCACATGCCGTGAAACTGTCAGTTAGTCTCAGTTGTTTAAACTTTTATTTTCAATTTTCATTTTAATATTTGAAGGTTAAAAATTGCGGAAATAAACAGTGAAAGTGAGAGGATGTTAGTTTGTGCGGATAGTATTACGTAAGATTAGGGCTGTCAAGTGATTTACAATTTAATATATTAATTACACATTGTTGGCAATTAATTGAATTACATTAATCACAAATTGATTGCACCTTCACAATCTCGTTGGGAGTGCCATGAGCCCTCTAGAGGGCACTCCTCCCAGACTTTACACTCGTTCTCACAGACGCCATTACCATTAGACAACTCTGCCTAGAAACTGATTACGACACCTGGATCCAATCGGCGGATATAAAAGGACGCACCAAACACATCACAGTGCTACAAAGTAGTGATGGGAAAGTCGCGATCTATTTTAACACTCGGACCTTGAGTCTATGTCAGCAACAATTAAACAATCTGTTGCAGTCATTTCGCATTTTAGGCAAAATATTTAAATGGTCGTGTTATCCTAAACGTCTTACTACTTAACGTGATCACACTACAAACAATACAAAAGTGCTATTAGAAACAGAAAAGATTAATTAATTGTTTAACTGGGTCTTCAGTCTATGATTAGCTCAACTCACCTCTTATCTGACAAGTCTTCGGGTTTGGGCTTATGGGGCGGTCACGTGATGAACGAACATCTCGAAAAACCGAAGACTCGAGAGATGAACTAATCTCGAAGGTGCATTACGGCGTTAAGAAAGACAACACGTTCTATGCAAATGAAATATTCCTCAAATTATTCCAGTAACATTTATTTTAACATAGTTTAAGTTATCCGTAAAATATAGACTATTAATTAAATTATCAAATTGTCAGTAATATGTTCACACGATATTTTGTGACGGGTAGACGAACCGGGTATCCCTGGCTAATCATCCACCCTCCTTATCCCGTTGTGCCACTTCTTGACATGGGTTTAACGACTTCAAAAATGATGTAATACACTTTTATATTAATGGTAAGGTACTTTACAACCAGAATTGATTGGCAAGCAGCTGCAGTTAATTCTGTTTAATGCGGTATTGATTGCCATTAGTTAATGTTTTCAATAAAAAGCAACCCATCTACAATGAACAGAAAGAGATAGTTAGATACAGCATATGGTGGGGAAGCAACGTAAAAAAAAAGGGCACCAAGCTTCTCGTCAGAAGAACTTGAAGTTTTGCTGGACGAGGTGAGCCTGCACAAGGTGACACTGTTTTCCAGCTTTCAGAATAACTTGTGCAACAGCAACAAAAAGAAGCTATGGAGCGACATAGCAAGGAAGATGGCTCCCTCCGGATCAGGCACACCAAGGTCCTGGCAAGACGTCAGGAAAAAATGGCATGATTTTTCAAGCCAGGTTAAGGAGAGAGGTTCTGCTGTCCGTAGAGACCGGGCAAGGACAGGTGCGGGGACCAGTTCGGTGCAACCCTTAACAGCACATGAAGGCACTGGCGGTCATGAGAGACACAGTCTCACATGGAATCCCTGGGGAGATTGACGTTAGAAGAGGTGACGCTGAACAGACCTCATGTTCCAGGTCATCGCCACCCCCCAATGTACCATGCTCCCCAGACACCGAGCCACCTACAGCACTCTCCTCACCTGGCAGCACCGAGCCAGAAGGGTGCACTACGCCACCACCTCCCGTACACACATCTTCGCCAGGACTTCACTACACGACATCACGACGTCGCTCCACAATCTCACCATGTCGGTGTAGCGAAGAGTTGATGAACATTGAAAAGGAGAAGTTGGTCGTGTTGCAGGACATTCAGCGCCAGTTGACCGAAGCAAATGAGCTCGCTCACCAGTCTCTCGCCAAGCTGGAACTGGCCAAGCAGCAGCATGCCCTAGCAGAGGCGCAATTCAACAGGCCGTCAATCTTGGTACCAATCTTGCTGCCAGCTGAAGATGAGCCAATTGTTCTTGGTTCATAGATTTTGATGTTCCTTTCCTCACACTTCTTAATCTGATTTTGGTATGTGTTTGTCTTTATAGATGCTGAACAGTCACACCAGTGACCGTGTCTGTGTGTTTGTATGCGCATTTTCACAAAAAATACTTGATCATCAACAAGATTGTATGTCATTCTGTCATCCTTAATGAGTCAACAACTGATTCTCTATTGCCATTGGAAACCTACGCATAAAATCTATCTCTATCTCTCTATCTATGAGATACCTTATTTATCCACAAGGAAATTAAGCAGTGTCAATCTAAGTGCACAATCAGATATAAAGGCTCGTTTGAAGAGGCTGCGTAAAGACATTAGTTTGTAATGTACATTATATGTGTGTTTGACGACGTGTAAGGCTATGCATGAGGCAAAGCAGCGGAAAGGGAATCCTCTGACAACCATGTGACCTGCGTTCAATGCCCAATAAATGAATGAAGATGAATCAGCAATGTGACGTGGTAATTTGGGCATATGTCAACTTTTGACTAAGAAATTCTAACGTGTAGGCTCCTTCGCCAACCTTAAGAGAAGCATGTCAGTGATTGGCGTTGCATAGAGCACTTATGGAATGGACACAATGGCATGATAGAGTAAAGGTTTAAAGGATTAGAATCACACACAGAACATTTAATGGATGCAAGGTTTGAAACTCACGTTTATTTTTCAGAAAACTAAAAATTAATACGAATCAAAAGAAAAGTCCATTCAATAATGGATAATGGCTAATGATAGCTCAGCAAGTTAAACCAAAAAGACAATATAAATCAACAAAAAACATTTGCAATCAAAAGCTGCCTAGCCTCAACCCCGGCAGCGTGCAGGGCAGCCCTCTGCGGAGGATAGAGGACCTCAACTTCTCCCTCTCCATCTTCCTCCTCATCTGCTTCCACCTCCTCCTCCTCCCCCTCTGGAATAGGTGCGCTTCCACGCACAGCCATGTTATGGAGTATGGCCGTTGCCACCGTAACTGCGCAAGAGCTGTGAGGTTTCATGCGCAGTCCTCCTGCCGACTTGTGCACGCACCGAAAGCGCAGCTTCCAGATGCCAATTCCACACTTGACAACGTTGCGCATGCGAACGTGTGCAACATTGTAGGCTCTTTCAGCCCAAGTCTGTAGGTTGGTCAGCGGTGTGAATAAGTATGCTCTCAGAAGGTATCCACTATCCCCGAGGAACAGGCTCTGACCAAACCCCTCTCTCTCCGCTTGTTCACCCACTGCAGAATTGGCCCAGACAAAACTGTCGTGGGTGCTGCCTGGCCACCTTGCCACCAGGTCAGAGATCACAGCCCTATGGTCCACTATAACCTGCACGTTTATGGCCGCGTATCCCTTTCGCGATATGTACGCCTGATCAATCACTGATGGATTGGCGATAGGGATGAGTGTGCCATCCACCAGGCCCAAGACTCTGGGGATGCCAGCAATGGCATGACAGCCCTGGTGCACCTCCTGGACCTCCTGACATGTTGCCGGCAGCCGGATGTAATCCCCGGCATGGCGCAGAAGGGCATTGGTGACAGTGTGGACGCACCTCCATACCGAGGTCTTGCTTAGGCCGTAGCCCTCTCCCACGACCTCGATGAAGCTCCCTGTAGCAAAAAACCTTAGCGCTGTAAGCAGCTGGACTTCAGGGCTTAAAGCAAAATTCCGCCGCGTTAGCCTGGCAAGCGCAGGTCTGAGAAGGTCCAGCAGCTCCATAATGAGTTGTCTTGGGAGGCAAATTTTTGTAATATAGCCACGTCAGGCAAAATGTCAAAAGGGCTTAAAAAAAAATTGACATGGACTAAACGGCTCCGCGGCCGGCGCCGTCTTTGATTCAATACAAGGACACGTTGGATCGCTGCCATAGTTGGTCGCTTACTGGACACCACCATGCTTACCCATTTATAGATCTTAGCCACTTAGAGCCAAATTTTTTGCCAGATTTTAATTATCAAAAGTGACTGCCAATTTAAACGCTTTAATGACATTACGAAATAGCCTAGGCTAATTACCACCATATTAGTTCTGATACCAAATAAAGTCAACTTCATAAATAGGCCTGTATCCATTGCAAACATATTTTATTATTAGTCTTAAAATGTCCATAACATAAAATCATTGTTGAGCCACAACATTGTCAACATACCATAGTTTGACTTGTACTGCGCTGATTTCTAAAGACTGCTGCACAGTGGCGGCGACTAGCGTCTTGAGCTCAAACAACGCTAAGAGAGAGCTTACGAATGGTCCAGACCAACCTTACGAAAATGTGACTTACAGAAGATATACTTAGCGTACGAACGTGTCGGGAATCGTTCCATAACGTTAAGAGAGAGGTTAAGGATAGGTTAAGAACTACTATAGCCGATAGGAACGTTTTGGGGATGGGCCCAATTCTCTTTCCGGCTCAGACTACATTTGTTCAGCATATGGGTCTGTCACGTCGTGAACATGACGAGAAAACCCGAAGACTCGAGCGCTGAAAAATCACTTTCTTTGGCTACCGACGCATGGTTAAAACTTAGGGCGGCACGTGATGAACAACGACTCAAACCCGAAGACTCGAGAGATTAACTAATAAATTCTCTTTCCGGCTCAGACTGCATAAGTTAAAGCGTATGGGGCTGTCACGTGATGAACAAACTACTCGAAAAACACGAAGACTCGAGAGATGAAATAATCAATTCTCTTTCCGGCTCAGACAGCATTGGTTAAACTTATGGGGCTGTCACCGGATGAATGAACGACTCAAACCCGACGACTAGGGAGATGAAATAATCCATTTCTTTTCCGTCTCAGACTCATTGGTTAAAGCGTATGGGGCGTCACGTGATGAACGAACGACTCAAAAAACCCGAAGACTCGAAACAGGTGAACTACTTGACTAATTCCAACACAGAACCTATATGATGTTGCGCATGAGCGACTGAACGAATCACTCCCCGAGAAGACTCGTTCTTCCCGAGTCACATTAAAGATTAGTTCAAAATGAACGAATCGTTCAAGAACGACCCACCATCGTGATGTCTTGTTTGTGTAAGCGGCCACACTGAGTGCTTTCCATGTTGATTTGCCTTGTTGGCCGTGCCTTGCTTAGCCTGTTTTGGGACTGGATGTTCTGTTTTTGTGAGTGTTTGCTGCCCTGCCTGACCCATGCTACTTATTGGTTAATTTGCCTTGCATGGATATAGGTGTTTGATGGTGTTGGACCCTTGGCGTCTGCCCCACAAAACTGTTTTACTAAAAGCATACATTTGGATCTCCGTTGTCACGCCCAGTCCCGTTACATGCACATAGAATTTGGCTGAGAAATTACCCTCAAAAGATCATTTAAAGCCATTATTGTGTTGAATAATAACAGACATCACAAAAAGTAGCTTTAGGAAATAAATTTTTTTTTGACTCAATATAGAATTTATTATAAAAAAGTTTAGGCTACAATGGCATAATATAAACTGTGGAACATATATATTCTTACCTGTTGGACTTGTTTGTGCACTGTGACTGGTGGCTTCAGTGGTTGGTGGTGCAGTCGACGTGAATATGATTGCCTTCCTTAGCCAAACCTTACTGTATTCTTCAACGAATACAGCTCTGAATAGAAAATTTTAGATCAGATTTACAAACTAAATGCAATAAAAGTGTAACGATGTTAGTTTAATTTCAACTTATTAGGCTGCACAGTAAAACTACCTGAAGAAAAACACTCCAGTCTCTTCGGGGGTCCACAACACTTGAACTGTCGTTTTTCTTTGGTTATTTTTTTGAGCCACAGCATGGCCCTGATAATATATCCATATCATAATCAGTGCAATTCAGTTTAAGGAATTAATTGCTATAACATTTAACACATGGTGTAAAAATGGATAAAGAATGGATAACGAATATGTGTAGTGGGTGCAGGGCAGGACTCACACCACAGATGAGTATGCTGTTGTCCGGGTTAATCAAATTAAACATGCCAGTAGACTCACACTTATCACACTTACGAGCGTCCAACATGAAACCTCTAAATTCAGCCGGATAAGCCAAAACCGAGACTATGGTAAAATGAGAGATTTTGAATTGACACATCTGAAAAGCCATTATGTTTTACACCGATAAAATAAAATAAAGTGAGAAAATCTACCATTATTGTTCGTTCCCAGTTCAGAATCTGTCACTTCTATATATTCTGGTTCGATCTTGAAAGGTGCTTCTTCACCGTTTTGTGGTGGTACACTGGAAGAATAATAATAAGAAGAAAAAGTACTAATTCTGCGATGACATATCCAGTTAACGCACATTTCCGTTAACCGTAAAACACAACGCAGTGCAGTGCAAAATTCAAAAAATACAAGTAAGACACCTGTAAAAAAATAAACACGGAAAATTCCGTAACAGTGTTATTTATCTGTGCACCATTCCCACATACCCATGTTCGATATCTCCATTCCTTGACATTCACTCTCCAATAAAAATCCATCGCTGTAACAGGTGATGAATTTCAGCATGGTAAATCCAAATGAAAGGAAAAGGAGACCGCACGAATTGTACATCTGAAACGGCCAAAAACCACGAAAACAATCACAGAAATTTAAACTACACACTTTTAACAATTTATGTTTATAGATTCTTATGAAGTTCAATTGTAATTAAGATATGACAGTAGCCTACGTTGTTACGCGCTTTGCTGATCAAAGAGAGGAATAAAACCTTGTGTCTTGCTGTCAGTCGACTCTATACATTGCCCTTTGACTCAACGTTAAATTGGCTGAAGGCCCTCTTTTGGCCAATCAAGGTATTACGATAAAAGAAATAGTAGCCTGGATATAATAGCAAATAGCAGCCTTGTATTCTGGGGTAATCATTGTCCACATGACGTGCACAAGGAAGTACATATTCTACTGGATGGCTGATATGATCACAGTTCTTTATAAGTATAAAGTAATCATGAGGTCACAGATCAACAACAAGGATACAGAGCCAATACTTCCTTCTGTAAGTAGCCTAAAGGTTTTTGGGTTAAATACAAGTGAGATGTTGTAACTCTCTACCACAGGCTGAATGTGAGAGAAAGTTAGTCCTGCAAAAATCTGACCTAAATTGTAAGTTCATGTCACAGTCCTATATAATGAAAACATTAATAAACAAATAGTAGGCCTACAGTCCAGCATTCTTTGATAAAAGAGAGCTGTAGACTTTTAGGTTCAGTTCATCAAGTTTGTGTAAACTCCGATTTTTTACAATACAAAAATCAGCACACCAGCAACTGGGAACCAGAATCCAAAACAGAATATGTAACATTATTTTCCATCTAGAAAACAGCCCTGCATCTTGAAGAAAATGTATGATGATTTGCCCAAAAGGCCTAATATTACCTAATTTGATGATGCTGAGTTAAAAAATCATCACATACAGTTTTTTTTCTTTCACAAAATAAGAAAGATTTTTCAAATCATTTATGCATCAGCTTTAATGCACTTAAAAAAAAATAGCCAAAGCAGTCAATTGGTTTTAATGACAAAAAGTATTCAAAATGTATCATTTAATTTACATTATGCAACAGAATGGAAAAATGTATTCAAATACTCCATTTAATGCCAAAGAACTTTACATCTGGGTCATGTTTGCACTTTCTTCTGTCTCTGTCATAACCTTGAAATCAGGATTAGGCATAAAATTGGTCCTTTGGCAAGCTAAGAATTGAACAAAGTGTTACCTGGCCCAGAGAAACAGGAATCATGTCGTTTAGATAGTTTTTTTCCTGCGTTGTTACTGAATAATACAATACTTTCTTCACCTACCTTACAAATGTATATGAAAGCAAAATAACCCCCCCCCAAAAAACATATTCTAGTTTGTGAAAAGGTGGGACATGCTAGAGCAAAACAGGCACTATTTTTGGAATCATCACCCCAAAATTAACAAGTAGGCTATTGGATTTCATTCAGCAAATTATGGTTCAGTGTAATACAAAAAGTTATTATTTTCAATATAAATAATAAAAATCACTGTGCAAGTTGAATAACATTCAAAATAATCATGACAGAGGAACAATGTTTGGCCGTCTTCCAACAGGAACCTATAAAGGCTAGGAATTAATAAATAACTTGTAACAATAAAAATGAGGAAGATTGTTACAAATCGTTACTTATAAGAATTGGAGGTGAAGAGAATGTGAAGTAGTGATATTTGAAAACATAAATAGACATACATGCTAAATAGTTTCATCAAGCCAGAATTTAAATAATGAAATAGGCTATAACAAATCATCTCAGTACACAGAAATCCGTGTATCATTCGATCATTTGTTTTTTGATTTAATATTGAAAGTAGAAAAATGAGAAAACAGCTCCTTTTTCGTTTTTCTCCAAAAAACGAGAATTCCCTTAAATTTTCGTTTAATCGTTCGGGTAGAAAATATTATAAACAGCTTGAATTACTATTTCTACCCGTGGGCGAGAATTACCCACCCCTTTCTTGCTGAGTGGTCAGCCGAAGATCAACATGCCTTCTCAGTTCTTCATCTTCTGCAGTATCACGCAGCAGAATAATATTCCTCCACTGCTGCAGTTGTACGAATTAATAACCCATTTTATTGCAACTACATTTAATATTTTTTCATCAAACAAACAGACTAATGAATAGCTCGACAAAACTCGTACCGGGGCAGAGTCTAGACATGGCTTTCTTCCGTGTAGATATAATTATAAAAGAGACACAAATTCTATATTTTGCATCAGCTGGGCATGGCAGGGTATGACATGACAGCTGTCTTAGCCTACCCTGCTCACCCAGTAAGTCTGTTTGTTTAATTAAGAAATTAATTAATTCATTTGTTTAAAAATAAATACTGTAAACACTAAGACAAAAAGGAAGGAATAATAAATTGGCTTGGGTATATATAGGCCTATCATGTTCACGCAAGAACTGTCATTCTGACTGACAACCGGAGAACAACAGATATTAAATAGCCTACTGTTAGAGTTTTATAATGTAGTCTTGTGTTTTATTAAAATTGATTGCAAAGAAGAAAATTAAACGGGGGCGAAGAAACGTCTCCCGCGTATTATGACTGGTCTTTTTCACATTGGAAAATGTGAGATTTTTTATTTTGTTTTATCATTATCAGAAGATTTAAAAAGATGGCAAGTCTCAGGAGGAGCTAAAGCGCTGGGCTGTTGAGGAACTTGAGTTGCCAGTAGCCAGACCCCCGGATGACGGCTATATAAAGACGTTAGTGAGTTATATGAATGAATTATAACATTAATCCTCATCAACGATTTTAAACTGATCACGTGTTTACATTTCATCTAGGTTGTGTGTCGGTCCAGGAGCTTCCATTTGGAAGTATATCACGCAACATGTTTATAAGGAAAGGTGCGACCTCCAGATTTCACAGTTTCTGTGTTTACTAACTGTTACGTGTTCTTAAATGCACTGTTTCTGATTATACAATATTCCTTTGACATATCTATATCTTACAGGAACGTTCGAGTCATGAGGGGGAATATTCAGTGGTATCCTCTAAGTTTTCTGACAATGTGATGTGTTAATATGCATAGATGTGTATTATGTGCTGGGTTGTTATTGCAGATTCAAACTAAAACGATTAAATTCGTTTTTTGGTAATTAGATTAAAGTTGAAATAAAAGAAAATAAAAATGTTCGATAAGAAACTTGTTGCCTCTGCAACTAACTGAAGTAAAAAAAATAAAATAAAAAAAAGCTTAAGTTGAAGTACTATAATGACTGAAATAGAAAAGAATGTGAATAGAAATGTAAAAAAATTATAAAATGACAAAATCACATGACAAAACTTAAATTGAAATGAAAACTGAAAATATATAAAACCTAATTCCAAGTATTAATAAATACTATAATAGTATCTGAATAATATTAAAATATCAGTGCTTTTATGACACAAAACATTTACATGGATATACGCAGTGTTGGGCAGTAACTAGTAACTTAGTTACTGTAATAATATTACTTTTTGCAGTAACTAGTATTACTAATAAGATTTCCGTAATAATATTACAGTTACCATCCATAAAACAGCTTAGTTACTTAGTTACTTTTGATGCCTCAACCCCGCTGATTTAAGATCCAACAATCAAATAATTCCTAGATTTATTTTCATAATTTTCACGACTCGCACATGCATGTGATGTCCCCAGTGCAGCAGGCAAGCTTAGAATATGGAAAAGCTTACATTCAGCAGATAGAAATATAGCATTATATTGATTTTGTCAGGAAAAAAGATGATCTGAACACTGTTGTATAAGTTGTGGCTTTACATTACTCTGGCATTATATCCCACGCACATCCCTCTGATCCACATGTAGTATGTTATATTACTATAATTAAAAATCTTTTCGGAAAATTTGACCGTTTCTTACAATCTTATGTGATTTGATAAAATACATAATGAAATATAATCGTATATGGGTAACGGAAAAATTACAATTAGCTTCAAGCTACACATGACAATTAATGAGATTAATACAACACTTCTACTTGAATGTCACTATCAATCACTATTGAGTGTTTGTAATAACTTCTGACTGCGATCCAATGTGGATTTTTGTCAAATGATGAGGCAGAAATATGTTGTTGGTAACATTCTAGAAGAATTTTATGTGGAAGAAACTACTGTCGGGTGTGAAGAAAAAGTAATGTAACTAGTAGTGTAACTAATTACTGTTGCCAGAAAGTAATAAGTAAAGTAACAATATTACTTTTGAAAGTAGTTACTAGTAATGAGTAATATATTACATTCTTTGAGTAACTAGCCCAACACTGGATATACGAAATATGGTTGTTTCATGAGGCCCACCGCAAGTTATATATTTTTACTGCGTTGTGTCAAAATGTTGAAAATCAAGTTCTTACTCTATTACTTACTAACTTGTGTTTGTTTGAGTTGTGGAATTGTTCATTGACAGTCTAAATCCTAAGGTACAAAGTTTTACAAGATAAAGAGGTAAAGAAGAGTACTTGATTGCACTTTCTCATGCTGCTTCTATAAAGATTCATAAGCACAGCTTAAAGATGATTATTCTTTGTAGCTTAAACAGTTGAAAAATCTGAATAAAGATGTGAGAAGGCTTGAGCTTCGGAGAGAGATTGCTGCCCTTCAGACTGAACTCAATCAACTGGACACAAAGATCAGTAGAGTGGAGGATCAAATTGCTACCGAAGGTGAATGTTCTTATGCTATCTTTCTGTTCATCTTCATGCTCTTTTATACTACCTACATCTGTATTACACACATACTACAGGCTATGTGAACCAAAACAGTCGTCATACGATCAATATGGTCTCTGATTACTTTCTACACATTCCTGATTTTGTTGTATACAATACAGCATATGGTATTTTAAATAAGACATGCTTTTAATTGTAACCTAATCTTATAATGATGTGTTCTTCTGTCTCTGAAAAAAACTTTCACTTGAAGCTAATAATTTGTTTATGGTTTAATATCCTTTTTAAAAATACATCCGAGTATGGTATTTTATGTTGTTGCTGTTGTTACTAATATATTTCTTCCCTTGTTTCTGAGCAGAGCAGAACATAAACAGGAAATGGGACGACTTTATGGATGGCAGGCACAGACAGATGCTGCTGGATTCTTTCAGGCGGCGCTGCTCTGAGGAGAGAAACATACTGTTAGAGGACACACACATGATTGGCACCCAACGGCATACCCTGGAAGAGCTATCCAAGTGAGCCACCTTCAGACTGTTATATTTCTATTGCAGCTTTCTCAAAGACTGATTGAAACAATGTTTTAAAGCTGCTGTGTGCCATATTTTGATGATGTGTGCATCTTTATTGAATAAAAGCATTAATTTCAATTTTTTTAAAAGCTGAAAGGTAGTGCATATTTCTCTTTTTGTCCAGGAAAGCAGAGGAGAAGCTGGTTTTCGGGCCATCTGACAGTTCAGACAGTGAAGCCGGAGCAGATCCATTGGTTTTAGTAAGTGTTGCTGTATTTAATGGTGTTTGTGATGCACACTAGAATATTATAATTAGAACTACTTTTTGGCCTCTTGTCATTGCTGATGTCAGTTTTAATTCTGAAATTCAAAAATCCTACTTTTGAATGGCCTTTATTTGAGAAAAATAGGTGGTGTAGTTATAAAATCTTTAACTAAACTTTCACTAATCTTTTACTTGGGGCCTAATTGGATAATTTTAACCAGTCAAACTCCAGTTGACCACTTGATTAAACCACTTGGCTTTCCACTGATTGTAACTCATGAAATACCATTTCAATCTCATTTCAGAAAGATGTGAGAGAGCTCTGCAGCGAGAGGGTTCTCTTCTTCCAGTGCCTGCTTGAGAGTGAACTGAATGTGAATCCGTCCACTGAGTAAGATGCACAGGCATTTGATGCTGATATTGTAGATAGAAGAGCTTTATCACTTTTGTCTTGTTGATACAAATTCATTTGTTTTTCATCTAGATTTACTCATGAACAAAGGAAAGCAGTGATCCAGCACTGGACGAGTGCAGTGGAGGTAAATGAAGACACTCATTTTAGGAGGATGCATGTTTGTTTATGTGTCTGCATGCCAGTGATTTTGTTCTGCACATCAACAACTTATGAGAACCTCAATATTTTTAATTTTCAGAACGTTCTACTCTCTCATCCTCCAAACCAAGTGCTTTCGGCTCTGCAAGTCTTGACCTCTAGACAGCAGGTGGTGTTAAAGGAGAAGGTTGCAGCTTTGAACGTGGAGTGTGACATTTCGGATCTAGGGTATATTTTTACATTATAATGTAGATTATCAAAACCCATTCTATAATATAATTCTATATTATGCATAGATATGTGTGTATATTTTTATATATAATATCCATATATATACTGTATCTAATATGTGTGATGTATTACATACACTTTGCAGTGTCTGCAAAATGTTAATTATTTGATCAAAGTAAGAGGGATCATACAAAATGCATTTTATGTTTTATTTAGTCCTGTCCTGTTCTTCAGAAAATCCTTCAGTTTCCCAAATTATTTTGTTTTCCAGCATCTTTTGCATATTTGAACCGTTTCCAGCAGTGACTGTATGATTTTTGAGATCCATCTTTTCACACAGAGGACAACTGAGGGACTCATATGCAACTACAAAAGGTTCAAACGCTCACTGATGCCCCAGAAGGAAAAACGATATAATGTAATTTATTGTAATCTAGATTATTACATATATAATCTTATATAAATATTAATATATATATATAATATATATATAAAAATTGTTATTAAAAATGTAAAACAAATTATTGGGGGTATTATTAAAAAATATATACATGTTTGTTGTAATAGAAATGAGTTTTGTTCTGTTTGTGAGCAGGTGTGTGTTTGAGTTGGAGATGGAGGGAGTGAAGCAAGTGGCAGTTAGATACAGCATCAGAGAGCAGTGTGCTCAGCTACAGCTGCAGGCCAGAGAGGGGCTGGATGCCATCAGAACCCTGCAGACACAGTGGCAAAGTGTCATGGATTTCAGACAGCTTGTGGTATGTAATTGTATTCCTAACAAAAGACTGAACATTCATAGTCTGGAGATGGTATGTGTGTTTTTCTGTTTAGGACAGAAGACAAGAGCAGATACGGCGCCTGATCAAGGGAAACTCCGCTGTGAAGACTGAGTTAACTTATGTCCATGCAGAGGTATCGTCTCATGCAATAAATTCTTTAGTCTTCAGTGTCGCATAATCCTTCAGCAATCATTCATATGATTTAGTTTTGAAGAAACTTTTCTGATTATCAATGTTGAAAACAGCTGTGCTGCTTTATTTTTGTGTAAACTATTATCTATTTTTCAGAATACTTTGATAAATAGAAATTTTTTTTTTTTTAACCTGACAAACTTTTAAACAGCATTTTGTATGTATGTATCTATATATACAACAAAGCTTGTTTATTTTTTTTTCCAGGTTGGACAGTTTGTTCAAGAGAAGCTTAATGCTCAGTTTTGCAATGTGATTAAAGCCAGCAGTGGACTGCGCAACTCTGTCTCACAAGAGGCCAAGCACTTTAGCTGTGTAGCACTGGCTGCACTGGATCGCAGGGTCATGAAGGGGTCAGCAAATCTACCGAAATCCATTTTTTCCCCCTCCAGTGCCTCTGTACATGATTCCATGCCTCACTGGCATTTTCAGTTGCTTTGCAACATGGAGTCAGAGGCTAAAGTTGTTGAAATTTTTCTTTGTTACCATTTGCACATTAATATTGCATTATCAAAGAATTAATTGTTCTCTACGAACTAGTCTTTTTTTTCTAATCGGCAGAGGGCAGAAACCACCAGCAGCTCAGCTTTCCATCCACTGGATACAGTCCCCAGCTTTCCACAAACTCTGTGAAAGTCTCTCATTTCCCTTGTATATGGTGAGATGCACACTTTTATAGTCCGTTAATAATCTACATTTATTCATCATCTTTCTGAGAGCCATTTCAATTATTAGCTCATCAAGCAGCAGTTAGTAAGTCCATTGTTTTACCACCTACAGTAAGTTTCACCTTTCTGATGATTGTTCATATCATATACAGTTTAAATATGTTTGTCAATGATGGACAGTTTCCATATCAAGCTTTTTCTTAACCCAATATGCAGTAAAAACTGATGGTAAGAGTCTTGTCTGTCTTTGCCAGGCTCCAGAAGAGCTGTGGTCTCAGGCTACAACTCAACGGCTGGAGTTAAGAAATCTGCGCAGACTTCTTCAGCTGTTCTCAGAGTCATCAGCAGACCTGCAGAAGCTGACAGCACAGCTACCATCACTTGATCAGCAGAGTATGTCATTATGGCAATGCTTTTTTTAACTTAAACCACACTTTTTGACCTGTTTTTTCCCCCCCTGAATTAAAGTTTTTGTGAATGGTAAAAGAGCCTAGATTCCTTGCTATGAGAGAATGCTATTTTGGTGTCTATTTCAGCTTTGGTGCAGCGTGTGAAGATGGTAGATGAAGAGATTCTGCAGACTTTGCTCCCACGGGCCCGTGAGCTCACGCAGAGGTGCTCGAAAGGCATCCTTTACACAGAACAAGTGAAGACTGCCATCACACGCTGGTAAGACATGACATGCTCTCAAATGTTTCCAACATGGGCTCTTTGTGGAATCGTCAAATCACCTTTGTTTTTATAGTGCTTCATACAGTAGGGATTGTTTCAAAGCAGCTTCACAGTATTAAACAGGAAAGTAACAGAATCAATTATACTTTATTAAATTATTAACTTCAAAAATTTGATAAAGTTTGAATAGTTTGTAACTAACCGCTAAAGCATCAATACTGATCCCAAACTGTTCAAACTATGATTTTAATCAAATTAACGTACTGTTTGATTTTGTCTGTGCAGGTGGGAGCAGCCTGGTCAGTTTGCCCTGCCAGAGATGCAGAGAGAGGGACTGACTTTCCAACAGTGGCTTCAACGATGGAAACTGGCAACAAAGGAATCCTGAATTAGTTTTGCATTTGAGAGCAAAGTTTATGTTGGGCAACTTTATCTGTGCATAATTTGTATTTCATTTTCTTTCAATTTACTCTTACTTTACACTCAAAATAACCGGAGTAGGTTTTCTTAGTTAACTTTTCTGCAACATTCAGTTTGTGTTTGAGGGTGCATCCTGTTCAAGAAATATTTGATGCACTTTTTCTGGATTTCTCAAATAATTTAATAGACACTGGAATAAAGGAGCAGTTGTATGTCTTTTGTTTTGTGGCGTTTTAAATCTCCCTACTGAAGGTAGAAGTTAATAAGATGCAGAATACTTGTGCGGTGTTGTTTTTGTGTGTTTAACCTCAGTACCCTCTTGTAGGAGCTTATGTAATGTTTATGTAATTCTCTTATGAATGGTAACAGTGGTGGTACTTCTACTGGGTTTGACCGAACATTTATATGCAAACACAAAGTAACTTTGTGATGACTGCCTATGGCCATCCAGCTCTTGATGTCATTTCCTGGTTAAGATAGTGTATAATCGGAATGTTCAGTCCTGTGTGGCCCTAAAAGGCTGTGATAACCTGTGTAAATGTACTGCTGTATAAGTGTTTTTGAACAGTGAAATGTCAGGCTGTTTTCAAAGCTAAGGAAACTAACAGACTATCGTTCAAAAATCTGCGGTCATGTTTTTGAAAGACATCTCACTCACTAAGGTTGGATTTATTTGATAAAAATACAGTAAAACAGTTATATTGTGAAATAACATCAATGTATAAAACTGTTGCGCTGCTTGATGTTTTCGTGGAAATCGTGATTTTTTTTGTTCTGAATTAAAAAGATCCGGGTTTTTTTTGTACCAGTGTATAAGTCTTGCTGTCACTTTTGATCAATTTAATCCATGGTTGCTGAATGTCAATTTAACCTATCACTTAATTCATTGTTGCTGAACATAAAGTATTCTTCTGTGAGAGTAATGTGTTATAGTAATTTCCATCTGACATAAAAATGCCATTGCTTTAATACTCAAACTGTTACGAACTGTTTAAAGACAGAAAAATCCTTCAAAAAAAAAAGCCAGCAAGGCAATTATCAGAACTTGCCATATAGAAGGAGCTTCTAATCCTCTGTGTATCTCACAACCTTCCAG
The DNA here is from genome assembly GCA_018155175.1 of Sinocyclocheilus anophthalmus. Lineage (NCBI taxonomy): Eukaryota > Metazoa > Chordata > Actinopteri > Cypriniformes > Cyprinidae > Sinocyclocheilus > Sinocyclocheilus anophthalmus. The sequence goes on from JADLZN010008092.1 coordinate 341,213, forward strand.
TACAGAGATTTCCAAACGTTTTTGTCAGCCGAACCCCCTTTTTTTATTAATAAAATTATAAATTATTTGCTTTTCATCGACTTCCCTAGACCAGTTTAGGAAACTTTTCTAATGTATGCAAAATACATTCAATGTCTACTGATTCAAACCTTGTAAAGAACATTCATCAAATTGCTAAATTATACTCTACAACAAATGACAAAGCATGTAAGTTTTTTCAGGGTGTTTTATAATACTCAGTATTAATTTTAAGCAACTGAAGTTAAAAACTGAATTTTCTTTCATATACATTTTTTCACTCTCACAATCAAAAGATCACTCATTAGAATGCTTACAAATGATTCCAGAGGCAGCTGTGTCACATTTTCTTTACACCCTGATTCAATCGCATTGTTTCTGGCTTAAGGCTTGGATAACATGTCATACATCATAGACACTTCTCTGTAACCAAAAACAATCACATAAAATCATGAACTGAACTGTACACATAAAAGTAAACATAACATTTGAACTTAAAATGAAATGTCGGGGGGAAAAAAAAGAAGATTTGTGGATGAGACAGTAGATCTTTCGGTGTAGATTGCATGTGATTGATGACATAGATATGTTATAAAGACTCGATCCGCTTTAGCAGCCCAATTATCGTATTCTGGTGAACAGGTTTAAAACTGACACAGATTCCTGAAAGACAAAAAAAAAACAAGAATTAAATTGAGGATATGAACTTGAGGAAAAGCCAGAGTTTCACAAAAATGTAAACAAAAAAAATTCTTAACCTTTGTTGATCGTGTTTTACTAAATACATTCCAAAAACGCAGAGTTTCATCACCTGCACCAGTCACTATTGCCTCTCCATCTGGAGACATTGCCTTCAAGATAAAGGGATAATATCAGTAAACAGCTTTTAAAAATACTTATTTACAATGTGTCAATTGTTAAAATAAAACCGCAGAAGTACTAACCAGATAGAGCACCCTGTACGAGTGGCCGGTCAATTTGGCAACTTGAGTGAGCGAGGGGTATTTCCACACGAGGATCTGATTTTGAGAGTAACCGTGTGTGCTGACCTGGAGACAATGGAACAAGCAATAAGACTCACCATCATGCCTGTTTGTCTTATTCTACACTACAGCATTAATGCATGTTATAACCAACAATAAACTTCAACATTGAGCATTTGGTTAGCTGATTAGAATAAACATACCAGTTCATTTGTGTGTTTGGACCAGGCCAGGTTGCAGACTTGTGAGCCTGTGTCGATACACTGCAGTGGCTGCGCTGTAAGAGTGTTCCAGAAGCGGATGCAGCGGTCTGCCGTTCCCCCTCCAGAGGCCAGCAGTCCATGCTGGTGAGGAGACCAGGCGATAGCCTTCACTGCGGCCAGGTGTTCTGTATACTGCTGCATTGGTAACACGCTTGAGTGATTCCACACTAACAGCTGTAGGGATCAATCACAGGAATGCTTTTAGAGAGAGATGCAGTTTGCTAAAAATCTTTTTTGTGCTAATATATTTGAATATTTTGTACATTTAAATTATTTAAATAGCAGTCAGGTCACCTTGTTGTCATTTCCTCCGGAGGCCAGCAGCTGATGGTCAGTGCTCCACTTGAGTCCGCAGACCTCTTGTCTATGGCCCTGTAGCCTGCGCTCTGACTGCAGAGGGGGCGTCCTGATATCTCTCTGAAGTATCATCCGGTCCCGGCTGCCTGATGACAGCTGATCTGCATTCCAGGCCAATGCACCTGATGGCAGATTTTTCATAACATGTTTACACTGCACATACATTTCACTAGGATGTGAAGCACATCAGAAAGTAAATGTCAAAAATGGACTGAAACATTAAATCAGTCCAACAAGAAGCTTAAGAGCAATAGTGAACATATGTCCTACAGTTCAAATGTTTGGGGACAATAAGATTATTATTATTTTTTTTTAGTTTAATATATTTTAAAATGTAATTTATTCCTGCAATGGCAAAGCTGAACTTTCAGCAGTCATTTTGCCAGACTTCAGTGCTACATGATCCTTCAGAAATCGTTCTAATATGTTAATTTGGTGGTCTTACAAATGTTAAACAGTTGTGCTGCTTATTATTTTTGTGGAAAATATGATACTTTTTTTTCCTTGAAACAAAATGATGAAAAGAAAATAATATTTTTTTAACAAGGTCTTTAATGTCAACTTTAGTCAATTTAATTAATACTATTACTTGCTGAATAAAATATTAATTACAAACTCTTGCACCTTGACCAATGAATTTCAATGATTTTTCTATAATTTTCCAGTCATTCCATAAGGATTAAAAAAAAAATTCTTACCAACTCTTGCTGTGTGTCCCTCCAAGGCAAACAGCTTTTTGCCGGCAGTAGCATCCCAAATTTGTACAAAGCCTTTGTGTGTACCCACAGCGACAAGATTGCCCTATGAGAGAAGAACGGTCAATCCACAAAACCCCAGAAAGCAACTTCTGATAGTCCAAGTCATAAAGGTTAACTCACTCTCTCCGACCAGCCCACGGATGTAACTGAATCACCCTCCACTGATAGGTCACATAGTCGTGTTACCTGCAGACAAAGCAAAGAAAAAAAACACACAACTTAGTCCAATAGTTCACTGGGTATTTACTGACTCTAAATTTGCATAAACAGCCAATGTGTCTCATGCATACTTGACTGGTGCAGGCACTCCAAAGATAAACACAAGTCCCCAGTCCAACACTGAGCACATTTAAAGAGGACCAGTCCACTAAGTTGAGGTAGAAATCATCTTGTAGCTCTGGAGCATCTAGCACCTTAAAAGGAATCTTGGAAATTTTGCGTGTGGGTTTTCTTGGTGACCGCAGCAGCTTCTGACTATAAACAAAAACAATGCATGCAATTAAAACAATGCATTTTACTAATCAATCACATTGTTCAGGAGAAGACTCCGCTTACCTTTTGCTGCTAACAGGGGAGAGGGAATACGGGGAAACACTGTTATCATCGGGTGTGGATCTTTTGGCACTGAGTGAATACTGTACACACAAACACAAAGAAGACGCTGAAAACACAGATCCAAACACTCATGTGGCATCAAGTGAACAGATCAGCGGATAAGAGAGACTTACACTAAAGAGGCTCCTCCTCTCGGGTGTGGAGGGCTGTAGTCTTCTATCTTCTGTTTGAGGATCCAGGACCTTCTCAATCCCAGCACCAAGCAACTCATTCTTCAGCAGGGCAGAATACGCCAAGCCGTCCGCTGTCAGACAAACGACAGAATTTACACGAGTTGCACAACACAAGAGGGTTGAGTATCATATTTGAGAATGTGATCCTTCAAGAATGAGGTTCATTTAAAGTATAGTCTGTCTCTCTCTATAAAGAAGATACCATAACACCAATGCCTGATCAGCTTTATTAATGCAGACTACAGGTAAAATCAATGCAATCCTCTTCTCGCTCACCTTTGCCAGTATCTGTTGTTGCGTCTTTGGTTTTTTTATTCTGGCTTGGTGACTTTTCATTTTCCTGTAAACAGAGTAAATAAATATGCACTTGACACTTCACATTCCTTTGATTCAAATCAAATGGAAGCTAATTGGAAGCTCCATTACTAGTATTTTTAAAAAATATTTCACCCACATTTATTCTGTGGAAGTTGATGCTCCAGTTAGCTCCAGCTCGAGATGGTATGAACCTGTCACCATGCTTGCTTGGTGATGACAGCGGTGACTCAGGGGTGGGGGTCAGGTGACAGATCACATCTCTTACTTTCTGTATACAAAACAAGAAGGAATCAGACCAGATCAAATGAATAGTCGGAAATGGATCGTTTTAAAAACATTCAAACTGCACAGAAAAAAAAATGAATCCAATTTCAAGTCTGCAATATTCAAGATGACAGACTTACCATGGGACTGGTGTTGTCATTCTGGACGTTGATTTGCCGCAGTAACCTGCGCTCATAGTCCTGATCCATGGGTGTGATTCAGAAATCTGGGAATGTGGAGATCCAGGGGCAAGGTGCCTAAAGTGCATTCATGGAAACAACATAAAAACATGTTTAGAAACTATATGGGAGGAACATTATTTTATGAGAAGGTCACAACGATGCAACTATTGTTAAAGGTCTACACTTTTAGGTTGTCTGGTTAGCGAGGCAGAAGGCTGCAAGACTGCCGAAGATGCCATCGGTTCAATACCCCATAAACAGGTGTTAGAGAACAGCTGCTCAATCGTCAACTTCCAAACAACAGGAACATAGAGACAAGAATATGCTGGACTGCGATTCCCAGTTCATGACATTTTAATAAAGACCCAAAGTCTTAAGTGCAATCGTTTCGTGGCCTAAGCAAACAATGACATTTTTATTACGGGTTAAAGAAGTTAAATGCTTCTTTACTAACAGGAAACGTAAAGACAAAATATCAATATAATGTCAGAAAGCAATTACCCCACAGCTGCTCTCAGTCCTGAATGAAGAGATACTAGATTCCTTTGTCAACATGGCTAACTATCAACGTCTGTGTTCATTTATGGAAAAACATGTCAGCGATATATATCAGCTGACCCAAGGCTATCTAAATGTATACATTAATAAAACAACAGAAGATGTAGTATTGTCATGCACTGATTATTGGTGTTTCACAATGGATTACTGAGCAGCTAGTTAGGCTAATCTGACCCCACAAGTCATCGGACCTACCTTGACTACGATATTCGGTGAATTTATAATCTGATCAGCAGAACCTTATCCAAAACAAACGCATCGAGTGTCAACCTTGAAAAAATGAGAATATATTTGATAATGGATATAAAATACGCCGCGCCGATGTTGTTAGCAAATCGAAGCTGTTATCGATGGCACCGCAAGGGATCATGGGACTGAGTTAAACACTGACGTCACGACATTTGAAACTAAACAAAACAAAAACGTTGCTACGTTTTTAAAAGTGAAAAGATCAACTTCAATTTATTATTATTTTTATTTTTTTTGCACGGGAAAAAAGTAATATTGAGCATTTTGTTAAAAAGTGCATACTATATATTATGGAAAGTTTGTGAATTGTATTTTTACATTTAATTGTACTCATTTAAAAGTTTAAAAAGTACCATAAATACATAAATACTTGCATAAAAGTATACATATTTAATTATACTGAAGTGTTCTAAAGTAAAACACTTTTCTTAGCTTTTTTTAAATTGAACGTTAAAAACAAAAGACAGTAGTAATTTTCTCATTTTAGTATTTTGATGCAATATCTCATTAGGATAAAGAAAAACATTAATTTTATTTTTAAATCATTGGCAAAAGTTTAAGTCGTGATTACTGACATGTATTTTGTACTTTTAAGTCTCTAAAAATGTAATAATTGTCAAATCTATTTTTCCCATATAAATGTAATTGAGTAATAGTACACGTATTCAGTTTTGGTTTTAACAGAACTCAAGTAAAACACAAATTATAAGTATAGTAGTGAAGTACTATTACTCAAATACTTCTTGTTTATTTTATAATGCAAACTTATTTCCCTTATACAAAAAGAGGAAAGAGATCAGAGAAGAGATGCTAGGTAAATCAAACAGTAAATTCATAAAATTATATTATATTTATATTTTCCTTTTCCATTGGTCTACAACAACGTTTATTTTGATAAAGAAACGCGAAGAAGTATACAATTTTGGAAGATGTAGGAAAGACGAGGTGATTTTAAATAGATTCAATTGGGCCCGACTAAATTCATCACTAACAAATAGTACATATTAAAAGGTAAATTGATGTGCTTTTTGGGTATGACCGTACAGTAATATTAAAAGTGTCCGGAAATATAGAGAGAGAGAATAAATGAGAAAGAACTTAAATGGACTAATAAAGAAAAAAAGACATAAATTTGTATTGGAAAAAGGTTACGAGAAGGTAGTAATCACCGATAGTAATGAATATCTGTAGAAACAGTATTAAAGTAACTATTTGATAGTTAAATCAATAAATAAAGCAAAGAATCGGGGCACACCCACGCTGGGTTTTTTGGCATGGAGCTGAACACGCACGCCAGCCAGAAATACAGCCTTGGTGAGCCCGCAATAAAATAATTACATTAAAAACAAAAAAAACAAAAGAATTGAATATAGGGGGGACTACATCCTGTATGATACAAACTTTGGTGGCGGTATGTGCCTATGGTGCGGAATACGCCAAAAAATTCCAAAGAAGACTAAAACTAAACACAGCATGAACGGAATTTGCACTTTATGCCCTCATGGTCGCGTGTTTGTTTTGCCGGCTGTCCTTAATCACAAAAGAATACATTCCCGGTGTAGAGTGTTTATTACTACGCGTCGCACAAAATGCCACGTTCATACTTGAAAACAGACGAGGCGAGAGATGCTGCGGAGATGAAATATTTACTTGCATCCAAAATTAGGCGACGAAAAGAAGAAATTCATAACTACATACTAGACAGGCGAGCTGAAATTCACAAACGAATCATATATCGAAGGCATCTTTTCCTGAATTACCGGAGCACGAGTACGGTAAACAGTAGTTTCTGTATATGTTTGCTGCGCATTTCTAAGACATCTGTAAGACTTCCTTGAAATCACAATCATTGCCTCTGCAACAGTACGAGAATGTTGTGTGCATATTAGTCAAGTTACTTTTATTTATATAGCGCTTTATACAATACAGATGCTTTCAAAGCAGCGTCGCAGTAATGAACAGGAAAATAACAATCGGCGATGCAGACTAGTGTCAGTGCAGTTCAGTCAATACATAATAAGTATAAGAGATAATAATAAGAGAATAAATTCCTCATTGAATTTATGCCAGCCTGACTGGCAAAATAATTGCTCATTCATGCAGTAAGCTTTTTTTATGTTTGTTATGTTTTAGTTACCATCACCAAATGAAGAAGATCTGCAAAATCATGTCACAATCCCTGCAGACCCAGGTTGGTGGGAGAGAGTTGTGATGACTGAGTTTGGACCAGAAGACTGGCTTGACAAGTTCCACATCACAAGAGAAATCTTCCTCCTTCTGCATGCTAAACTCAAGCCCCAGCTCGAGCAAGTGTATATAGAACAAAGCGGACAGACCATTACACTGGAGAGATGTATTGCCATGGCCTTAATGCGTTTGTCCACCAGCACAGACTACTGCTTCTTAAGCGAACTCGGTGTGCCCATCCCCGCTGTGTGTCAGTGTGTACGAGAGGTGTGTGAAGCCATCATTTTGTTACTAAAACCCCTTTACATGCAGTTACCTGCAGATCATGAACTTGAAGAACAGGAAGAGCAGTTTCGTACTCTGTGGGGTTTTCCTCACTGCATTGGTGTCATCGACTCCCTTCACATCCCTGTTAAATCACCCTCCACGGACACCCAGGATTGCTGGAACCCGAGAGGATGGCACTCTGTGGTGCTTCAGGGTGTGGTAAATGCAAAAGGTAGTTTCTGGGACGTTTGTTCTGGTTTTACAGGCAGCACAGATGACACGACCATCTTGCAGAGCTCAGAGCTGTGGACTATGGCAGAAGAGGGAGGCTTCTGCTCTCAGCCACTCAAAGAACTCATGGGTCAACCGTTGGGATTTCTGCTGCTGGGGGATGCGGGTTATTCGCTTCAGACCTGGCTACTGAAATGCTATCCTTCATCGCCAAATCTAACACCGCAACGGCAAACCTTCAATGTCCAGCTGAACCGCGGCATTAAAGTAATTGAAAATGCCTTCCAGCGCCTTAAAGCACGATGGCAGTGTCTGCACAACAGAAATGACAGCAACATAGACTTGGTGTCCAAGATGGCTGTAGCTTGCTGTATCTTGCACAATATCTGTAACATGCATAACAGTCCGTTTAAAGAGGAGTGGGTTAAAGCACTCAGTCAGAATGAATGTCCACAGCCCACAGATGTGCCTACGGTCTACATAGATGATCCGAATGCAGAGGCAGTTCGTTCCCTGCTCTGTAGCTACTTTGAGCAACAACAGCAGAGCAAAACACTAGATCAGTCTCCAACAAGCAGCCCGGTTTTGTCTGTACCTGAGCCACCTCAAGTGGACAATGCTGGAACAGCATAGCTTGTGTATAGACTGATCATTTTATTAGCCTGTTTATAGTCAGTTTATAGCTGCCATTTAATATGTTACAAAAGTAAGCATGGCTAAGCAGGCAGAAAGTGTGTAAATTGATTGTATTTAAATCCCAGTCTTATATTTTATGACTCTAAGATGATCTGTTTTATTAACTTTTTTAAATGAGTGACTTTTAATATGACTTTTAAATCACTTGATACGTTTTATTTGGCGTCTAATCTATCAATATTGTAAACAGTGGATCTATATAACGTTCAAAGTGATTTGTTTGTGTTGGTTGAAATAAACAAAAATACTTACGGCAATTCAATGCTTGTTTGAAATTTTGGAGAATTAGGTAAACCCAGAAGGCATAATTTATTCATGTCACATTGTTATAAACCTATGTGACTTATTTTTTTCATCCTTGGAACACAAAAGATATTAAATGTCCTGTATTATTAAATGTGATGCACTGTGTGTATCAATCCACATTGACTTTCCTAGAATTTGAAAGTGCTGTCTCCAAATTTTCAAAATTTCTCATCACATGTAAAAGAATACAGCCTTACCAGGTTGAAACAATGTAAATCAGTGACTCTCAACCAGGAGGCCATGACCAATTAGGAGGCAATATTGTCATTATAACTAATTAATTACCTATTATTATTAATTAATCTAAATTAACAAAAAAAATCATAGTTCTTTTTCCTTCAATAACTATTGGTTATTCTGAGTTACAAATAGTTCTTTAAACCTGTGATTAATTTACAGCTTCAATGCTTCCTGTCTCTGTTAAAAATTGGGGGCATTACAGTTAAAAAGGTTGATAACCATGTAGCTTGTTTACAAATTTTAGAGTGGTTCCCCTCCAATCCAGTAGGTGGCGATGGACTAATGCGAGTAATTTCAACTCTCACCACTGGATTCCACAAGTGAAACAGTTCCTTTTTGAGTGGACGGCATGGGGAGGTTGATGGAGAGCGCCTTGTCATGAGCGAAAAACACATCTCCGCTTGTAGTAAGTTCAGAATACAAATAATTCAGCGATTGTAACGAATCAGATTGTGAACTCGGTTAGCTAAAATATCTTTAAACCCGTCATTCTGCCGGCTGCATAACACGCTTGCACACAGCTGGCAGAGTGAGGCCTGGGTAATGTTCTGCGGACACAGATGGCAATGTTCAGGCCTTTTCCTTCATAGTGTAACCCTGTAACTTTTCATTGAACCGGTTCTCAAAACCAGTTAACGATTCGTTCACGAACCGTCTCTTTTTGGGTAATTTGGCAATTAATTTTAATCTTGTTTATTGTAAATGCATATTGTTCTCTACATTCCAAAATGTCATTCTTGAAAATAAAAAGCACATCGAATACGTTCTAATTGTCTGTTAATATAGGCTTCTAAATTCTTTCAAAAACTCTTGAGTAAGTCAGGATCTCATCATGACGTAAAAGAATGCCTCTGAATTGGTTTTGAAAGAACAGATTCGCAGAAACGAGTCAGACTACAAATAGATAAATGGGATATGTCCCCGTTTAAATAGTAGACAGACAAACAGTAAGTCCTAAAGATTCATTTTGTTTACAAGCTCAAGAATGCTGTCTAAGTAGGTAGTTCACAAGGTTTTTAATCATCATATGAGTCCTGACATTTCATTACTACTACAGAGTCTATTATTACTAAGCAGGGTTGAACTTTTGTTGTTTTTAAATGCAGGTTCTGTATATATGCTGCTCTCTGGAGTACTCTCTTTAACCTGTGCATTAAGGACATCATCCTGATACTGAAAGCTTCCTCATGGCAAATGATGCAGATATAGCAGTGGTGGGGAGGATTCTCGTCAACCCAAAGCAGGACCTGACAACGCGCTTTAGAGCACTTTTTACTCTCCGCAACCTTGGTGGACCAGAGGCCATTAAATGGATCAGTGACGCTTTTGTGGATGAATCTGCACTTCTGAAGCATGAGCTGGCATACTGCCTCGGCCAAATGCAAGACGAGCGGGCCGTTCCTATCCTAGAGACGGTCCTGAAAGACACTAATCAAGAACCAATGGTCAGACATGAAGCAGGTGAAACTTACAAAGTCATATTCTTCCTTTCTTTCCTTTTTAAAAAAAAAAATTTAATATTCAGTGTTTTTATTATAATTTAAATTCTAGGAGAAGCATTGGGAGCCATTGGAAATCCCAAAGTCTTAGATTTATTGAAGAAATATGCAGAAGATCCAGTAATTGAGGTACCGTCAACCCATATCACCAATCTATTCACCATTCCTTGTTACACTAACGCAGGAATGCCCTGCTGTGCATTTTGATTATGCCCCAAGTTTAGATTTTACAGTAATTCTCTTTTCATAAAGGTGGCAGAAACATGTCAGCTGGCAGTCCGGAGGCTGGAGTGGCTCATGAATGGTGGGGAAAAGACAGCAGAGGGGACAGATGAGAACCCCTACTGCTCTGTAGACCCCGCGCCCCCTGCCGCAAGAAAAAGTGTCCCAGAACTGAGGGCGCAGCTCTTAGATGAAAGCCTGTCGCTGTTTGACCGCTATAGAGCTATGTTTGCACTGAGGAATCTTGGGACTGAAGAGGCTGTTCTGGCTCTTGGAGATGGTGAGAAAGATGCAGTGCTAGGTCACATCAAAAATGTTGAAGTTGAACTTTGTAAATAACAGTGTTTACAAGTTTGGGCTTGGTAAGATTTTTGCTCACCAAGGGTGCATTTACTCAAAAATCAAATAAAAACAGTAATATTGTGAAATATTATTACAATTTAAAATAGCTGTGTTCTATTTCAATATATTTTAAAATGTAATTTACTCCTGTGATGGCAAAGCTGAATTTTCATGAATTTACTCCAGTCTTCAGTGTCACATGATCCTTCAGAAATCATTCTAATATGCTGATTTGGTGCTCAAGAAACATTTCCTATTAGTATCAATGTTGAAAACAGTTGTGTTGCCAAATATTTTTGTGGTGACATTTCTTCAGGACTTTTTGGAATGGAAATCTTTTGTAACCTTACAAATTTAAAGTCATGTTTTAATCAATTTAATGCATCCTTGCTGAATAAAAGTATTATTTTCTTTCTTTTAGGTCTTCAGTGCAGCAGTGCTTTGTTCCGCCATGAGATCGGCTACGTCTTGGGTCAGATCCAACACGAGGCCAGCATCCCTCAGCTGCAGGCAGCTTTGGAGAAAACAGATGAGAACGCCATGGTCAGGCATGAGTGTGCAGAGGCGCTGGGCTCCATCGGGAAGGAGACGTGCTTACAGATCTTAGAGCGCTACAGGAAGGACCAGGAGCGGGTGGTGAAGGAGAGCTGTGAGGTGGCACTGGACATGCTGGAGTATGAGAACAGCTTGCAGTTCCAATATGCAGACGGACTGCTCAGACTGCGAAGCGCTTAGTGAAACACATTTCCTAAAACATGTTAATGTTACACAGCTGATCCATATTTCAAACTCAAGTTAAAGCATTTTGAATGCTTGAATATTTAATAAAAAACATTTTTGCAGATCTCTCTTGAAAAAAACAGAAAACGTTTACATAATAAAAGCATTTATTTGACCACATATACGTATGTCTTATTCTGCCTGTAAACTCTTAACATTTTGCGTCATGAATATTTGAGATGTTTCTAATCTTCAGTAAAGTCTCAGTAAAGTGTGACTCATGTTAAATACTCCATGCATGAGCAGAGGTGATTAGCAGAGCTAAGAGCACGTCTGAGATCTATAACAGTACGTTCTGCCTAACTAAGCCACACAGCAGTCTATCTCATTCAATAAGATTCATCTTTAAAGAACCGAAATGAGAAGCATTGCACTCTGATTACTCTTGTATATCTATATAATCAATTTTATATCTGTATAATGTACAAATATAATAATAAACCTGGAATGTCGTGCTCAGCAAAGGCTCTGAGGATTTTTAAGCCTCATTTGAGTTTGGGGGAGGAGAGACAACCACGTACTGAAGAAAAGGCTGGACCAAACCGCAGAAAAAGGCTAAAAGTAACAGAAAGCACAGAAATGCTGTAAACGGCAGTCAGGGAAAAACTTGCAAACATGCTACACCCCTTTATGATTGGTATTGTCACAATACCTCCATCACCATTGCATACTGGATATTCATTCTGACAGAAGCCTTTCACAAGAAGACGGACGATGAAGCCAAAAAAGACGACCATGCTTAGCCAACCCTGCATATAATTACATGTGGGGAAGGTTAGAGTAGGATCTTCTTTTATGCCTTAAATGTTTATTTAATTATTAATAATATAGAAAACTTGGGGGGGGGTGGGGGGGGAGATCTTGCCATCTGAATAATCTGACCTGAGCAAATATTCCATGACTCCAACTCTCGAGGATCTGGTTTACTTTCAGGTAACATAAAATGTTTATTTTTTATTTAGGGGATTGAAGGGGGGGGGGGACTTACGACATAAGAGACTTACCGGCTTCAACTTTTGAAGTGTAGCATGAAGCAATAACATGTTTTCCAAAACTGTTAGAGGTGATTTAATGTCTTTTCCAAAAAAAAAAACATTTTTATTGTTTCCTAAATTATTTATTGTTTTTTTTGGAAAAGACATTAAATCACCTCTAACAGTTTTGGAAATTCAGATTAATTGTTTTTTTTAGATTATTTTAATTTTAGATTAAGTATTCCATTAAGAACATATATTTTTCTCAAAATTATTGTAAATAAACCACAGATTCCATTGTGACTGCTATTAAAAGGTCAACTGTAAAGGTCAACACATGTTAATTGAACTATGTATTTTCCTAGGCCTGTTCAATAGCTTGTGTGTAGTCTAAATTTGATGGTATGTGTATATACAGTAATAAACCTACCCTGACTTGGTGGAATAAAACATCTCGACAACTAGCCCCTTATAATTTTCACAATCTATGTAACATGGATGGAGAAAGGATTAGAGATGCGCAGGAGATGAATAATATATCAGATTTGACTCATAGAGGATCAGATCTGTCTGAATCACTGACTCAACCACACAAAAGCTCTTCCTCTGAGAGAGTTTGTGCAGCATCAGCCTCTGGAAGGACAACACCACAGCTGAAATTAGACATGCATCCCCTATTGATCGGCATAGTGACAGCCAACACAAGTTTGACTATTGTCTACTGGAACTTTCTTCTGTCTCAGGTTTTCTGCAAGAAGATCAAAGATGCTCCACCACCTGAGGAAATTCCCGTCTGAGTAAGTATTAATGTTATACGAGTCATTGGACTATTACTCTAACAAGATATAATTTGCTGAATCCTGCAAACAGTTTCAGCACCAAGTCTCATTACTGTACTATTTATGTCTTAGATTTTATTTTATTAGTTACTTTGACAGTAAGGAATTTCATGATTTAATTGATTGAAGGTTGTAAGAAAAAGGAATTTGGGGGGTGGGGGAGAGAAACAAAAGTCTAAATGAAAAGAACAAACACTTCTAATTTTCACAAATCTCAAAAACTGCCATTAAAATACACTACCATTCAAAACTTTGTTGTCAGTAAGAGTTTTATTTAACAAGGACACATAAAATCGAAAGTGACAGTAAAGACATTTATAATGTACAAAATATTTCTATTCCATATAATTGTTCTTTTAAACCTTCTATTCATCAAAGAATCCTGATTGTTTTGTTTTTTTAATCAGCACAACCATTTTGAACACGGATAACGCAAAATGTTTCTTGAGCACCAAATCAGCATTTTTAATGATTTCTAAAGGATCATGTGACACTGAAGACTGGAGTAATGGCTTTCATTAAGAACTTTGAGTCACAACTGACAACAATTAAGGCTAAAACCTTTCACTGACAGAAAGATGATTACACAGTCTTATGTGTCTGTAAAATTCTCTTTCTGATCTATCTGATAGTTGACTTGCTGAGCATTTTTTGTGTATCATTCGTTCAAACTAGTCTTCAGTTGAGCATATTTATTTATTTAGTTTTTTTGCTCCACCCCCTGCTTTAGCTCAGATGTTGTTTTATCAGTCTATTCTCATACATTGGAAATAAAACCAACTGGAATAATTATGGCACAGTATACATTTTCTGTTTTAGTATAACCTATACTTGGTGTATAATGTCATTTTAAACCCTTTAAAAACACACCCACTCCCTCTAGAAAGTGAACAGGAGCATCTCAGACAGGATTAGGTGGATTACAGCTAACCCTTGATTAATAGCTTTCACCTTCATGAAAGACAGCTGTCATTACCAGCAATGGAATATCAGAGTCAGCGAGATGTCAGACAAAGGATTAAGCCTGGGATTAAGAGAATCATATCAGGCAACTTCAGAGCACATTCACTGGCCTTTAGCACAGAATAATGAACTCTTAATTTATATATCTACATTTGAAAACATTAAATTTCCTTTTACACACAGGTTGAGGCTTTGGTCGTGACCCTGGGGATGAAGAGAAAGAAGAAGAACCACCAAAATCCATCTTTGGGAAAGTAGGGATGAAGGAGAGAAAATAAGAACAAAGGAGGAACAGACTGCCATTTGACCCAGAAGTGGACGGATAGAAATTGTTGCCAGATTTTAAAAATTCTCTGTCATTTGACTACTCACGAGTCGTTTTTTTTGTTAATTTTTTAAAAAAAAAGGTGTCACTGAATAGATTTATGAACAACCCTCTCTCTCTCTTTCATCCATTAGTCCATCTCCACAAGCCCCAAACCCCCCGCCCCAAAATCTATCTTTCTTTGTCAGTGCTGCTCATTTCCACCTGTTCTAAGTTACCAAAAAATACAAAGCTTATGTGTTTGAAGTCTGTAGGCGGGAGATGTTTTTTATTTGTATTTTCGTGTTCGTTTCACAATATTTAGCAAATAGCTACACAGGTTTTGTTAAAATCTATCTGTCGTACTCTTCTATATGTGTCTCATTCCCTCATTAATAAATGAATACAACATAGAGCGCTGGGTTGTTTACATGGCAATTGTTATCTTGTACTTTCTTGTACTTTCTGATCCGGATTAGCATGAGTTGGCATAAACCATCTGGTTTATGATGGTCCTTTGCTGGTTTAAACTGGTCCTTTGCTGGTTTAAGTTGGTTTATGCTGGTCCTTTTGCTGGTTTATGCTGATCATGTGCTGGCAAAGGACCAGCATAAACCAGCAAAAGGACCAGCATAAACCAGCAAAGGACCAGCTTAAACCAGCAAAGGACCAGCATAAACCAGCAAAGGACCAGCTTAAACCAGCATCCCAGCGTCAAAACATACCTAACCAGCATATGCTGGTTTTTTCAACAGGGGTGGCCATGTGTTTTGCGGATATGTCCAGTTGTTACATTAAGAAGTTGCTGCTACATGATCTAACTTTGGTTGGTGTATTGTAATGAAGTCAGGACATTCAGGGATTTAAGTCTGTTTTAATTTCACAGAAAACTATGTTTAAGAAATTTAGGCCTGAACTGAATCTGAACTGAATATCATGACAAAGTTACAGAGTTTTCATTGACGTCACTGGTTACGTTGCACTTTAAAATACGCCAACAGGAGTTGAGAGGGAGTCACCTAATAGAAAAAGGCTAAATCCAGGCTCAAGGCTTCTCCTTACGCCACGAAGCACATTAGCTTGATTGTCTTCTACAGTCAAAGTATCAGGTCTGAGGGAAGTCCTGTCACAGCCACTAAAGAAGAAACAGCCAATCAGGGAAACCATCATTCTATGACATACTTTGTTGTGATTCTGTGAATATGCAGCGAAAAGAAAGAAGTCTAATGAGCATTCAGCATCAGAGATAGAGAGAGGAGGAGGGCGAGACATGACGGGTGTCTGTCAATGAGGAAAAAAGCTTTGCAGGGTATGTACATAACATATTATCTTATTATCTGACCATAAACATAGCTAACTTATTCTGACTTTCAGATATAATGTATCTAACCCTACCTCTAATCACTAGCTCATCTCTAATCTTAACCGACCTAAAATAATAAATAAAGACATAAATATAGACAATAGAAATGGTTACATTTAAAACATTCTATATATAGCCTATACTCTATACTACCATTCAGAAGCAATTCAAGTAATAGTAATAAAAGTTATTTGAATTAAACTGATCAAAAGTGACATTTATAATGTTTGAACTTTCTATTCAACAGGATGTTTTTTTTGATAATAGCAAGAACTGCTTTTTGAGCACCAAATCAGCATTTTAGAAAGACTTCTGAAGAATCATGTGACACTGAAGGCTGGAGTAATGGGCTGCTGAAAATTCAGCTTTACCATCACAGGAATACATTACATTTTAAAATATACTAAAATAATAAAAAAGAGTTGACAGTTAAATTGTGATAATATTTGACATTACCTGTTTTACTGTATTTTTAATCAAATAAAGGCAGGCCTGGTGAACATAGAGATTTATTTCTACAACATTCAAAACAAAAATAAATTGTATCAACAAATTATACATTATTTTCAATAAATGTTTACTTTTTGTTTTCATACAGATCAACAGGAAATGTATGAAAACTGACAAGCTGTTGTTAAGTGGTTAGACTCAAAGACGAAGTGGAGTAAACAACGATACTTATGGATTTAGACAAAAACAATAAAAGTCTTGATGAGGACTTTTTCAAGGACTACAAACCCACAGAAAATGATCCGCTCACTCTACCCAAGCATGTCATTTATAGCATAGGAGTCACCCTTTTCGCCATCATAAGACACCTCATCCAAGATCTCATTCATGATCTGGCAGGTATGTAACAAGATACCTTACAAATGTCCATGCTGTCTTTCAAGTACAAACAGGGGCGCCGCTAGCAATTTTGGGCCCTATGAAAGAATATGAGGTTGGGCCCCCTACCGCACCAAACATACAAGCCAACCTAGTTATCCAAAATCTTTGTCTGCAAATTACATAATATGACATTGAACTACTTTGCTATGGGTTTTGGACCACTATGGTATCAGTTATTAGTATAATTTATATAAAATATAAATATATTTTATCTGGGGCTTGATGTTGAAGGGCGGGCCGCGGTGGGGGATTTTAAACAAAATCCTAATATTAAACAGCCAAAACACTTATAGATGAACATACAAATGAATGAAGACAGCATTATATAAGAATGAATATATTTGTGCTTTTGTGATTTTAGCTCAATAATATTTTTTCTTTAATATTTGTATTTTAAGGGGATTTTACTAAATATTAACCTCTAAATTATGCACCATTTATCATCTGCAATATCAGAGTAGTGGTACCCTCTAGTGGCTGGAATATCAATATCACTCTTTATTACGATCAAGGTCCAAAAAAAAAAAAACAGGGGAAAAAAAAAAGGGAAAAGGGAAAACAAAGACAAGTAGGACACACAGTATACCAAAACCCAAGCATTTTCTACCACCCACAATAAAAAACAAGTGACAAAAATACAACAATACCAATGTCTCCACAGCTTTGACTGATACCGTGTAGTACTAACCCTTATATTTGATTTAATTTTTTTTTGATTCTCATTTTTTTAAGCATTTAGCCGGCAAATAAATCTATACGTAAGATTTCGTAACAGTGCTTTAAAAGTGATTACTCTTGCACTCACAAACATTTCACTTGCACTATGCCATCTAGGTCTTTTTAGTAAAATTCTCATTGCATCATTATAAGCTTGCAGCTTCTGTAAACTAGATGTTCTATAGTTGAACCACAGATGAGCAGTATAAAGTGTTGTACAATATGCTTTAAAAAAGTGACACCTTCACCTCATCTGAACAGAAACTAAACTTACGTAAAAGTATATTCGCCTGCATATACATCATACGGCGTTGCCTTTCAATATCCTCATCGTCTGTCATGCGTTCAGTGATGAAATGTCCATTTTACTTTAGCACACACAGTGAGACTCCTATTAGACAACTTGAAAACTGGAAATGTTATACTTTTATCCTCCTTAGTTCTGCAAATCATAACCACACTCTTATCAGGATTATATAAAATATCATGTTCAAGACCATAATCAGAACACATAGTTAAAAGCTGTTGAAGACCAGCACTGCTAGGACTAAACACCACAAGATCATCTGCATACATGCATAATATGATTCACTAGAATATTCCCAATCATACACCCAGTTTTACAAGCGTTCAAACATTCAGATAGATCATCCATGTAAAGATTAAACAGAATTGGGGACAAAATCCCTTGTCTCACGCCATTACTAACCCCAAAAGGGGCAAAGACTTTATTGCCCCATTTTACTCGCATCATCTGGTGGGCATACCAATAAGCCAGGATTCTCACAATGTATTCTGGCACCCCTCTTTGTCTCATTTAAAAAAATAACTTCGCATGGTTAACCCGATCAAAAGCTTTAGATGCATCAATGAAGCACAAAGACTGATGAGTTTTTATCTCTATGCTTGTTCACTATTTCCTTTAATGCATAGATGCAAAGATCAGTACCATGGTTAGCCTTAAATCCAAACTGATTGTCTGTAGAATTAATAAACACATTTATTAATTATTTTTATCCAGCAAGATTTTTTCCAACACTTTAGACAGGATACTAGCTAAAGCTATAGGTCTATAATTATCTAAATTACCTACCATTCCAGCTTTGTTCTTAATAACTGGCACTAACAGAACAGACAACATTGAATCTGGTAACACACCATGAATCAAAAGGCCAGTAAAACAGACAGCTAATAAAGGGGATATCCTCTTACTTCCATATTTAAGATGTTCAGCAGGAATATTATCTAGGCCACTAGCTTTATTTTGAGGCAATTTACTAATAGCATGATCCACCTCACGTGACATAATCACTATTGGATCATTAACTTGAATATCATCCACATTATACAATTCATTTTGGATGCAATTAAAACGACTACAATAATGCTGTCTCCATAATTCTGCAATATTCTCTGCCCCAGAAACTCCATCTAAGGTACAAGGAAGTGATACTCTGCATCTATTAAAAGTTCTGACTTCTTTCCAAAAATCTGTGATATTATGATTTAGCAGCTTCATAGCCATAGAATCAGTCCTTAAGGTTTGCTCATTTTTACAGATAAAACGAATAGCATACTTATATCTTGCATTTGTAAACTTCTTATAATCAAGCTCAGGCCCTTGATATAACCCATAATTTAAAAGCTTCCCAGGCTTCGGCCTGATATTCAGCTACATATTTACTCCAGCCAGGCCTAGTCTTATTCATTATACCCTTCGATTTAAAAAATGGCTTACTACAACCATGCAGGGCATTAACTATATCATTATACATTGAGCAGATATCCCTCTGATGATTTGCATCTTTACAGTTAACATCACTACACATCATTGCATCCCTAGGTAAGTTAATATTACTCAGACATCTATCTGTATTTACATAATAGACTAAAAGGTCCTCCTTTGTAAGTGCTGACCAATCCATTTTTGCAACATTAGTATTGTTCTCATTGTTAGACATCTCTATGAAATACTCAACATTTATCACCATAGACACAGGTATGTGATCAGTTGTTACTGTATCATATATGATACTCATACCCCTCAGCGAGGCATGTGCATCTGCTGTACTAATGGTCCAACCATGATGTTGTGTTCCAAGCCTCACTAAAACCATAGTATACCCCTTCTCGCTATCTACAGGGCGGGAAGAACACTTTCACTTGACAAAATTAGATTATTATCTTGGCAAAAAAACTGACAAATGGACTGGGAAAAATAATGATTCTATATTGCCCATATTGAGCCAATATCACTTCTCGTACTCGGAGGCGATAACGGCTCTATATCAGCATGCTGGTGATTTAGGTCCAGAGGCAATTCACAGCCGTGATAATAGGAGCGGTTATCGCTTCGATTACGAGAGTGATATTGCGTGTATACAAAAAACGTTTCGACGGAAAAAAAAAAAAAACATGTGTGGTAAGTTAAACAAGTAAACAACGGAAGTGCCTAATAAAAAACCCTCTTTTGTGCGGAACGACTTCCTTTCCGCCACGGATTCAAAGCGAAACGTTGACAGTTAAAAAACATAGGGTCCTTTTAGAATTTCGTATCAAGGGCATGTGCGCTTCAGTTAGTTATTAGTGAGAAAAAGAAAAATAATTGGAGGTAAAATGAGAGAAACAAGGCGGCAAGACGTTTGGCATCCACATGAGCAGGAGAGAGGGGAGACGCAAAGCTAGAAGTTTCATCTTATATTAACTAAGTACTCACAGTTTAGCTCCGGTGAAATAATAATAATATAAAAAAAAAAAAATAGGACCCGGCTAGGAAAAACAAGCGAAAGTGTAAGGCCCGGGCAAGGGTGATACAAAATTGTGAAAGGGCGTTCCTGTAGCATACCAGTACAATTTCTTACGGTTCTTAAACAATAAGATTTGAGAACTAGAATGAACTGTTGTATAAATATAAATACATATAACCCTTTGCTGCAGTGTGAGAACTTAAGACATAAAGCATGTTACTTGTATCAGGTTATTCATTGATATATTTTCAGACATTATTAAAGACTACATTTAGTTCAAATTTAAATTTAAATGTTGATTTGAAGTGTCAGTTATTAAATCTGGACAGAGAAAGCATTTTGTTTGGCTACTCATACTAGCTACAGCGTGATCAGTCACACGAACGTCATCAGAATAAATATTGGCTCAGTGTGACCAGGGCAATATGTTAAAACATAGAATTGAGTGTTTACATACCATGAACAGGGACGTTCTGTGGTTGAGATGTGTATCCTATTTGCAACGGGTAAACTGAGATTCCAGTAGCATTACTGTCTGGCATGATAAAAAGGCTATAGCAAGCACAGTGCTTCGAACCATGGTGTTGAGCATTATCAAATTTAGAAGCTACAATGCATAGTTTTCTGTCACGTGACTGGCTCGAAGACCTGTTGGGCAAAACATCCATAGAATTGCAGCAAAAGCTTGTCAGCTTTTTGTTTCAGCCTCGTGCTCCATCCTCCATTCAATCAGATGTTAGCGGCAGCTAGCATGAAATAAATACTAGACTTTTCTCCTCTGAATGCTAACACTAATGTATCTTTTTAAAACTAACACCCAATAATCTATTGTGTCAACTATGTACATACAGGTTGTTCTTCCTTTTCTTCTAAAAGACCTCATGAAATAGTTTGGCACATTTCTGTCCATTATTGAAATACTTCCTTTTGAAACAGGAAGTTGGGATGTATCAAATGGAAGATGGATAGAAGACAATTTGCTAGTCAGCAGCATGTGGTCTCAGGGGGCAGGAAATGATCATTCCAGAGAGAATTTGATTGGACAAAAATTTTGCAAGATGAGTCATCGTTATCTTTCCTCTGTTTTGCCCATTAGAGAAAGACTGTCATTTTTTTAAATGTGTATATCTGCTCAAAGTGAAATTTATGAGAGCAGTAGCATATAGCACACATACAAACACAAATGGTCTAAATATTACAACAAAACTCTAATTTTGAATAAATTAAGTGTTTTATATATTTTTTATTGATTTTTTGGACATACTGTTGCACTATATCTAGTTCTTTTGTGAAATATCAATAGCCAGGTTTTTGTGTCTGTGAGCCCTTACAGTAGTTTAGACTGGCATGACCTTCAGTTCTGTGCCAGCCTGGAAAGTAAATCTTTTGTCTTTACAGCATAACAGCAGGTAACATCTTCAGTGGGAGATTGTGTACGAATAATCATACACACTTACTCTCTGAATGACACGCTGGGATCTCTAATCTCTCTAATGGATTTTGTAACGTTGGGACAGGCGCGGATTGGACATCTGGCAATTCTGGAAAATGCCAGAGCGGACCGGACAATTTTTGTTAATGTGGGCCGGTTCAGATTTTTTTCAAAATAATTATATTAAAATTAAAATAGTTTTTAACGGGAGACAACCAGGCATAGGACGGGTTTTTACGCTTGCCAACAATTTCTCTATGGTTTATATAATAATAAGATTAATAAATAAATAAAATGGTAAGCATTTTGGGGGCCCAGTCGGCCACCTCCTGGTTCCGAGATCAGTCAAATCAATCAAGCGCGTCATCAGAGGAATTTTAGCAAACACAAAGCTAATTCTCCCGTAAAAGCTAAGAATAAATGACCGTAATTAAAAATTAAAAAAAAAGAAAAAGAAACAGGCGGTGCAGGAAGAAAAAAAACTTTGAGAGGGGGGGAGAGAAAAAAAAGGCTTAAGTCCGACGCTGCTAAAATGGCGTAAAAATTAACCTCAAAATCTTTTCAAAAGGTTTAAATTCGGGCTTGCCTGCAGCGGTTGGAGAACAGATAGTGCCGCAGGAGGGTAAGAAGGAAAGGGGGGGAAAGGGAAAACACAAAAAAATCAGCTAGCACAATCATTTTCCACACTTAACTTGTTGCCAGTGTTTAGCCTCCTGTTTTTTTTTTGACCGTAAGCCTACATTGTATTAAACAGTTGTTAAGGCTTAGGTTCGTGTAGAACCCCAGTTATATTTTAAAATGACCATGGCTCGTGATAATGGTTAATCACAGTGTTAATGGAGGTTGTTACTGAATGCATGAACTGAGAAAAATATCAGAAGATATTAAAGTGGGGATTTCGGGTCAAAAACTGATGTGAAGCTTTTACTTGCAAATATAGTCTAACACATTTCAAAAAAAAAACATATCGCAAATAGCCATAGTTTACTGTTAGACATTGGTGTAGTGAAACTTAACTTTGAATATGTTAGATAAGGTTCATATATTAAAAATGGAAAACCCTTGAGCAGCATACAGTACATAAGTTTTTACAGTTATGCAAATTAAAATCCTTTGGTAGGGTGGAACTGCGAGTCCAAGTGGTCACTGGAGGGTTAGGAAGACACAAAAAAATGCACATGCAGCACATTACTAGAAAAACGCTTCAGCATACTTTCAATCACCAACTAATGTGTATATCAAAACAGGATTTACTGCTGCTACTATTTATATTTTTTGCTATATATTCTATTCCCTTTTTTTGCTATTATTACTTGTTTGTATTCATGTGTATTCTAATGTTGAGAGCAATCAGTGAGAAAATATTTTGCTGTAATATTTAAGTCCTATATTGTGTTCATTAACTAGGATGTTGCTGGAATCAGTGCAGCTAGAGACCCCTGGTCTTTCAACACCAGTGATGTGAGGAAGGATGTGACAGTAGGCCAGGGCAAGAGGGACAGCGGGGGAGGAGGTGTGGTAGAGGTAGGGAAAAAAAAAACAAACAGTGGGACCAGGACATGGACAACAAAGAACAACATACTGTAGAGAATGACAGTAACAGCAGACAAATGGCATAAACAGACAGCACAGACTCTACAACATCCTCAGATTATTTTTCTTTTGTTTTTACAGTATGTGTACATTTGTTATAAAAACAAATTATGTGCTCTTTAAAAATTATTAAGCATTGTTTGCCAGACACATACATTAAATGTTTAAATATCTGTTATGGTACTGCTTATATTATTTCACCATCTGTACACAAATGTAAGTAGTGAATGTGTGTGTCCGTGGGTGGGGCTGTGTCGGTGTGGTAATGTGGGCCGGTGTGGCTACAGTGCCAGGGCTGAATTTTTGTCCCAGTCCGCCCCTGCTTTGGACACCAAGAATCCTTCACATATTTACAGACAACTGAGAGGAACGCAGCAGTGCATGCAGACTGGAAATTCATCATGTTTCATCTACAGAATATCGTTGCCTTCATAATACTCTTTGCCTCCATTTGTCAGGCTCAAGCTGGTGAGTGATTTGTCATTTTTGCTTTCCTTTCTCCCCTAGCAGCACCATTATTGTACATTTCAGTATTGTACATTTCAATGTACTAGTTTTTCTTCTGCTTTTTCTTACTAAATTTGACCTCCTTGAATTGATTTAATATATAAAAGTTTTATAACCTTTATGTGATACAATGTTATACTCAAGGTGGTCAACGGGCATCATCAGATACAGCTAAAGTCACATTACAGCCGTGGCTGGTGGGACTGACAGCCGTTGTTGTTTTTCTCTTCATTGTCTTCGTCCTCCTCATCATGCAAAGACTCTTTTTCAAGAAAGACAAGTGAGTACTGACCTGAAATGTTTCAGGACAATATATGCTGTACTTTACATCATGATAATAAAATCTACATAGATCATAAAATACCTGATTCTTCTTTTTTACATAACTTTTACAGTACAGTGAATTTTATTTAATGCTTGAAATGCTTGATACACATTTTAGAGGTTCGAAACAGCAGTAATACTTCTAGTTAAAGATCGTTTGATTAGTCTTGATGGTGATGAGGAGTTTATGGTTCTTGAAACAATTACTGACATTTTATGACTTCGAGATACTGTCAAGGCCACGCTCAGACACCTGACATTCAAGATCAGCCAAGACACACCTAAAGACATAATGAACAAATACATATCACATGTTTAAACATTAATGTAACGCATATATTTTGACAATATATTTTATTGTATACAATATATACACACTACTGTTCAAATGTTTGGGTCAGTAAGATTTCTAAGAAAGTAATACTAATGATACTAATAATATTAATGTATAATGTTACAAAAGATTTCTATTTCAAATAAATGCTTTTGAACTTTCTATTCATCATAATAATCTTGAAAATAGTCAATCTATTTGTCAACACAGGAATAAATTAAATTTTAAAATATATTAAAATAGAAAAACGTTTTTTTAATTAAATTAAAAATGTGTACAAATAATTACTGGGTTTTTTTTTACGAATTGCTGATAACTAATAAAATTGCAAACAAAAACCCTTGTGAAGCTAAAGAGACCCCCCCCTGAAAAAAATAATCTTGTCAACCCCAAACTTTTGAACAGTAGTGTGCACAAGATACTTTTGCCAGTTTTAAAGTGCTTTCTACTTTGAATGCATGATCAATTAATAAATGATTAAACTTAAACTTATCGATTTACCACCCCATCCCATTATTGAGTTAGTATGAGTTTTATTAATATTAAACTGTTCATCTGTCTATTAAACTGTCTATTATCTCCCCTTGCAGAGATAAGCTGGAAGAAAAGGATGAAGTGCCTGCATTTTATGACAACAAAGCAGCTGATTTGGAGGCAAATGAGGAGACCAAGCAGACCAGTTTCTAATGAGAAGAACAGATGATCACAGTCCTGCCGCACACAAGTCTTTCTCTCTGGAAATTATGCCACAACTTAGCACATTCTAATATAATTATATATTATGTAATGTATCAATATATCATTTTAACTTATGAATTTTAGTCTAAGTTTTGTTTTTATGTCTTCATAAGTGTTGTTCCTCACATCATCCACCAGACGGAGCAGCCTTTACCTAGTCGCAGCTTTAACCTAAAGTTAAAATAAAATACATTTAAAAAGTATAAAGTAGTGCTCTCTATTTTTTTATTATTACTATTTATTTATTTTTTGGCATATTCTCAATATACGTTTTACTACTTTGCTGTAACTGTAACTTACCTAAAGTTTAAATATTCATTAGGGCAGTGAGAACAATGAGTCACATTGTGCACATAATGCTCTGATTAACTGGCTTTTGACTCATATGACATCATGTATATATACTAAATAGACATGGGTATGAGATCCATTACTCATTTTGACTGGCAGTTTGGACATGTTAAATGCTTCCAGTCAAATGATGTAACACAGTTTTGCCTTTGAAACCATTTGCTTGTCTCGGGGATTATATGATGAAAATATAATTTGCAGAAAACAAATGGCCAGGTGTTCAATTGTGTTAATAGTGGAGACCATTATACTTGTGTTAAACTGTAGTTTAAAGTATACAGCATTTAAAGTTAAACTGGACTTTGGTCTGGCGTTGCCTAAACGAACAATCTGTGATTAGTAAAACTGTTGAGCTGTTATGATGTAATAAAATCCCTAACGCATGCTTTTTATATTGATATGGTGCTTCTATGTGGTTTACACTCTTAATGTGAACTTAAGAACTACTGGTATTTCATAACATTTTAATTAACATTTAGATGTTGTTGTCCTGGCTGTACTTCTCAAGGTTTCCTATACATGGGAAACAGTTTAGCTGAAACAGTGCTGATGAGTGACAGTAACTAAGCCTACAGTCAGCAGCAATAAGTGAAGCATGAAACCAGAGAGAGAGACTTCACTTTAGTCTCCTCTTTCTCATTCACCACTGCTGCCTTGAAATGTTTATTTCCTTGTTTTTATTCTGGTTCCTGAGGGACGTCATCTTTGCTTCACGCATCACTTGAGAGCTGGTGACAGATGAATTATTTCTTCTCTTCTATTACTGTGAAGTTAAATGACAAAACATTCTGCAGCTAAAGGGTAAGAGATACTGATGAAACAACCATCAGTAAATCAGTTGAGCTCTGCAGATCTGATTTAAATCGGTTTCATTTTCTTGAATCAATAAATCTAATTCAATAAATGCTACCGCTCAAAAGTTTAGGGCCGGTAAGATTTTTAAGACTCTTATGCTCATCAAGGCTGCATTTATTTGATCAAAATACAGTAAAACAGGAAAAGTATATGAAATATTATTAGACTTTAAAATAACTTTTTTCTATTTTATGTTTTAATGTAATTTATTCCTGTGATGCAAAGCTGAATTTTCAGCAGAGCTATTACCGCCCAGTATCCCAGGTGTACAGGATCCCTTCAGAAGTTATATGCTGATTTAGTACTTGAGTAACATTTCTTATGATAAATTAATATTTTTGTGTAAACTGTGATAATTTTTCAGGATTCTTTGATATGAACAGAACAGAAAGAACAGCATTTAGTTTTTTTTTTTTTGCAACATTGTAAAAGTCTTTGCTGACACTTTGCTGAATAAAAGTATTAATTTAAAAAAAAAATTAAATCTTACTTCAAAACATCTGAACCAGTGACGTGTAGTGAACCTGAAATACCATTTTTAAAAAAAATTAAAATGCCCTTTAAAAAAGACTAAACTGCATTAAACTTCAACCTAAAGGCTAACAGTGAGAAGCTGGAATTTCAGGTTAAAAATGGTTTTAAGCAACCCAAGATCATTTGGTTAGATTCCCTGAGGAATGCTGAATGATTAAAAAAGTACTGTTATATAGAGTGAATGCATTGTCAGGTTCGTTGGATATTAAAATGCATTTTTTTACCAAAATGGCATAAATAGGGGGAAAAATGTTAAAGTGCAATTAAAAAAAAAACTCACATAAAAAACTTGTGCCTGTGGTAACGCTGTGTTGAGTCACGTTCCATAAATTTGCATTAGGGCACGCCACTCGCACTCCAGAAATTATCTGATAGCGGAATTTTTGACCTGATTGTTGATATTATGCAAAGAGATGTTGCAGGCCTGTGTTAAAGACAGTGATGAGGAACCCAATTACTGGTGCAGTGCTTTTACAAGCTTTACCATCCGTACTGAAATCCGAAATGATTAACATTCATAAAGGCACAGCTAGAGAGAAACCTGAGGAAAAGAAAATCACTTGGAAACCTGGCAAGTCCTCCAAAGAGGTCTAATCAAAAACAAATCACAATTACAAATTTCTGCAGCGCCCAACGTGCAGAACCAAAGAAGAATAATTAGGACCAACCCCTCAAACCTGTACACACACACACACCACACACACACACACACACACACAAACACACAACACACATATATATATATATAACATTTCAAATGCTCTTATGAGGAAAAGGAACATGTTGCATGGAAAAACATAGACTTTAAAATATAAAAAACTGACCATTAAATAATAAGCCCCCAACATACCATTTATCTCACTTTTTTATTTATTATATTTTTTTTTATTTGAAAATGAAAAAAAACACAGTATTAGAGAAAATATGAGAGAAGTGATTTGTTTTACAGCAAGTAGACATTTGTTACTCTGTTTTACATCTTATGTGGAGCCGACTGAATATTCAGTTCTTGAGTTATTTGGAATCATGCAAACTGTGTGAGCCCAAAACTCAAAGAAAATCAGGGAATTATCAAGACTTTGTAAAATTAACTGAGTTACATCATTTATTTTAATAGTATTTAAAAGTAATATTCTATAATTTAAAATGATAATTTTCAATATAATAATTGACAATGAGTATGTGGAGCGATACTGGAGTAATGCTCACCAAGATAGATGCCGTAGAACAACATAAAAGAATAAACACAGCTGATCACCATATTAAAAGAAAACATTATAGAAAATCATTTAGCCAAAAGAAAAAAAAATCTAATGTTTTGTCTGTAATTATAATCCATATACATATAAACTTCTTTTCAAGTGGGCTTATAAAGAAGGGTGGCAATAACCCTTACATTTCCTAATAAGTCCACCTAGCTAAAACTCACTGAACCTGATATAAAAACACATTAATTGAATTCATAGTGCTCAAAAGACATCCTTTCATGAACTTCACCCACTTACATCATTTTCATTGTGGGGACAAAGCAGGTAAAAGTAAGTGAATGAATGAATGAATATAGGGACTATAAGGGACTAGACTCTGCCTAAAAAGTCTCACAAGCTTGTTAAATTGACAAGAAATATTAAGCAGAAAAAACCCGAGACAGACTGAAAGAGAAAGTCCTTGCAGGTGCTCAGACAAAGAAAAGAGAATTACAGAAAGGTTTAGACTTCCTTAAGGTAAGATATACATACAGTTACAGACAGTCAGATCAGATTAAACATCCAGATAAATCAATTTACATTGACCGGTTGTGTTTGGGTTTTGTTGGTAATTCTGAAAAAATGTCAAAAGATAAAAACCATATATGTAAAAATATATATTATATATATATATGTAATTCATATTTGGCCATTAAATAAATAAATAAATTGAAGCATTATAAGTCTCTGGACTTTTCATGTTTACAATTAAAAAAAGGTACTTAATTTACCCATTTTATGACCGAATTATCCTTGACCCCTTGGTTGAAAATGAAATAAAATAAAAAAGTAAAGTAAAACGCATAAAATAAAATAAATAACAAAATGTGTGCACCCTTAAGATTCACCTTTCTATTCATTTCATATATTTTCCCTCAACAGATCTTCTTTTCAGATGATTATGAGCAAAACTGAATTGCTCTGTGGTAGCCTACCTATTAACATGTTTACAATAATAGCATGTTTACAGAACAGGACAATTGTTTATCCCCTATATACCATGTTTACATCCGTGACCTCGACATACCATATGTTTAGAGGCTTTGTGTTGGTACATATGGCAGTGCTGGTGTCCTCATCATTCAGCCAACATCAGCTCAGCCTGTAATTAAAATGTTCCTTTAGAGACTCGTCACGTGAATCGAGCTGAGTTTCCTCTTGCCGGCGAGACGTAGTTCAGGTATGGGATTACAATTCTGCCACAATTCTGCAAAAGTGCGTTTTGCACGCGCGCGATCTGAGTTTTGTGGAGAAAATGTTCGTTTCGCAAAGAAAAAAAGTCTTTCAAGCGCACGGGGGGGGCGCGGGGGGAGTCGGGAAATCAATTTTGCATTTAAAATACATTTTTGGATGTGTGCAGACCTTCTCTTTTGCGCGTGCAACGTTTCACTAGCTTGCTCACCTGATGCCCGCTGCCCTCAGTGCTTGCTAAATGCCAACAGCTTGCGTGCTCAACACAGCCCAGCGTTACAATGTGCCATAATTCCAGCCAATCAGAGACCAAGGCTGCCTTTAAATTCGATTGGTGACTTGACAAAACCAATCACCAACATTTTTGCATTACCTCGACAGCAGAAGAGGAGAGGGGGAAAACTTTACAGTGCATAGTTTGGATATAGAATAAGTTGATATTGCGATTATATTTTTTCCAAGCACATTTTTACCAATAATTATAACTACTATTAATTTTGTATTTAATCATTTAAAAGTGATATATGATTGTCCATTAAGGCTGGAAGTGAAAAACGCCTTATGTTCTGGTGTGCATAATTATTAAGCAGGTTATCGTCTACAGATAAAATCTCGAGATGGACTAAAAATGAACTCCCAAAACTTACTGCAAGATTCTGGAAGATAAATTCTTCAAACAGTGGTACAAGAAATGTGGTGCTGGTCCTTCAAGAGTCAATCTCAACTTATCTGTCTATAAAGATATTAATATATATATATATATATATATATAAATCAGTTTTCAAGTATTTTACTACACTTCAGTATGTGATTCTTATTAAGTAGGGGTCATATTTTGGGATTCTATACTTAACCCAAGTCTCTGAGAACCTGACACCTTGTACTTCTGGAGACTCCAGGTAGGTTGCAGTTCTGGAAAATGGTGGCGCTGGAGAATAAATGGTTCCTAGTGATTTCACACCTAATTCTTCACCTTAATTACTAATTATTTTGCAGTTAACATGCATATTTTCTTCTCCACATGTTTTTGACTGACACTGCTGACCCACTGAGCATTTTGCTGTACAATGGTTATGCATTAACTTTGCAATTTCTAGTATTGTATTAGTTTTGAATATTTCTCATGGGCATTTAATAATTTTTTACTTCAGTCTGAGTTAAATCTCTTTTTTGGCTCATTTTATCTGTAAAAGAAAATCTGCTTAATAATTATGCACACCTGAATATAAGACATTTTTCACTTCCAGCCTTCATGAATCGTTTTATATCAATTATAAATTATTAAATACAAGATTAATAGTAATTAAGATTGATGTCTTTTGGAATTGGTAAAATGTGCTTGGAAAAAAAAAAAAATCAGAATATCAACTTGCATAATAAATATGCATGCACTGCATTTTTCCTCTTCTGCTGTCGAGGTAAAGCAAGAAATGTTGTGATTGGTTGTCAAGGCAGCCAATCAGAATTTAGCAGCCTCGGTCTCTGATTGGCTGGAATTATGGCACATTGTAACGCTGGGTTGTGTTGAGCAAGGAGCTGTTGGCATTTAGCGAGCACTGAGGGCGGGCATCAGGTGAGCAAGCTAGTGAAACGTTGCACGCGCAAAAGAGGTCTGCACACATCCAAAAACGTATTTTAAATGCAAAATTGATTTCCGTGCGCTCAAAATACTTTCTTCTTTGCGAGACAAACATTTTCTCCACAAAACTCAGTTTGCATGTGTGCAAAACGCACTTTTGCGCACTCAAAATATGATCTTTTGCACGCAGAATTGTGGCAGAATTGTAATCCCATATTCAGGCAGCTCCTGAGGTGAAGCTGTTTTCTTTGGAGTGGAGAACTGTAGTTTCAGACCGAGCTGGGAGAAGTCTGGTCCAGGCTTTGGGGAGCTGGGCTGTTAGCGGCGCACTCTATGACTAAAGATCATAAAAAAATAGTCACACCGGGCACCACATATATTTTCCTACTATATAGCAGGCGAAAAACAGTCAGTGAAAAGAGTATTTATCTTCTGGACACAGGAGGGTCGCCATGATTTTGCCAAGAAAGACATGTTCCTGGATCAACATTTTTGTTGATCCTGGATCAACATTACTGTCCAAAAATATAGACCTAACCCAATCCCTACCCCTAAACCTACCCTTACCCATAATTTATTCCTAAAATCAGAGGGAAACGATAGCTGATTAACAAGGGTGTTGAAGCATCTAACCCTGATTGTAAGCCTAAAACTGACATTTCTTTAAAACTTATCCCTCAATTCCGATTGGTTGACTGGAATGTTGTTCCAGGATCAACAAGGATGTTGATCCAGGAACATGCTGTACTTGGTCAAATCACGTTCACCGCCTATAATATGTCTGGTTTATCTTCATACTACACACATTCATACTACTATATTCATACTTAACAGAAGTTTTTTTTTTAACAGTCATAAAGTAAAGATCAAAAGAAGTACCTACTCAGAGAATATGCGATAACGGATGCATTCATTCACTCAGTTGAATTGTTTAAAAAAGCTGATTCTTTAAGAACTTTTACTTTGCTTTCATAAATATTTTCTTTGGCGAGCAAAAATAGACCTTCTAAAATATAAGTATAACTCAGTATTGAGCTCTTGTTTATTCAACTGTAATATAAACGTCCATAGGCCTACTGTATTGATCAGTTTATATAGCTTTCTCTCTGTATATACACATATAAGGTGTGTATATTCAGTAATGTAAGGTGTTTTTGCGTAATTTAAACTAGGATGTATTTTGGGATAATTACATATTTTCATCCCTTGAATCAATTTAAGAACAAAATTATACAGGTTTGTCATCATTTGGTTTTTTTTTTTTTTTTTTTTATGTACTGTCACAAAAGCTAACGTTTCATGGAAATAGTGAAACTGAACAGGTACTTCTGGTTAGTGTCTGTTATGAAATTTGACTCCCATTCTTCAGTGAGCTCATGAGGGGCTCCTGGCGAGGTACACGTGAAGCTTTCAACAAGTGTTATTGCACTCGTTCACCCCCTTTGTATGTTTAAAGAAAACGGACCTTGTGCTATTTTGAACCATTAAAATGAAATAAAACTTGACTTCCTTTCCAGAGCTGAAATTATACTTTTCCAAAAGCGGCTCCAGCAATCTTGTATCTGGGGTAGGGCTGCACGATTAATCGCATGCGATATTTAACGCGCATCTTGTCAGAAAGCCGGTTCTTTAATCAGCGGTAAATCTCCATCACCTGCGTGCTTTCACATTGAGCAGCATTAACTACACAGAGCCGTTGTTCACTGAGGAGCTGCGCTAAAAATCGTGCGAATATGAACGTGGTTTGGCGCAGCTCGTCAGTGAACAACGGCTCTGTGTAGTTAATGCTGCTCCATGTGAAAGCACGCAGGTGATGGAGATTTACAGCTGATTAAAGAACCGGCTTTACTGATAAGATGCGCGTTAAATATCGCTTGCGATTAATCGTGCAGCCCTAATCTGGGGTAATGGACTGAGGAATGATTAGAGTAGGTATGTTACACTCCTTTAAAGTCAGGTATGTTGAACCGAAAACAAACCTCAAAGTGTTCAACTCGCTCTTTCTTCCATTTCTCCTGTTCTATGCAGCTCGCGCTCACAGAATTAAAACAGTCATTTAAAATGTTTGGTCATCCAAAGTTTGTTCTGCATAGAAATGAGTATTTTTTTCCCTGTATAACCGATATCGAGCGCCGATTACAATGACAAAATCTATTATCTAAGATTTTGCATGAAAAATACAGCTAATGTAAGTAGAGTACAATGATGTGTGTTCACGGAGTTTGTTTCTTCAGTCATGTTTGACTCTAGGTCAACCTTACATTTAGTTAAATCCAGTAGATTTATTTTAAAAGGTTTGCTATTTGAAATGGAATGCATGTGCTAATTAACTAATTAGCGACAAATCTTTCACCAAAATATCAATACCCAAAATGTTTCTTGCCACAAGACTCTTTTAACGCATCATTATAATAAGAAACAAGATATCATGACATGTGCAGCAACATCTTTCCTCTCTCTGGCTCTCTGTAATAGTGATGGCGAAAGAGCGTAGCTGAGCTAAAATTAGATCATCCTCAGGCACGAGGCCTGTCTTCGCCCGGGGCCACATTTGAGGGATGTGAACAGCGAATAAACATCCAACACACACAAAGCAATGATATCACACTTCCAAAAGACACACACGACTGATAATCAAGATCATTCTACAGAAACATTCAAGACTGCCAAGGAACTTGAGCAGACTGTGCGTCTAACTGGTTTGAAAAGAAAAACACAGTCACCTCATTTCTGAGTTGTAGCATAGCTTTGTTTATTTTTTTTTTTACATTTCATTTTCTTTATTTTTTTGCATAGGGAAACATACTTCCAGTACTGTATTCATGAGCATTTTTTTTTTTTTTTGCGAACAGCGATGGCTGAATACAATGTTATAATGAAATATTGTTAAAGCTGTAATTTCCCCCTCACACCAGTTCAAAAACACATGGCAAATTTAGTTTGTTGTGCATTAGAAAAACACATTTTTCCCCATCCGTTTCAAAACCGACATACCGACTTTTGCTGATAGATTACATTTTAGAGAGGTTCTTAAGAGAAACAGTCAAATAACGAAAATCAGATGCTTTCCAAAAGAACATGGATGCATGTCATCATGCCAGTTGTGAATATGTTTGAACTAAATGTCCACATGCCCCTTCCTGGTGTGAAGTGTGTTTATCTGTGCAGCAAGCAAGCGTTTAATGAGTAACTACTATGGTAATATTTGTAAAGAATACTGTGATTAAAAAAAGAGGAAGGAAAAACCAACAAAAACCTTGAAATTTAACACTGCATTAGAATGCTCTCTGAAAAACATTTCAACCTTCGTCCTTTCAACTCAAAGCGTCCAAACATAGAGAAAACAGCATGCTTAAAAACAAACAAAACAACAAAGATAGCAATATTCATAGAAATTAAACCTTAATTCAGAATAAAAACAAACCGAATAAAACAAAACAATTGTTCTAATGGGAGAGAGGGCACCCTGAAACATTGATGCGTGACTGTTTTGGGGGTCTCTAACGTTCGGGAGTAGGCGGTATGTCAGGGTGTTTTTGGCAATTCATTTGTGAAAGACGTATCAAAATATTGCATAAATGGCAAAGCCCACGAATGGCTTTTCTCCCCTTTGAACGAATACGCTTTCTTCACCCCTTTTGAGCCATTTTAACCTTAGGGCCAGATTTTAAAAAGCCCTTAGCACATACTAGCATTCTTAGCATTGCCAGACTGTACTGACCTCAGTGTCAATATGTTGCGGCACTCCAAAGTTGTGTTATTGAGAGGCTTTGGCAAATCTGGCCCCTTGGTTGGATAATAACAAGCAAAAAACATTTGAGTGTCAAAAAACGAAAGGTGTATCCAATCCAGACCAACACTGCAGAGATGATGCCAACGGGACAGTGAAAACCCACGTAACAGCTCATGATTTACAGAGAACACATGGGTGAAGAAAAGAAACCAAAGCAAAGCAGTAAAATGACAGGCACTGCATGTTAAAATTGTGTTTTAACCCATTTTTGTATTTATTACAGTGTTTATATCCATGTATATACCTTCGATTTGAACTGCTGGTTTGCTAAGAGTCAAAAAGGGAGTGTAAAAATAATAAGCCATTCGACAAAAATTACACTCTAAAAAATGCTGGGTTAAATACAACCAAGTGCTGGGTAAAATAGGGACAAACCCAGCAACTGGGCTGTTTTGACCCAGCGGTTGGGTTAAATGTTTAACTCAACCTTCTGGGTAGTAACCCAACCGCTGGGTCAAAACAATCCAATTGCTGGGTTTGTTCCTATTTTACCCAGCACTGGGTTGTATTTAACCCAGCATTTTTTAGAGTGTAATTTTCAATCATATTAATCTGCTATAGAACTGTACCCAAGAAACAGTGTGCCACCATCAACGCTACAGTAAAATGTAATCAAAGTTCAGATTAAAACCATCCGACACCCCCACAGCTCAATTAGTAACATGAGTATCTGAAACAGTGTTTGAGAAGTTTGAATTGCGTACTTTAAATGGGATAATGTCAGTATAACCAATGACCTCACCTATGCACAAATGCACTCTCAGGAGCATATTGTTTCAGACCTGGGCAAAAACCAGAGGCAAAGAATTTTATAATGCTACATTCACATCATGCCAGAATTACCATTCAAAAGTTTGGGCTCGGTAAGATTTTTTAAAAATGTCTAATGTTAAAGAAGTCTCTTATGCACACCAAAATTGCATTTAACTTATCAAAAATACAGTAAAAATGTAATATTGTGAAATAATATTACAATTCAGAATAGCTTTTCTATTTTAAGACATTTTAAAATTGAATTTTTTGTTATAAAATTTTTCAGGATTCTTTAAAGTTTTATAAAGCTCAAAAGAACACGTCTTACTGCACTTTTGATCAATTTAATGCATCCTTAGGGATTAAAAACAAAATACGGACCCCAAACTTGAACGAGAGTATATATACTATACTAAATATGATATAGGATATATATATATATATCAAGGTACATGATAGTTGATTACAGGTTTATTTTCTTTGTTTATATATTTTGCAAGAGCATGAAGATGTGATTTGATGTAGTGATTAGGAATCTCTACATGTTAATTCTGACCAGAAGTAAATGCAGTATTAAACTAACAGTCTTTTTTCACTATATTTGACTATTATAATGGTAGGTTTAGCGCAGCTTAGACGGCTTAGTCCTTAACATTAGAAAGACGTTTCTGCACAAAGTTCAGTATAAAATAAAAAAAAAAAAACCGAATTGTTGCTAGATGATATTTCAGATTTTTACACAAGTACAATTTCCAGATCTTTAGTGTATTACTGCTAGTTTGATTTCAAACCGAGCAGCTTGATTGATCTGTTTTTGGGGGGGGGGGGGGGGGGGTGGGTGGTTTGTGGGGGGCGTTCAAACTGGTGCAGACTAACATAACTGCACATCATCAATTTCAGATTCACCAGTTGCTGCCAGTATCAAGCATGTCACATGTCAATTCATCAACTTTGGAAAACTACGAAATACATCCTGCCAAGTGTCACAACATCGAAAATGGAAGGAAGGAAAGAGTAGAAACTGCATTCCAGTGCCTCAGCCCTGAAGAGGTTATCCAGCCCTTACTGAGAGGAGACAAAACAACGATCTGTCCGCATGCTCACGGTTCTATCTACCTTGACTATGCAAAGTTCATGGTATTGCAGGGTTTACATTACACAAACCGCAAAAGGAAATGGTACAATATGAAACAGTCATGCATGTCTAATTCTCTCACGTATGCTTGAGTAGGGTCTCCTCACATCCTGTTTATGTCAGTGGGTGAACAGGGAAATTAGACTTGGGAAACTTACATTCTATTCAGCATAATTACATGTGTCGATGACTAATTAAAGTGCATGGACCTCAGAATTAAACAATCTTTTCAGTGATGCACATTCTGCCAATTCTGAATAAATACAGGCATGAGTAGGCTGATCTTACAAAACTAGGGGGAAGATCACACACAGTAAACCCACATCCAACAGCTTGATGCTGAATCCAGGAAGGCACTCAGAAGAGTGAGGTCTAAAGTCCTGCTAGTTATGTTAGCCTGTACACACACACTCCATAAAACTATCAACGGGCTGAGGTAAACCATGCCACTGATTGTCCAGATTTGGTTTTAAAAAATGCACCAAAAAAAATCTTTAGTCTGTATTTTTATATGTTTCCCAAGTAAAAAGACCTAAACATCCCTAATTTATTTTATATATATACAGTGGGGAAAAAAAGTATTTAGTCAGCCACCAATTGTGCAAGTTCTCCCACTTAAAAAGATGAGAGAGGCCTGTATTTTCATCATAGGTATACCTCAACTTGAGAGACAAAATGAGAAAAAAAAAATCCAGAAAAATCACATTGTAGGATTTTTAAAGAATTTATTTGCAAATTATGGTGGAAAATAAGTATTTGGTCAATAACAAAATTTCATCTCAATACTTTGTTATATACCCTTTGTTTGGCAATGACAGAGGTCAAACGTTTCTGTAAGTCTTCACAAGGTTTTCAAACACTGTTGCTGGTATTTTGGCCCATTCATCCATGCAGATCTCCTCTAGAGCAGTAATGTTTTGGGGCTGTCGCTGGCAACACGGATTTTCAACTCCCTCCAAAAATTTTCTATGGGGTTGAGATCTGGAGAATGGCTAGGCCACTCCAGGACCTTGAAAAGCTTCTTACGAAGCCACTCCTTCGTTGCCCGGGCGGTGTGTTTGGGATCATTGTCATGCTGAAAGACCCAGCCACGTTTCATCTTCAATGCCCTTGCTGATGGAAGGAGGTTTTCACTCAAAATCTCACAATACACAGCCCCATTCATTCTTTCGTTTACACGAATCAGTCGTCCTGGTCCCTTTGCAGAAAAACAGCCTCAAAGCATGATGTTTCCACCCCCATGATTCACAGTAGGTATGATGTTCTTTGGATGCAACTCAGCATTCTTCTCCTCCAAACACGACAAGTTGAGTTTTTACAAAAAAGTTCTATTCTGACCATATGACATTCTCCCAATCTCTTCTGGATCATCCAAATGCTCTCTAGCAAACTTCAGACAGGCCGGGACATGTACTGGCTTAAGCAGGGGGACAGATCGGACTGCCGCGATTTGAGTCCCGGGCGGCGCAGTGTGTTACTGATGGTAGCCTTTGTTACTTTGGTCCAGCTCTCTGCAGGTCATTCACTAGGTCCCCACGTGTGGTTCTGGGATTTTTGCCCACAGTTCTTGTGATCATTTTGACCCAACGGGGTGAGATCTTGCATGGAGCCCCAGATCGAGGGCGATTATCAGTGGTCTTGTATGTCTTCCATTTCTAATAATTGCTCCCACAGTTGATTCTTCACACCAAGCTGCTTACCTATGCAGATTCAGTCTTCCCAGCCTGGTGCAGGTCTACAATTTTGTTTCTGGTGTCCTTTGACAGCTCTTTGGTCTTGGCCATGGTGGAGTGTGACTGTTTGAGGTTGTGGACAGGTGTCTTTTATACTGATAACAAGTTCAAAACAGATGCCATTAATACAGGTAACCAGTAGAGGACAGAGGAGCCTCTTAAAGAAGAAGTTCCAGGTCTGTGAGAGCCAGAAATCTGGCTTGTTTGTAGGTGACCAAATACTTTTTTACCGAGGAATTTACCAATTAATTCTTTAAAAATCCTACAATGTGATTTCTGGATTTTTTTTCTCATTTTGTCTTTCATAGTTGAGGTATACCTATGATGAAAATTACAGGCCTCTCTCATCTTTTTAAGTGGGAGAACTTGCACAATTGGTGGCTGACTGAATACTTTTTTGCCCCACTGTATATATATACACACTATACACAACCGTTCAAAAGGTCGGGGTCGGTAAAATCTTTTAAATGTTTTTGAAAGAAGTCCTTTATGCTCACCAAGGCTGCATTTATTTGATCCAAAATACAGTAATATTGTGAAATATTATTACAATTTAAAAGAACTGTTTTCTATTTGAATATACTTCAAAATGTAATATATTCCTGTGATGGCTGTCAGTCTAACAGAAATCATTCTAATATGCTGATTTGCAGATCAAGAAACATTTTTATTATTATCAATGTTGTGGAAACCATGATTCTTTTTCATTCTTTGATACAGAAAGTTCAAAAGAAAAGCAAACAATGTATAACATTATAAATGTACTTTTGATCGATGTAACGTGCCCTTGCTGAATCTTACTGACCCCAACCTTTGGAATGGTAATGTATATTATGTATGTAATGTGTATATATATACATTTTTTTTACAAAAAAAAACTTTGCCAATGGAGTGAGACAAATAAACGTAATATTCTCTTAATATCTTATGCAATCTTGATTCAAAGGTAAATGCATTTTGTTTCAAGGATGTTTAGATTTTTAATAGAAAAAGGCAAAGTACTGATTAAGAAGATGATTGTTGGAGTGTGACTGTACGCGTTTCTACTTCAACAATCCGGTTCAAACCTCGGTTTGCAGTGTACAGGAACCTGGCATGATTTCAATTAAAAGGGTAAATTTATCACATAAATGACAACAGGTAAATAAATGGATGCCATTCAAGCAGCTTCATCTCTCTTTCATTCTCATCATTAGTCTCCATTCATCATGATCATCAAGGCTGAAAAATATCCACAGAGAAGCAAACCTTAAAAAGCATTATTATTAGACAAAGTTTTAATACCAGATTATCTAGTGCAATCTTCCAAGTAGAAGTACAGGAAAAATGTGTTTAAAGATCTTGAAGCTAGCATGACAAACAAGAAAAAAATAAGTGCAGAGGTTTCAAATAAGTCTTGGAGATAACAGAAATTGGCAATGGAATCGGCATAAACCTCTAAAGCTCAGTGAAGCTGTTGGCTCGGTTTAAAATGACGACAAGTGATGCTGAATTTACTGGAGCCCATATTCTGTGATCAAAATAACACTTGATAACTGTGTGAAAGGTGTGTGCTAATGGTGCTGACATTTTCTTCTCAACAGCAGATCCTTTAGAAGGAGCTTTCAAAATTTTTTGTGGCTTGACCACAAGCTTATGTCTATTAAATCCAAACATTAAAAAAAAATTATCATACAAAAAAAGAAATTTTTATATACATTTGTCGTTTTCCTCATTCTACTGGATATATGGTAAGCATTTATACACAAGATAACTGCGTTCAAAATGTAACATTTCAACAACAAGCATTAAAAATTATAATATATTAAAAATATTAGTCAAGGGTTTCAAAATCAAACAGTAAGATAAAGTTTTTTTACATGCATTAGCTCAAATGCATTATTCATGTCATAGCAAGTTCAATCATCACCTGTGGCCACTTTAAAAAGCACACATCGGGGCAACATTCTGCTCTTGAAGCGTTTCAAATTCTCAGCTGCTCAGCTGTGTGTAGCTAATTTTATCATATACAAAAAGCAAACGAAGACGGCATGCTCACAGAGCTCACCACAGAGCCGCTGCGCTGGCGAAACTACGATCAGACCCCTGTTCTACTGAGCCCACCGTCGCAACCTGGCCAGAGGGTTGACAGCTTTAGAAAGATGAAAATGGAGCAGTGCAAATATTCACAGGACAGGCGGCAGGTCATGCGAGTCTGACTGGGGCAATTCGTCGGCGCTTCAGGTAATTTACAACTATAAAGTTAGCCATTTCTGCTTCAAAACCACTCTAAAATAATCCAACTGGGCCTCACTCTCCGAGGCAGACCCCTGTCCTGTCGCCTGTCCTGTTAAACACAAGGAAAATTGCTTGCTGAATGATGCTAGCACTTCTGCAAAGGGTTTGGATCATGGTACAGATGGAATGCCGTTCTGCAATAGCACTCCGATTCGGCCAGGGTGGACAACGGCGGGCTCACAAATCATCCACGACCAAGATCTTACCACGGGCATGATGTCAATAAAATCTCTTGTTTGTTCTCATTCGACTTAAACTTTTAAATAGCTACCAGCACTGCAATATCCATTGCAGAAACAATACTGTACACTGCATCACAAACTACAACATGGCCTCTCCTGACCCAGCTCCAGAAATACACAATATCTTCTCCTCTGCAATATACTCCCCTGACACTACGAATTTTAAATTATCTCCTACCATCTAATTTTATAAAAAAAGAAAGAAGAAGAAGACAAAGCATCCTGGTTTATTAATTAATTTTCATAAGACACAACGTCAGCAGTTCAATGGTTTCTTGCTGCTCTTGTGTAAGTACATTGAATTGGACAAATACTTTTCAACTACTCTCTATGAAAGCATTCTACAATTAATGTATAGACATATGCAAGGGACTCGAATAGTAAAACAGCTTATTAAAATTATTAACTAATTAAAGTAATCATTTATGGTCACACATCACTACATTGCAGCCAGTGTTGATCCCTCACAAAGGGGTTAAAGGGACAGTTCACATTTTCTTAATAATTATTCACCCTCATGTTGTTCAAAACTTGTATGACTTCCTTTCTTTTTTTCTGTGGATCTGATATTTTTTGAAAATTATTCAATTGTTTTTGTCAATAGAGTGAAAGTCAATGGGGTTCAAAACAACACTGGACTCTACTGACTTTCATTGTACGGACAACAAAACATATAAACATTTTTCAAAATATCTTCTTTTGTGCTCCACAGAAAAAGTAAAGAACGTCATAAAAGTTTGGAAAAACATAAGGGAGAATAAATAATGGTGTGGAAACAATTTACACTAACACTTTTAATTAAATTAGCGATTTTTTTAAAGCAGAAATACTGAAATAGTATTTTCTTTTAAAACATACTCCAATAATCTTTGCTTTATTTACAACTAATATATATATGATAAGATATAGCTATATATATATTATATTTTTTTTTCAGTGTTACATTTACATTTGTGTGACTATCCCTTTAACAAATGCCTGGGTTTTCTGAAATAATGAAATGTAAATTTGACCCTTTGATATAAAGCAAAAATCTCTCTGTGGGGATGTAAAATCTGGCTGATTGCAAAATAATTTGCTAAGTGCTCAGTTGTTGAATTTAAACCTGACCAAAACTAGTTCATGGGTTTATAGAGGATGGCCATTTAATATTCATGATGTCCATCTCTGGCCGCTCCTCTTCACATCCATAATGGGTACGAATTGATTTAAACACATGATAACATACAATCTAAACAATTTAAGAGAAACTTAACATCAAAACGGAATATGAAGAGAGCTGGTACTGCATCTTTCACAGATTGTTACTTTCTCATTACATGAACGGAAGAGGGAAATAAAACGGTAAGAAAATAATGCAGCGAAGATTTCATGCCAACTACAGTGCTTTTAGAAGAGGAAGAGGGTAAAAAAAAGCCTCTCGCCCATTCAAAACTACAGCTATCAGGTAACCTGTTAGTCTTCTTCTCATAATGACAGGCAATCAAACATGCAGCATTATTTTCCTTTGTGACACTGGTTACATCAAATAAAGAAAAAATTAATCGACTCTTTTAAAATTACGCATTATCGTTCTTAACTAAAGGCAAGGCACATAATATGTTTTATAAAATATCGTGCAAAGTAGAAGAGGGATCGTTGGATAAAAGTCAAACCAACGTAGTACAAAAGTAAAATCCATCTGTGTCATTGGCTCTTTGCTCAAAGGGGGTTATATTAAGGAGGAGTTGGGGAGCATTTTGCTTCAGAGCTAATACTAACATTATCTGCCATGCGCCCATGTCAGCGATACGGTGGTCATTTGAGCTCAATTCTTATGATTTTTTCTTTTGAAAGCACCATGCACAGTTATATATAATTCATATATAGAGATTTCCATATAATTTTCATATCAGCACCATTAAAACAAGTCATGTCGTATGTATTCTGGGCCTTACTATGGTTAACTCAATAGAATGTCTATGCAAAGCCATTATAAAAGGTTAGCTAAAGCAACCAGAGTTTGTGGATATTATATAATATCGGTGTGTGTGTGTTTGTGAGGGTACCTAGTAAAGCACTGATATGCGCTGATTTTGTCATGTTCTGGCAGATTATAAGGGTGCGTGTGTGTTTTGTTCAGCCGTCTGCGTATCCTGTGGCTAAGCATTAGCCCATGCAGCTGATGAGGGGCTTGGGGGCTTGTTAGGCCTTTTAAAATATCTCACTGGGCATAAAAACAACCCCTCGAACTCCTACAACAACAACAACCCACAGCAGATGAAGCAAAACGTCCAAAGTAAAAAAAAAAAAAATAATAATTCAAATGAAAATCTCACAATGTCTCAGGCACTTTTCATGGCTTTGTGATTTGGGTTCGGTAGCGTTGTAGATTAAGCCCTGATGTTATTTCATTAGTACAAATCAACACATCTCAGAGTGCAGAATAACCCATTTCTGAGGCAACCAACCAGAGACATGCTGGTCGTAGGCGTCCACCTCCCAATGTACTCTGGGATGGGCAGCATAGCCACTCACTTCCATTTGTATTTTCATAGTAGAAAGAAAATTGTTTTTTTTTTTTTTTTTAAACAAAATGTGATTACAAAGCGTCTCACATCAGACATCCAAATCATTGACGTTCCTACGGATTTAAGTGTATAATCTGCTTCAAAATAAAAACAGTCATAGTTTCTTGCATTAGAAATGTGGGGAAAAAAGAAAGCATGTTTTTTTTCTTCTTAAACTATGGGAGTTGTATAAAAGTAATCACATAAACATGGACACATTTACATAGAAAATGTTGGATTGTTCTGATCAGCTTCTTAGCTACTAGGAAACCAACCCTCATCTATCGCGAGATCAGAACATGACAAAAATAATCGACTCGCAGCATTCCATATGATTAGGCCGAACAGGAATTTGAAAAAGAGGAAAAAAAAAAATTTAAAGTAGTGCAATGCCTGTAATTTCCAATGAATTTAATCAAATTCCACATAGAGAACAAAAAATTCTATCCTCTACACCCAATACTGTCTAAGTAATGACAGAACTATATTTCAACTCCCTTTGTCACTATGCGGAAAAATCCACGTATCTACATGAATCAAAACCCCCTAATCTGTGAACTCACAGAGATGAATAAGGGTCTACCAATGTTTATGACACGCACAAACACACGGATGCACACGCACACACACTTACAGCAGGGTCCAGGGAATGAGGGGCTTTCATATTGCGAAGAGAGAAAGGTGCTAATTCCCCCCTGCTATTCCCTGGCTCATCCTATGAAGGCTGCTTCACAGCTCACACACACCTCATGTAGCCTTTAACAGTACATGCCATTGCCTCAAGATAGGTGTGTTACAAAAAAACAAAAAAAAATACAAAAATCACATTTTTTACA
The DNA here is from genome assembly GCA_018155175.1 of Sinocyclocheilus anophthalmus. Taxonomy (NCBI): domain Eukaryota; kingdom Metazoa; phylum Chordata; class Actinopteri; order Cypriniformes; family Cyprinidae; genus Sinocyclocheilus; species Sinocyclocheilus anophthalmus. The sequence continues at coordinate 385,522 of JADLZN010008092.1, forward strand.
AAAAACAAAAATAAAAAAAAAACAAAAATCAAAAAAATGTAAGTGTGTGCGCATGTTGATTAGAGCTGCTGTGATGTATAATGTCACTGAGGTACCACTAATATTCCTCTGATGTACAAAAAATGACAGGCTTCCACCAAAAAGTGGACTCCGTTAAAAACGGTGGAGAATGCAATTTAGAAAACATCACCCTCCGAATGAAACCAAGGACGCAGATACATGATTGTCAATAAAACTGGATGAAAAGTAGCCTTTTCGTTTCTTTTCTTTTTCCAAAATGTCATGTGAATGGAAGCATCGACCTTTTCCTTTCCTTTTCCATGTCGTGTTGCCTTGCGCACTTAAAAAAAAGAATAAAAACAGACCGCGCTCACCTCCAAACCTGTGGTGAAATGCTAGCAGAAAAACCCTTTCATTGGGGTTTCTCTTCCCTGTTCGTTAAGAAAATAAAGGATACTTATTTTGCATATAGGAGGAAGCAGCACCTGTAGCAGAAGGAGAGGATTGAGGAGAAGATTGAGGAGAGGCATTCCAGGAGGCAGAGTGGGCCTTTTTGACACGTCCATCAATATACGTCATAGTTTGGGCTGCCCTCCCAGAAAAACAAAAAAATCCTCCTCTTTTGTCTCCTTTTCTTCTGTTCCATCTATGGCCATTCTCTCACGCTCTTATCCGTTTTCCATGTCTTTCAAAAAAAAAAAAAAAAGTGTATTGAAGCATCTTATACTGTACGTTGTTATGCATATATAAATATGTGTGCACATATATCTATACACACATATTGTGTATATATATATATGTGTGTGTGTGTGTATATATACAAATACTGCATATATATCTGATTTTCCCTCTTGCATCTCGTTCACAACTTTTTTTCTTGTAAATTCCACCAAAAATTGATTTTTCAAATCCATGTCTGTGCCTCCTCGGGTTCGTCTGCGTGTGTGTGATGATCAGTTCCCCAGATACCAGGACTGCAAGAGAGAGAAAGAGAGAGAATCAAAATCACCAAGACATCTGTACAAACACAAGTAACACAATAGGAGGAGCGCTATGGGATATCCAGCTAAATCAGATAAAAACTCATCGGAACCTGACTGCAGTCTAGTCGAGATGGGTCAGCTTCATCTAAATTGAATGCACAACGGGGCGATTTATATGGGTTTTCTTAAACAATGGGCACCTTTGGCTTTGTACAGTTTAAGAAAAATAAACTTTCTTAAAACACACTTTTCACACTAGCTTTTGTCTACTAACAATGTTCAACACAGGACAAACAAACATTCATTCATCGTTCTGTCATTTTACCATTTTTCTCAGACCACATAAACATTTCCACCACAATGTCATTTTCATCACATCTCAAATTGTGTACTGTTATAGCATTTTGTGGTTGAAATTACATTTCTGAAATAAAAAGGTCAACTACTTTTGACTTGCTATGACTTATTTCATAGCCAACAGTCATTTCACTTTTCATGCATCGAAAGTCTTTTTTTAAGAAATGAATATTTTTATTCTGCAGGGATGCATTAAATTGATCAAAATGAAGGTAAAGACTTTTACATCGTTAAACATTTTTCAAGAATTTCAAATAAATGCTATTCCTTTGAACTTCATGACGGTTTTGCACAAAAATGTAAAGAAGTGCAACTGTTTTCAACATTGATAATAAGAAAATGTTTCTATCAACATTTCGAATGATTTTTGAAGGATCATGTGACACTGAAGGCTGGAGAAATGGCTGCTGAAAATTCATCTTTGCCATTACAAGGGAATGGCATTTTAAAATAATAAAAAATGAACAGAGTTTTTTTTCAAAATGTGATAATGTGTCACTAAAATGATGTTTTTACTGTATTTAGATCAAATAAATGCAGCCTTGGTGGACATTTTTGGTAAAAAAAATAAAATAAATAAATAAAAATCACACCCTGGCCAATTTAAGTGTCAGTAGCTAAAGAAACATCCATATACCCTGCTAGAGTGTGAGCTGTGTGTGTGTTTAGGTTTTGAATGTGGTGGTGACAGTAAGTGGTATGTGTCCTGTCCATGTGGATCTAAATAATGTAAAAACTCTCCAAAGCAGAATCTAATGAGCTGGACGTTACAACTACAATCAGTGGCTTTCTGATAATGGGAGGCAAACACTTAGTCGGGGGCCAGAATTGAGAAACCTATTAAAACTAATACAGAGTAAAATGCTATGTGTGCCAGACAGTGAGAGAGAGCTCAGCAGGATCCCACCCAAACCTTTTAAAAGCATAACAGGATTTTGGCTTTCATTCACAGACCACTGAAGTCTTTTTTTAAATTTGACAAGGTTTAAAAACAGAAAAAAGGATTTCATGCCATAAGCCCCTGGCTCAATATTTTCCACTAAGGTTTTAAGTAATTTCACAGCAGTCCAACAGACGTCTTTAACTACCCCCAAATATATTGATTTAATAATACTAAAAAAAGGAAAATTTGTTCCCATTCCCTGCTGAAGAGTTTGTATACATCTGACTGATGGCTTGATTCTTCTACAACACCAAACCACAGACTAATGACTCCCCAAATCAGATATTAGCACACAGCCTTGAGAATCTATGTTAAAATCTGACACATTTAGGTATAAAAACAGTGCACACGGCAGCCGTGGCACCAAAGAGTTTTGGCAGCTCTTGGTCACTGATCAGCAAGAAGTTGGGTTTCACAATCTATGGACCACATGCAGGACCAGGTATCTAAAATTACATGCCACAACACAAGATATTAAGCTAACAGTATATAAACATCTTTACTTATTGTGAATCCCAGACTCGAGTCTATTTTGCACTCTTCACGGCGTTTGCTTAGATAATCACTCTAGAGCATGCAACGCCACCCCTTCGATTGGCCCGTTTCCAGGCTCTTCTTGCACCTTGCATGTCTGACTATTTTTTGGATAAAACTTGCGCTAAGGTAACCTTAACAAAGGCACAGGCTACACATTCAGCATAACTTGTAACCTGAGCTACCGATTGTATGCCCATGTCGCAGTATACCGTGACTCCTAGACCACCATACGACTCCGCCTTGCCTTAGAGTGGACTACCTCTCTCCCGTTTCCGTCTTCTCTCCTCTCCCTGTTGTCTACGCATCGGTATTATTCATCGGAATTTGCTTCGCACAACGGATGGGCCAATCCAGCGCCCTAACACAAATCCCTCTTACTTATTGCTGCTGCCCACTTGTTGAGCACTGTGTATACAGTGGATATGTGATGGCAAGGTTTCCCAAATCTATTTAGTGGTTGAGATGGATCATATCCAAGCCAACGAGATGGCTAGCCTGGAATTGACAGCACAATTATAAGCCATCCTTTGTCAAAAGGCATTTCACCGAACACCGAAAGGCTAAATGTTTACCCTGGAATACTGAGAGAAAAACGAATTCTATACATTATTCTAGAGAAAACAAACGCAAGCCGCATGCATCCACACTACCACACACAATTCCTCCTCACTAATAACTCTGCTCTGCATAACACCGTCAGCACTACAACCCGGTGCTCTCGTGAGCTGTTCTTTGTTTTTATGTTTTTTTTTTTTTCCCCTTCCCCCCCCCCCCCTTTTTTTTTCCCCTCCTCTTTCCTCCTCTCTTCGTTCCTCTCCCCTTCTCTCCCCCTCCTCTCCCCCCCTTTTCTTCCTTTCTCTCTACTTCCCTTCCGTTCCGCTGTCTCATTTCCCTTTACGTATAGTGAAAAACTGTCTCCGTGCATACAGTACTTTAAATCTCTTTAGTCCTCTAGACGAGTCCCCCATTAGTTAGAGCAATGCGTTACTATATTTCCATAGCCAGTAGAGTTATGGAAAATTTTTTTGCGCTACGCGACCAAGACACACACACACACACACTCACAAACAAATCTATACTCCAGAGCTCTGGATATCATCTTGGCCATTTTACTATATTGAAAATGTCTCTTGATAAGATAAATCCTCTTTCTCTAGAGAGTCAAGTTGAGATTTAATATATTTCCAGCGTAAGTTATGGAAATTTTTTTGGTAGGAAAATGTGCTGCAACATATGCCTCTCTTCTTGGTTGTGATAGATATCATCTTTAATCTCACCTCAAATTGATGGCCTGATTAGAATTTACACTTAAATATGATCGTCATCTCCTGTTGTTTCTTTGATTTATGTGGTGTAGGCCAACAGACACTGGCCAGAAAGTGGGGATGAATTATCATCAAATTCATCTATACAAATGTTGATACAACCAAACCGATGCAAAACCACTAGTGAAGCTGACTAAAGACATTCAATTAAGTAGATATTCAACATTACCCAAGTGTGCCATGAAATTACATACTATTTGCTTTCTTTATGGAAGTTTTCAGTGGTCAATTATCTTGGTGAGCTGAGTCAGATTAAGGCTGATTGGTGGAACAATAAACAAATGGGTTAAATGGATGAAAATTCACAAGCTAAGACGTAAAAGCTTGACTAGATAAACTATAAGCACACCATATTGCCACAACTTCTGTTATATTTATAAAAATGACAAATATTCTGTTTTTATTATTAAAAAGTCTATAAAAGATGTATAAATATTTATACAATCTAAAATCTGATATAGCCAAACTCCAGATGTGAAAATTATACAGTGTGAACATTTGTGAAAAATGTAATATTTAATTAACACATTTATAATTTATTTGATATTCATAATGGCAAACAAATGTAATTTTTAATCAAGGATAAAATCTGGAGAGTAACCATTCCATCTTTGTCTCATCACACGGGTTTCAGTCCACCATTCCAGACTGTTCTCTTTTTACCAGACTGTACTCTTTTGCCTGATATTTTCATTTTTCTTGCATCCAAAGCTCAAACTTTCTCTCTCACTCATTCTGTTCTGAGGACACAGCGACCAGTAGAGCCCAGGCTAATAGTGGTTAGGCGTTCACTCACTCCAAACTAAATATTTAGTTCCCTATAAAAGCTGCAGGCTTTGTCTTGGTGACAGGTGGTTTATGTTATGAAAATATAAAGCTGAGACAAGGGCGGGATCACAGTCCAAGAAGGGGGACATATTAGACCACAAGAGCCTAACAAATGACAGTCTCTCCCTTTAATTAAAATGCTTCAGGAGAGCTTGGAGGTGAGGCTGAAATACAAGCTCCTCTAAAAACAAAGACTGTTTGTAACGTACCCTTTTCATCACAGAAAAGAAAACAACAGAAGTCCATTAAACTCTGAGTTTAATACAAAGACATGTAGATAGTGAAAAAGACAGGAAGTAAAAAAACAGTAGATCAAATAAATGGCAGCATACTGCTTAATAATAAATTATAATAATTATTTACTTTATTTAGCGTAAAAGCAGGTATGACAGTACTTTTCACCGTTGTTTTTAGAATCTTGAGAGTATTATTATATTTGTTAATAATATTTTCAGTTACTTTACGTTTAATTTACTTTTAAAACTTTAAAAAGTTTAGTTTTAGTGTTTATTCATTTAATTTTAGTGCTTCAACTTCAACTTCTTTCATTCAGTTGCCAAGGCAACATTTCTAATTTTTGATTAGTTTAAGTTTTTCATCTTTTATTTACATTTGATTTCAGATTAAAATGATTTTTTCAGATTTTTAGTTTATTTTTCTTTGTAATTTTTCATTAAAAATGTAATTTTTCTGATTATTTTTAGAAATAAAACTAATAATTTTTAATTAAGTTGTATTCAAGTAAAAAATATTGTTTAATAATAATCAAGTTTTTTTAATAGTCAGTAATTTAAAAATAGCAAGAACTGTAAGTGTGTTTTGTCAAACTAGGTCTGGACAGTCAATGATTCCCAGGCCAGTCCAGTGTTAAGTCTCTGTCGTACAAGACAGATTGGTCAATTTGATTGGTCGCAGTGGTCTCTTCCTTTTCCACTTCCTCAAGCACAGGTTCATCCGACAATTACATCATGTCTGGTTTCCCCTAGCAACCAGACAGCCCTGAACGTGACCATCACGGAGCAAATGAACAGAACCTCCTCTCCCCTCCTTCGTTCATTTGACTTCTTCTTTCCTCCTCCCTCTCAGCTCATGATACTCTCAAAGGGACACAGACACACATTTACATGAGAGCCAGAAAAGTTTTGACTTTTCCCTAGTGCACAACTCACATGCAAAACAACAGTAACAGAAGAACCTTAACTGCTGTGTTCCTGCTATGTCTGTTTGTCATTTGTTGAGCTGAAGGTTTTCAAGAAATTATCTCGAATACATAATAACACACACTAGTCCTCAAGTACTCGTTGATCACTCTTCTGTCTCTCTCTCTCATCACACAGCTCAGTCAAGTGCATTTTACACTTTTTTTATGGCGCTGAAAGCACTGCAATGCAGCAGTGCACTCGGACAATCACTTCCACAGTTCAGATTTTACCTGAGCACTGCCGCATTCCCCAGCCAAATCTCACGTAACCGCAGCTATTACTTAAGGAAGACCTTTCAAGTGTTTATTTCTGGGCCTATAGGATTCATGAAGCATCACAAAAAATGTCAGATGCTATTTTGTGCCTTTTAATCAGGTCAGGATTTTGCTGAGCATGCAAAAGTTTCTCATGTGATTCATAAAAATGAAGGCTGAAGAATACACAGGATTATATGGTGGATTGCAAAAAAAGGCTTAGTTTAATCATATTTTTTGTCTTGTTTTCCAATAAAAATAATAAAATAACGATATAATATATATCATATAATAATGAATGATAATAATAATAATCAAGTAAATAATCATTTACATAAGAATTACAATTGTGTAAGCTTGTTTTCAGAGAATTTATTTTGTTTTAAGCCAAACTGCAGCTTTTTTTAAAAGCAACCTGATAAATAAAAATTTTATATAAATAAAAATAATCTCTCGAAACAAGTCTTAATATTACATTATTTTATTTTTATCTTAAAAAAGAAACTTAAAAAAAAAAAAGTTATTGTATGTTATTGTATATATGAATGACCCATATATTAGTTAAGGTGTTGTATCTACATTGGCTCTATATTTAATGTGAAAGACTACATTTCTTTTGGCAGCTGAACGTCCAGCGGTAGATCCTGTATCTGCTCATCTATAATTGAACACAGAAGGCTTGGGTCTCTCAGAGGGTCCAGACTAGCGCTGCTGTAGTGTTTCCTCAGGGCACTGGGGTTCAAGGGAAATTTTCAAGTACTGCTTGAAATTAAGATCGAATTTTTAACATTTTCATGGTGGTTAGGTTTCTGAAAGTTATCAAGAAAAGTCAAAGTTTTAGGTAGTTAAAATGCAGTTATTCAGTTTAGTCTATAATAAGCATTACAATTTCATTTGAGGTGTGTGTGTGTCTGTGTTTTTGAGAGTGGACAATCCGAGTTTGTGTGTATATAAAATGTATATGGAGGTTTGTGTTATGATACCTGTGCCTGATACAGACTGCTAGCGTCTCGAGAACCAATTCCTACGAAGGAGCGGTTGGCAGGTGGCGTCCCGGGAGCAGAGTATGCTGAAAGAAAGAGAGAAATTGGAATAAAATGGGACCATAAAGTTGTGAGAGCATCAAAAAGATGAGAAATTCTCAACATTATGCAAATCTCTGTAATGTCAGTTTTAAAATCTGGTTCCTGGTGGATTTAGTGATTAAAACACACAGTTTAATATTACTATATTCTGTAAAGATCTAAAATGCAGTTTGAGCGTGTATGGCACGCATCTGTTTCACACAGACATTGAACTGATGCTGAAACTGGGTCACAGTTTCTGTGTTTGTAACCGTCAGACTGTGTAAATAAATATTCTGTGTGGCGGAGGCTAATTCTGTTGTCTGCTTATGTAAATTCAGTCTGTTGTTAGTGAATGTGCACCTTCATCTCTTAAAAACTGTATTATCAGCAATTACAGAAGCTGATGTGCTTTCTTATGTTTCTTTGGAAATGCTCCTCGTCTTGTTGGTAAATAAGGAACACACAAAATCTACGCATCCATCTTTATCAAACGGACCTTTGGATAAGCTGACATGATTACGGGACGTGATTCTAGCTGAATAATCATGCTGAGCATTGAGTCCGACTGTATGAGATGGCGTATTGAGGCAATTGATCATCAGGGATTCTGCAGCACAGCGAATGGTGAACATATTGAGCTGTTCTCTGCATTAATAATTAAATTAGCATTATTAATGGACAGGGCAGCAAGCACTGGCCCATTAAAGCTGATTGAATTGTCATCCAAATGTATCTGTGTTTATACGGTTTACTGATAGAAAGACATTTGCTTTGTTTCTCTCACATTGAAATCACCATTTTTTTATAACAGACAGTTCACTTTGAAGCTGTTTTAAAATATATATGAATGTGCCGAGTTCAACGCTGCATGGCAACTGTAAAAAGCCAATAGTTACAGTATGCTAATTAACTTAAAAAACATATGAAACATTGTTTATTACCAAAGCTGCATTTACTTAAAAAAATTATCATAAATAATTGTAAAAATAAATTAATTAAAAACATTTTAAAACAACTGTCTTCTATTTCATATACTTTAAAAATGTAATTTTTCCATGTGGCAACGCCTGAATTTTTTTCAGTTGAAATGAAAGAAAACACTAAAAATGCTCAAGAAAAAAAGTATTTTTAGTTCATACATTTCAAGAATAGTATCATATCTTTCATATTAATATACGAGCAGACATTGTGACGTATTTTTTCCTCTGCTGTAAAAGACTTTGGGGGGGGGGCAGGTGTCTGTACTGTATCATGTTTTTTCTTTAGAAAACTTTACTTCACAACATTTCAAAGCATAATATTGTACTTTTTACTGCACTACGTTTCATATTAAATCTAATTTAATACTTAATTACATGAGAAATCTATTACTTTCTTACTTTTATTCAAGTAAAGGTAATTCAAAGATTTACTTGAGTACAAGAAAGTACAACATTTTTTATGTTCCCAAGTTTTAAAGGTAAAACAAACAACAACTTTTATTTATGAAATGAAGTGCAGTAAAAAGTACAACATTATGCTTTGGAATGTAGTGAAGTAAAGTTTTCCAAAGAAAAACACTCTGATAAACTATAGATACTTTTTAAATTTACTTGAGTAAAGTATATAATAGCTCAAATGTGTCACCCATTCCAGTAGCAAGACAACTGTTGTTGTGTCTTTGTGAGGTGTGTAAATGATTCATGACATGAGCCAGACCACTAACTCTGAGCCAGCGATCTTCATTAGTCGATTAGTTTAGCTATTTTAATCACTCTAAAAAAGTATACTTTACTAAATCCTGCGGTTTAACTCTACCCATTTATGTGTGTGTGCTGCTGTTTGGTTTATAGCTAAAGCTATGGTCAGAGGTGGGACAGAGACAGGGACAGGTTGCAGGAGTCCCACTTACTGGGGGAGGTGGGTGAGCTGGCAGCTGCGTCTGCAGAGGTGGTGCTGGATTTGGACTCTGGGGGCAGCGTCCGAACGGGACAGGCAGGGGGTACGGGGTTCCATCATCTGATAGGAGATGTAGTGACTGGATACCTTCACCTGACCACTGCCATTCAGCTGCAGAGGAAGAGAGGGCAATAGTCAGCCACTGTGGGGAGGGATACTTCACTGCCTCTACACAGCTAACATCATAATACATGCATCTACTGTCTCTGTGTTTGTCTTACTTTCTCTTCATCTTTGTTTTTTTCCTTCAGTGCTAAAACTCTTGAAGATCTCTGCATATTTAGGACTATCAGCTAAATATCATGGTTGACCTCATCGAAGATTTCAGTTCTTTAATATGTTAATCCTTTTTGGTGAACTAATGCAGTGTTCCATTCAGTTTAAAAAATTGGAATTTCCAATTTAATTGGAAAAGTGCAATAGAACGCCACAAAGATGTCAAACTCTTCAAAACTGACACTGATAAAAATGCATGACAGTGAGGGCACAGTTAATTGTTACATTTATGTTATTTATGGCAGATGCTCCTATCCTAAGCGACTTACATTGCATTCAACATATACAAGGTATTCATCAGTTCATGCATTCCCTTGGAATCAAACCCATTACCTTGGCATTGCCAGTGCCATACTCTATTGTTTGAAGGAATGATTTCAAAATTTGATTCTACATTACAGATAATAAAACCCGTGAAGCCAATATTTATAGAGACAGTTAAAAATAGTACATAACTATCTCTGTTGATATTTGCACACCTGCAAAACAAATGCTACTGCATCATTGCCATTTAGTGTAATTTTCCAAGCATTAGACCAAATCTAATTGGACAACTTGTACAAAATATAGTGGGAATATCTCGCATCTGACATTGAATTGAACACAGTATTAGGACATACATCTTATTTGTTAAAAAACCTCTACAGTGCATTAGCCTCTCTGGCCCCCCTGCCAACCCACCTCTCTGAGGACATCAATCTGGAAAATGTTGGAGTTAAATTTCAAGACATGCCTGGTTTTGTTTTTTTCTCTGTGATCTCAATACAGAATTTTACATCATCATATAACCCTTACTTAAAGGCTCAATTAAGGGTGATTCCCACTGCGATGGGCTTTTCAATAAACCTGTTGAACTTAAGGTGAAGTACAAAAAAAAAAAAAAACAAAAAGTTGCTAATGACTAGAAAAAAACAGATCAAAGGGCTGGGCATTCCCTTTGGCCAAAAAGGTAGGAAACTTCAACACCCATAATGCATTGGGCTCAATCCAACTGTCCTTGAGCGGAGATGGGTGTGTGTAACATGGAGAAAGAATACACATTGTTCATTTACGCTACCAACATTGTAACAATACAAAGTTGGTTGAAAACTGGCAAACGTATACTTTAATAACACTGTTAAATGTAGTCTTTAGCAAATCTCAAAATTAATATCCATTTTTCATACTAAAAATTATAATATTGTGATGTCTAAATTCGCCTGTAATATTTAAAAGCTGCTGTGGATTGTCGACGGAGCCGCTTTTTTCCAAACAAGCTGTATTTGTCTGAAGTACTTCATTTCTTTAGCTAATCAGTTTTTTAAAGTGGCAAAAATCACTTGGTATCTGATGAAAATTTAAAGTCCAGTCACATATCTCCACCTCCCTCTTCCATCAGCAGTTATGTGGGAGAACCAGAGTAACGTTGTGCACACTGTTCTAGCGAACGGACCATTATGCATCATTCTATCGTTCTACCCTGGCCGCAAATCCATAAAACCCTCCATCATGTTCTCTTTGTCTCTCGGAGGGTTTGGCTCTCGTTTGCATTCTCGCGGGGTAAAATTGCACACTCACTGCCCTGCACAACAATAGCTGGTGAGTGAGTCAGCGGCATTGTGGGCCGCTGCGGCTGTTCTTTGTGACTGCTTGGCTACGGTCAGACTGCAGTAGGGGGAATTTCAATGAGTATGCAGAATCGGCGGGGCACGGCTGCCACAGGGCAAGATTCATAAATGTGTGTCTCTCTCTCCCCCCATATTTGTGCCAACATCAGCAACACCCCTAGACTCAGAGATCTCCTCCTTCTTGGCTGTATTTCCTGTTCTCGCACTCTCTCCCTGCCTGATGTGGAAATGGCACATGACTTTCCTACAGGCACCCCTGAGGATAAAGTGAGAAGCCATTCACACTTTGTGTAGTTCTGTAAGTCACTGTCAGAATGAAGCCATCCAGCCAGTGCTAATTCTTGTTCCACAGTCAGAACAAGCAGAATCATCCCAGAGCTGATCACCCTGTTGAGTCAGTGATGTTACTCAGATGACATCCCGGGTCATTATGGAACATTAAGTTATTATGAGAAGAAATAACACTCAAATAAAGTGTTTTAGCTATTTTAAATATATGACACTACCGCTGTAATGCAAAATACACTGTAAAAAAAATTCCATGCACTTTAACTTAAAAACTTAGTTTGCTGCCTTAAATTTTTAAGTATAATCAAATTTGCTATACATGTTATTTCAACTTAAATTATATTAAACTGACTTTAAAAAATTCTGAATCTTGGGTAACTAAAGAAATGGGTTCAATCATTTTTTTAATTAATTTTTTTATTTGAGTTTAAGTAATGGAAAAACATATGTTGTCATAACTTATTGATTGTATCATTTTTACAGTGTTTAGGGATGCTCTGATATATACATAAAAAAATCTATAAATTCTACCTGATAAGTTGATCTTTATTTTCATGTACCAATAACCAATTATTGACCAAAAACCAATATATGGCCAATTCTATACTGTTTGTCTAAATAAATTAAAGATGAATCACTAAAAACTAAAATAAACCATTTTAAATGCCACAAGAGAATTTAGGCATATTTATATTTTTACATTTGGCAAGGTAAACATTTTATCAGTTTATTTTATGTAAACTGACAACATTTAAGGTAAATATTTTATCAGTTAATTTTATACAAAGTGACATTGCCCACCTTGTAGCCATGCCCCTGATAAGTTAAAAGGTGTGTTCAACTTGAAGCAGCACTGCGCAGAACGATCGGTGTATGACATCAAAGTACCACGAGAGCAATTTGAAAGCATAAGGAGTGTCTACTCTCTATAACGGTTGCGGTACTTTGATGTCATACAACGATCGGTCTGCACAGCGCTGCTTCAAGCCGAATACACCTATATACTCATCCAAATAGGTTTTCATCTGTTGTCTGTGAGTAGTTGTGAAGGAAAAAGGGCCGATGGATGCTTGTGCAGGTTGCTTTAACGGAAAGGGTGAAATCTGACCGTGTCGAGGCTGCGTGCTTCTACAAGACAGCGCTCAGCTCTTTTTTGGCTCAGATTACATGGGCTACGATCCATGTAGGGCACATGATGGCATGTTTATCTGTCTCTTTCTCTCTCTCACTTGCACACACACAAATACATAATGCAGATGCAGAAAGCAAGCAGTCAATCTCCTAATTCATGCCTTCTGGTATAATTAAAGGTTCATAACAGATGGATGTATTTATCTTTATTGTCTCCCCAGCATTCCCTAATGAAGTTTTTTGTTTTGCCAAAACATCAAGACAAGTGTGCTGTTTTACATTTACTTGCTTTCTGGCATGAAGAATTAAAAGATCCTTTTTTTTGCTCTGATTTTAAAGGAATAGTTCACTCAAAATGAAAATTCTGTCTGTATGACTTACCTTCTTCTGATTAACACAAAAGAAGATATTTAATGAAAAATGTTGGTAACCAGACAGCTTTGGTTACCACTGACTTCCAACTCTGCAGCATTTTTATTTTTGGTGAACTGTCCCTTTAATAATGCTCCTGTTTGCATGTGAAGTGAGCAGCACACTTTTCATCCACAGTCGGACATGCATACTGTCTGTTTTTTTCACAGTTTTTAACTGTCATGGAAAATATAAAGACCCCTTTATATACAAATTCAACTCATTTTTAATTTGGCATACTAACAAATCCAGTGTTGAATATGAATAAACACGGCAGGCTCCGAGCTGTGCTTGGCTCATGTAAGGGACCATATGGGGTCCTACCAAAATTATGGCTGTTGATTGGTTGAGCTGAACAAGTGATGCTGATGATAGGGTAGTTTTTGATACATTTTCACGTACCCTCATCTATGATTGTTAGAGCGTGAATGAAAGCTGAAGTCTATATAAGGTGTATCAGCATGCTCAATGGGATGAACTTACCGGGCTGGGCTGTTGATTGGATGGGTCACAGGCCAGAGAGACAAGATCCTTGAGCGGGTCTTGAGAGCTGAGGTGCGGGGGGTACCGGATGGCCGTGTGCGGGAAGTAGGTGGAGGCAGTCTGGGGGAGAATGGGAGCGCCAGGGAAGTGCAGAGACGAGGAGGGATGTGGACTCCGAGAAATACCTGAAAGACACAATGATATTATGCCTTATTTACTGGAAGCATTGGTGCTTTTACTTATTTTTAGTACTTTTCAGTTCCTGATTATTGCATGAAAAAGAGCAGCATGAACATTCTACAAAACATCTAATTTTGTGCTTTACAGAAGAAAATGAGTCATACAGTTGAATTACTTAAGGCGTGCGTAACGATGACAAATTTTGTTTTTGGGTAAAAAACAAATTTTTTTTCCAGTGAATAATTCCTGGCAGCTTCAATACCTGTGGACTTCAGCTTTGAAACAAACAATAATTGGCTTTGTATTTGAAATAACATCATCCAAGAACAGTACTGTTCAAAATTTTTTTTTAAAAGAAATTAATACTTTTATTCAGCAAGGATGCATTAAATTATCAAAAGTGACAGTAAATACATTTATAATGTTACAAAATATTTATTTTTCAAATATATGCTGTTCTTTTGAGCTTCTATTTATTAAAGAATCCTGAAAAACTGAAATAATACTATTATTATTACATTAATATTTTAAACATTGAACCAAATCAGCATATTAGAATGATTTCTGAAGTATCATGTGACACTGAAGCCTGGAGTAATGGCTGCAGAAAATTCAGCTTTGCCATTACAAATAAATTAATTTATGTGGTGACATACTTCTCACGCTTCTTTCAAAAACATCTAAAAAATCTTACCAATCCCAAACATTTGAACATTAGTGTACCTGTATATAAACAAACACAATAACGCTCATCCCTTGCAATTTAGTGACACATCTGATAAAGCTGCATAGTGTATAACCAATGTCATAATTAAAGAGATCTTTGTTGTGTTGTCAAGTCCCTGTCATATTTAACCATCATAACTTTCTACAGAACACTTGTATGCTGTAACACATTTGACAAAGCCCAGCAGAGCTCATATCAGCTTGATGTTATGGGGCAGGCAGCATATGGCTGACATAATCCACCAATTCATCTGAACAGCCAGGCTAATTGTTAGAGCATAACTCAGCTAGCTGTGAGGCTTTGGAGATGACAGATCACTGTACTACTATAAGAAATGACCTGACACTTCTCAGCCCAATGAAATTGTGAACGATTTATCTGTGCATGTTTCATATGTTTCACCAGCCCCTTTCTTACAATCACCTGCATTCAGATATGCCTCCAGCCAATCAACAACCAATGGATAGAACTAAGTCCCTGCCCTGCATTTTTTGTTTTTCAATAATCTGTTTCACACAAATGTACTTCACAATGCGGAAGAAAAATCTGTCGCTACTTACTTTAATGCACAGTCCCGGTCTTAATATGAACAATTCATGTTTTTACCAAGGAAAAAATGGTTTGACTTTATAATCTTTCATCAAAATGTAATAACTTGCTCTGAAACAAACTTTTCCTTCTGACATCACTTAAGATAGTGTTACCCAACAGCCAAATAACTATTTAGACAATTTATTTTTGCATGCAAAGTGGCTCCATTGGTATAATGTTATTCCCACTTTTCACCATCTAAACATTTCCTGATGTCTAAAATAAAGCCCCTACATTTTTTCTTGTTCATTTCATCCAAAAAACTTCACAT
The DNA here is from genome assembly GCA_018155175.1 of Sinocyclocheilus anophthalmus. Lineage (NCBI taxonomy): Eukaryota > Metazoa > Chordata > Actinopteri > Cypriniformes > Cyprinidae > Sinocyclocheilus > Sinocyclocheilus anophthalmus. Next base: position 400,921 of record JADLZN010008092.1, read on the forward strand.
TTAAGGTTTCAAAATATGTTGTGAATCGCAAATCATGTTGATTTTCAACAGGGCCATATGTAAGTAGGTTGTGCATGATATGTTGATATTAGAAGAGACAGTTTGGATAACTGAACACAACAGTAGAAATTGTATATTTGTTCCTCCCAGCTAGCCATTTGCTGTGCTTGTGTGTGCAGGCCTGTGATGACAGAACAGACAGATATATGCATGTGTGTGTTGTCCCCTCACCGCTGTGCACTGCAATGACAGGTCTGTGGTGCTGTGTGAAGCCGAGACGTGGAGAGCTCTCCTGAGGAGATGGACTATCCAGCTCTGTCTTCTTAACTGTAGGGGAGATTCCTGGGTAAAAAAAGAGAGAAAAGTTGAGAGAGATGGAGGAGGGGGAGGAGAGCGCGTGCTTCGCTTATACAAAATACTGCAAATTCAGCTCCATTGTTCTATACAAGGACAAACTTTTCTGAGTCTAAAGGAAAGCTTAGTCAGCTAATTAATGAGCACTGCGTGGTCACTCTCGATGCTTCTGTCAGGTCACAGCAGATGCTTCTAGTTACCACAACTGACCACAAGGTGGTGCAGTATGACGAGAGAACCGTAGTTTTGACAGTGCTGCAGTGCAATGCAGAAAGTGCACTCTCTCCTTGCAGCCAGGCCAATGGGATTATGGGAAAATATGTCTGTAGCTGATGATCTGCACCGGTTATTTAAGGCCAAAGGAAATATACAGTCTCCATATGGATGTCAGAGTGATCTATTTAGAACCTTCCCGTTATGGAAGCTTTTCCTAATAAGTGAATCATATATGTCTTAAGTTTCCACAAACTGCTTTGTTTTCAAAGGAGGATATGTGGAGATCTTCTACATTCTTTCAAATTGTTTGCGGTTTTAGGATGTAATTTAAAGGAATAGTTCACCCAAAAATGAAAATTCTGTCATCATTTACTCACCCTCATGTCACTTCAAACCAGTTTGACTTACTTTCTTCTGTGGAACACAAAAGCAGATTTGTATATTTCTTCCGAACATTAAAAGTCAATGGGTTCCCACGTTCTTCAAAGTTTCTTTTATGTTCCGCAGAAGAAAAAAGTCAAAAAGGTTTGAAATGACATGAGGGTGAGTAAATGATGACAGGATTTCCATTTTTGAGTGATGAAACATACCTTGAGGGACACGAATTATTAATGGAAACAGTTCCGCATTTTAACCTTTAGATCTTAATCCACAGGTGCACGAGAACCGAGCAATCAGCTGGGGGATTGTTAAAGAGAAACTCATTAGGAAGCTAGATGGGCAGGGTCGGTCCACCGCAGGGGTTCAACTGTGCGTACAGTGATGGCATTTGCCCTAGAGGCTGATATGAGACCAGTGCTGATAACTTCTTACACAGTGATGGATTTCAGATTCCTGCTGGTTATGGATCAGTGGGGAGGGGTGAAGCAGGTCTCCTGAGATCTTAAGCAACAGTTTTGCCTGGAGGGTTCATGGATATTCAGAAGGATGTGACAGAGGTCAGATGTTATATGCAAGGTCTGAACCGGCAACTCAGCACCTTTCTAATCTCACAATAAACTCTGAAGGTTTTAGACTGATCTGGAGCTACAAACTTGAAATCTTTTTGCTTGTGAATAAATATTAAACTGAATAAATATTAGACTTAATGCATGCAAATTAATTGTAAATTTATGTTGTTTTTTTCATTTAAGGCATTTTAGCTCTGTTTCTAAACAACCTGCCTTGCCACCTACTTCCTATACAAAACCCTCATTTTCGTTACCATGTTGCTAAGCTAATGGCACAATACTCTTAATGAACAAAAATGCTAAAATAATCAATGGGCAAAATAATTTCAATAACATTAAACTGTTTTAATATGTATCTTTCAACATTGAAAAATATATATATTTTATATATACAATAACATTTGACTAAGACAGTAATGGCTGCTGAAAATTCAGCTTTACCTTCACAGGAATAAATTACATTTTAAAAGATTTTTAAATAGAAAACATTTTAAGTCATTTTAAATGGTAATAATATTTCACAGTATTTACTGTACTTTTGATCAAATAACTACAGCCTTAGAGAGCATAAGAGACACCTTTAAAAAACATTACAAAATCTTACTGACCTCAAATTTTTGAATGGTTATGCAATAATCATGCATTGCACATTATTATAATTGCACAACCGTTCAACATTTGGGGGTCGGTAAGATTTTGTAATGTCTTAAAAGAAGTCTCTTGGATTTATTTTTGCTCAGAGCTTGTCACAATGCATTATGGGATTACATTCTCCGGAAAGGATACAAGCCTTAGAATCCGGCCAAAAATAAGCTATCCTATGAGGCAAAATAATTCAGATAAACAGCCTTCTTATCGGGAGCCTACAGTATGTTACCTTAAAATGCTTTCTCCATAGGCAGCTCAACAGGTTTTAGACCAGAGCCTTCCATTTAACTCTAATTTTACATATTATTAAAAGCACACCAAGCAAGATCACTCAACATCAAATATATTTCAGTACAAACAATGAACTAACGTCTACACTGCATTTGCACCTACGAACCACACATATCCTTTTATGCTCCCACAAACTAAACTTTCCCTACATAGATTGCTCATTGAAACATCCCCTTATACAAGAGAGGTGGATTACAGTATGGTTTCTATATCTACTGCTTGCCCTACTTGATCTGAAATTAGTAGAGCTGCTTCAGCATAAAAATAGCTGTCTAAAATTGATTTTTAAGATTTAGAAGGCTCTTTACGGTGGATTAATGGCTGTCAAAACCCCTCAGCTATTCATAGCATTAAAGGCAGTGATTCTGATATGCACTGTCACAAATGAGTTCTTCCCAATGTATTTCTTCCATATCACTACATAAATCGAAACGCCTCCAAAACAGAACCACAAATTTGCATTATGAGCACAGCAGTTAACCAGCCAACCCAGTTATTCTAGTTGTAATTCATTTACTTAGAAATGCTTCATGAAGATCATGAAGATGATGGAAAAATTTGATTTGTAGAGGAGTAGACAACTGAAAGGTCAAAGGTCAAACGCTTAACTACAACCATGCAAATAGGTCTCTGTCAGTATGAAAATGCAGCAAATACTGCTCCAAGGTACAGAACAGTACAGTGCAGAGTGCAGTGCTGCTTTCTGCAGACTTTCACAAAAACGAGAGTTCATGAATTAATTAGGATTTGGCACTACGTTTAGGAAATTCAAATCCAAGTTCAGTCTAAGCTTGTGATTTTAGACTTCCTCTACTGCAGTTGAAAACCTGATGTGTTTGTCATTCACTATCTGAATGTACTTCAAAAATGAAGCCCGCGACTATGCTTATGGAGATGAAAATCTCCATGCACAATAGGCACCCACTAGTTGACAAATCGATTAGTTCTACCACTATTCACTGCTTTGGATCTGTGTCGACTAGATCATGTCACTTCAGTTCCATCTGTACACATAGTGACAGCAGGAAGAAGATTCTTCTACAAATTATATGCATTTCTGTGTCATTATGTTTGTATGGTAATCTGCAATGGCCAAATATTTAAGAATATTTTGGAATTGAAACGTACCACACCATGATCCAGTGTTGTTACTGTTAACAAAAACGAAAACTCTAAAACTATTAAAACTACTGAAAATCTTTAATCTATTATCTATAAAACTATTAAAAATCTTTAAACTATACAAAATCGCTGAAATAAAATGAAATATGAATATTAGATGAAAAAAACAGGTTTTAATAAATATTATATTAAAATGATATATAAAAATATATAAAATTATAAATAACAATAAAAGTTAGTAAATAGTAATATTTCAGAACCAACCTTACGTTAAGTTACACAGACCTAAGTAATTTTAAGAGTTAGATCACTTAAAAATTACTCCACACTTTTTACAGTGTGACTACAGTAGTATAAAAATTAGTAGCCCTTCAAGCCCTCATGCACAAGAAGAACGTTATTATGGGTGGTGAAGGATCAAGGGAACTGGAAAGTTGCTGGTACAATCAATATAAGCCACCATTGTATCTTAATCCAGGTTGCTCCAGAGGGATTGTGTCTGTAATAAGTTCATGGCCCAGTTCTAAAGTTTTTGCCCAATAAGTTTACCTTTGATAAAATTAAAGCAAATGGAACTTTTTATTTCAATTTGTAACTCTGTATTTCTGTGTTAAAATGTTGTATTGTAAGATCAAACACAAGGCTCACCTCCTTCCATCTCCTCTGGCCAGTTGCGTGAACTGCTGGCAGGGGAGTTGGGAGAAGTGTAGTACTCGCCCCCTGGGCTGGTGTCTATATCATCCTCCATGGATCCTGACTTGTGTCTCTTACTTCTGTGTGAGTAAAAAAAAAAAAAGGAGAAAGAGAAGAAAATAAAATTAATAACAGAGCAAAGCATTGTTTAGTCAGACCTTATTTCTCACACAGACAAAAAAATGCTCTCCCAAACTGTCTGGATGTGCCTTATGGATGTTCCTTTGGACCTGCTTTCCCAGGCACTCAGCTACGATGAGCAGTTTGCCAACATTCACCTTTTGTTTTAGCTTTGCAGTGCGTTTAATGGAAAATAAGTGCATTAATCAGGACTGAGGCTCTGGCTAACCACAAAAGCAGATAAATCAAATAAACTGCCCTCAGCAGACCAGAGTGAGGGGCTGTGTTCTTTTACACTCGCCTAACGCTCCCAGGTGCATGTAAGGATTTAGTTTTGTGATGTTTTTATTCAGCTTTGTGCATTGCTTGGGGTGGTTTTTGCCATGACGCACACATGACAAATGTTTCTGTCACCAAGGTGTACTGGTGTCTTGAGTTCAAAATGCCTCGGGCTCCCTCTGTCTAATTCAGCCAATATAGAAATAGTTAACAGCCAACATTTATCATGGAGAGATGCTGACAGGTACATTTAAAACTCTCAAAGCCTTGTCTAACCACCCTGAAATCTCACATGCTCCACAGTTTCAGCCTGGTTCGGATAAATAGGCTAAACTAATTCTGGTTTGAACACAAAGGACCACCAAAATCAAAAACAACAGCTGGCGTACAAACCTCTACAGTGTAGCTGCTGTTGCTTCTGTTCTTGAGGTAACTGAGTTGGATGCCACTACAGCTTTTGTTGAAGCAATAGTGAAAGTTCAATCAACGTTAACCATTTGATACATGAATATGTATATACGTATATGTGTGTGTGTTGTGAATGGTATCTCTATAATAATAAATTTATACTGTATCTTAATCATTAAGTTAAGTGATTCCTATTTAGTTATACATTTAACATATGTTTGTGAAGTTGCAATGTTTTATAACATTCTTGAGTTGAATGAAATTCCCACTTACATGATCAATAAGCAATGAGTTCATACAGTGGACAAGATCTAGTTTTCAGTACGGACATACCTACATTAATACAGATATATCCTAATAAAAGTTTCTGTATGATCTTATAATAGTAAGACCACAGTCCCTTTTGAAAAAGACGGTCATTTTAAAAACAAAAGGTCAAAAGTCATTATTTTTGGACATCATAGGACATCAGACACTGAAAAGAACAATTTTACACCAGCTGTGGACATTATGGTAAAACTATCTGGTTACATCCTTACTTAGACATCAACTGGAACCCCTGACGCATCAGAGAAGTCCTATCTTCATCCTTCCTACGACTGGCTGAAGCCTTATTTATTTAGCATTTTGGCATTGCGATAACCGATTGGACTTAATTTCGCGTATTCTTTTTTAAACTACATACTGTACATACACGTGCACAAACACAGGTTAGATCTCATCCCCAGTCAAAAGTAGCTCAAGGACACAGTGCCTTTGACAAGAGGAGGTGAGCCTGCTCCAGGCAGATGGTGGAGACGTGTGTACTTACCCACTAGAGGAGGTGCTGGGAAGGGTTCTCCTCATTCCCACCCCTGAAGGGTTCAGATCATAAGCAAGGACCCTTCACTCCGAGAGAAAAGTCGGTCAAGCCCCGGATACCGTTCACCACCGTTGCTGCACAGAACAACACACACACACACCAGTATGATAGCACCCGATAAGCAGTATAACAGTTAACAAAAAATATCCTATACTTAAAAAAAACAAAAAAACATTGCTGTAACTATTTTCATAGTCTAAATTCTTATTTATATAATATTTACATATATATTTATGCGTATCATTAAAAAAACAAAAGAAACGTGCCACTAGGCTTCAAAGTTTGGAGTCCTAATATTTTTTAAAATTTTTTAAAAAGTGTCTTAATGCTCACCAAGGATGCATTTTGTTTGTGATCAAAAACACAGAAAAACAACTCTTGTGAAATATATTAAAAAGTAAACCTAAATGTTTTCTATTTTAATGTATTTTAAGATGCAGTTTATTCCCGTGTTCCCTTTCATGGGAACTTCGAACTGCATCCGCTAGGGGTCGCTATGGGGAACGCCTCAATGTGACCCATGCCTGAAGCATACATTCAAAACAACAACAACACGTTGGCCGATGACAGCCTATGACGTCACTACCGGTACACTATAGTATAATGGCGCCCGTGAGCACACATCATTTCTCTTCGTACGGCTTCATATTTTTTTTGTTTGAACGTGCAAATCTGTGGTAAGAGCGAGCTCTATTAATCTCATGATGGCGAGCACTAGCAAGCGTATAAGGATGTGGCGCTCATTGTTGACGTTGTTTACTTGATGACACAACACGATCTATTACGTATATTTTTTGGGGCGAAGCACGCAGGCTCATGTCTCCGAAGGGGGCTCGGCGTGCACGTGCGAGCGTGTTTTGGGTTTTTCTCACGGAAAAGGGCGACGCTCCGGTTGTCTCTTTTTCGGGAACGTGATTTGCTCACATCGAGGCAATGCGCGAAAGCATATGTAGATGCCCCTATAGAGAGACCTGGCTGGCAGCTATTTCTGCTCTATGGGTGAGTACGTTCCTCTAATAACTCCCTCCCTTTGACATCTCGCTCGGGAGAATCCAGGTGGGCATTCCAAGCAGCAGCAGGTTCGGGGCCTGTCGCTTCATTGGGCACACGATGGGATGCCCAAGCATAAATCAGGCTGAAACCTGCTGAAAGACGGATGCGTCCTTCAGAGTCCAGGTCCTGAGGCCCGAACACCCCGGTTATCCTAGCCCATCCGGTTTGAGGATCCGAGAAGACTGGCTCAGAAGGCTAATGTTTGCGTCCACGCTCCTCCCGCCCCTCCCGCGGTAGAAGAATCGCGTTCAAAGAAGGTAAGTAAAACCCTAATGGAGTTCACCCAGACAGGGTATCAGTGCTTTTGTCCGGTTCAGAGTGATACCTCAGTATCTACTCTTTTCCTTCGGGGGTCTTACATCTGCCTTATCTTTACCTTCCTAATTCTCCTGTAACCACCATCTCTTCACCTGACTGAGGTTAGGTGGGAATTTCCTGCATTATAGTCTCCTATGTTGGACCTATTAGGTTTGGTTGGTTCTACGGTTTCAAAGTCTAGAGGCTTCTTCGGACAGAGCTCCGCCGCGGGAACCATGGTGGGTGAGTACGATACATGTCTAAATATATGTATATATAAACATATATATGTGTGTATCTAATGAAATGGTGGTTGTGTGTATAAACTAATGAGGCTTGTGGTTGGTGTGTATATAACGGGTCTTCTGCTATTCTTTGCAGTGTTTCCTGCGGGGACCTGGGTGTTTCGTCCCTTTTCAGGTGTCCCGGATTAGCAACCCCTCCTGCGGGTCAAAACCGTGTGCATATGACTTCGTGTTATTCAGCTCTTCCCCGATATATATCCAGACAGTAAGACAGGCCGGGTTTCGGCTTCATACTTCATGATTCATGTGGCCATAACACAGGCTTCTGTGGGAGTCTTCGTGATCATCAGGCCCCCGGCGCTTCACTGCAAAAATTTCCTGGACGTCCATGCTGGGGTTACGCTTTCATGCTACCCTGACTAGTCTACCGTATCTGGGTCGCCTTGAGGGGTTTCCCGATCACCAGGATATCCTCTCTTGCTGAGGCATCGAGCGGGAGGTATAGGTGGCATTACGCGAACCTTCCTGTGTAAATGCTGTCTCGGGCATTGTTAAACCGAGTGCTTGAAGAACTCTAAGGGCATTTATTCTAGAGGAATGCACTATGGTAAGTGCACACGTTAAGCTTTGCGCACTTTTCTACAAATCCATATAGGTGGTAAGTGTGCATGTTATGCTTTGCGCATTTTCTAAAATCCACATAAGTGGTAAGTTTGCACGTTATGCTTTGCCCATTTTTCTAAAATCCACATAAGTGGTAAGTTTGCACGTTATGCTTTGCCCACTTTTCTAAATCCTGTATGGTAAGAGCGTCTCGTTAAATCCGTTCCCTTTCGCTACGGATTGGTTAGACCCGACCCAGGTACCTTTGTGGGCTCCCGCAATAGGTGGGTTCTTCGACAACTCTGGAACATTCGCTCGTCCCTCACGCACATTGGAGATTATTAGTGATATGGTGTTTTCTTTCGAGCGTTTGAATTCTCTCCCTTGCTGATGAGTTGGATTCCTTGCTCCGTGGGCTGTTCTTGTGGTAGTGTTGAGCAGTGCTCCCCTATTATCAAAGGGTTACCTGGAATGAGAAACATTATTCCTCTGAATTCGGAGTTCTCCTCTCACATGAGAAGTTTGAGTTCTCTGTTTCTCCAGAGCACCTGGAACCAACAAAAGCAGTATGCTTACCCTTCTGATTTTACAATCATCCTGCAGGTCGAGCCCCCTCTCGTTGAGAGCTGGGTTGTGCTCCCTCAGCCAAGGTAAACTACAGCTAGCCATTCCAGCATTGGAACATGATGCAGGTCGAGCCCCCCCTCTTGTTTGAGAACTGGGTGCATTGCTCCCTCAGCTAAGTAACTGCTAACTGTTCCACCATTGGAACATGCTGTAGTTTGAGCTCCCTCTCCATTGAGAGCTGAATGTTGCTCCCTCTTAAATTTTTTACTGCTATCACAGACTCACAGCATTATAGCCGTATACATAGCAGTGTTTGGGGATGCGCTATGGTCTATCTATGGCTGCTACTTCTCATGTGGCCACGAAAACCCCTAGAACGTAGGTTGAAATCCACATAGCTGTAAGTGTGCACGTAATGCTTTGCCCACTTTCTAAAATCCACATAACTGGTAAGTGTGCACGTTATGCTTTGCCACCTTTTCTAAAATCCCCACTGGTAAATATTGCACGGGATGCTTTGTCCTCTTTTCTAACATCCTGTATGTACAGCTACGCGTAACAGCTCTCGTGACCTTTCGGAGTGGTTTTAAAACCCACGGTTCCGCGCTTGGTCCCCACTCCTCACTATGTATCGATCTGGATACAATACTTTACAGGGCGTTAAGCTACTAGGATCTGTTCGACGGTTCTGCAGCACAGACCAAGAGAAATGGCATACCCCCGATGTGTGACCGGCCAAGACCTATGTATCGATTCTAGGCTCTGGTCGTATTCCCTTAAGAATCTCATCTCGCTGATTCGCAAGCCTTGGGCTCTACCCTGGGCCAGGAGCGCCCTAACAATTAAGGTAATTGTGAGGTTGTGGTATACTAGGCCTTATGCCGTAAGGGAATAACGTCACTAGGCAGAGCCGTCGACTTCCCAGCAGGGGCAACTCCCATACCCCATGGGGTTTCTGGCAATGCACTTCCCTCGCATTGTGCGGGGTATACCGATTCCACCATGAGCGACCCCTAGAGACGCAGTTCGCAGTTCCCATGAAAGAAGTCTCAGGTTACTTAGTAACCTGGTTATCGTCATGTAGGAACGAACCTGCGTCCCGTATGGTTTCTATGCATGCTGCGGACAAAGGCAATCTTAACGAAAAGTGTAATGATTGGCTCCCGGCGCCTACTTATCCGTATACGTGCCGGGAGTGACTCATGGCTCGTCGACGGCCAACGCTAGTTGGGTTTTTCACATGTATGCTTCAAGACACGTTCACGACGAGGCTGCCCCTATAGCGACCCCTAGAGGATGCAGTGTTTCGTTCCCTACTCAGGGACCCATGGTTACATAAGTAACCCGAGACAATTTTCAGTATCATTCCTCCAGTCTTCAGTGTCACATGATCCTTCAGAAATCATTCTAATTTGCTGCTCAAGAAACTTTTCTTATTACATTTTTCATTTTTTCTTTGATAAATAGAAAATTTTAAAGAAAAGCATTTATTTGAAAAAGAAATCTTTTGTAACATAAAATCATCTTTGTGTCCTCTTTTGCAAACAATTTAATGCAATCCTTGCTGAATAAAAAGGATACAGTTCTTTAAATAAACTCCTCTTACACGACCCAAAATGTCTATGTATGTATCTATCTCAACACAATACTATAAGTACTTTGTATCACTCATGTTTTTGGATAGTCTCCTATAATTGCCATGTTTTTTTTGAACATGTACCATTAATACCATAATATTCTTTGAAATAGCCTGGGGTATCATGTAAAATACCCTGTGTAAATGACAATCAGGAATCATTTAGTACCATGATATATATATCAAAAGTACCATGGTAGAGAACTAGCTTTTGATACATTCACTGTACCAAGGCCATAACTCATTACTTCTTGTATGGGACAGTAAAAACTGTAGTGCACATCCTGATAAATCCCTTAGCACCTTCACATAGAGGAATATTTGGGGTTGAGCCGTGACTTAGTCTCTTTACTCACATGGCTAACAATGGTAATTGTTATTTAGTGTACAGTAAACTATCACAGAAAAGTGATTGTTATCTAGTGTACAGTAAACTAGAGTTTTGCAGCACGACTAGCATTATGTGGGTGTAATCTCACACATTCATGTTTAAGCCCACGTGAGGCTTATGAATCTGTGCCACTGCATGTCTGCTTTGACCTGAGGGGACCTCTTTCTTAATATCATTCCATACTCTGTGTGTGTGTGTGTGTGTGTGTGTGTGTGTGTTCCACAGCACAGTAATTGCTCTGGCTTAATGGACAGGCTGTATTGTGTGTGTTCAGTGGGAGGGGGGTGGTTATTTCTATAATGTGTCGTAATAAATACAAAGTTGGGGTAACATCGTTTTTGTTCCAGCATGTACTGTCTTACTGTGACCTACAGTATGTGAACACTTATACTAAATACTGTGTAGGAGTAAAAAAATACCGATGGTTGAGCTGTGTGTTACGCTGGTAACTTCATAATGCAGCACTAAGATATTTATTACTCTCAAGCCTTCATCCATTCGGCATCTAAATCAGGTTTGTTTGTAATTTGTAAAGCACTGTGATTGCACACAGGTGTGAAGAGTGATACACACGGTCTCGCGTGTAGATTGTAATCACTTATAAGCCCCCTGTAAGGAAGAAAAAAATTCAGCTAAACACATCAATGTATGTTGGACCGACTGGCACATTCCTTCCCTGCTAATGAGGAACTGTCAAACCTGACATAAAATGGCTGTGAAATTGACGCTTGCATCTGCTATGTGGGCTATGTGGGAGGTGTGACAGGTACAGTGAGTAGGAGGGATGTGAAGACAAGAAAATTCGAAAACAAAATGATTCACTACAATGTCATCAGAACTCCCTGACACTTTTAGAAGGGACAGTTCACACAAACATTAAAGTCTGTCATTGTTTACCTCATCCTCATAGAGCCAGTTCTAACCTTATAACAGTACATGATGACAACGTTTAACCCAATTTCATTTCTGGGTGAACTATCCTTTTAAGTATATTATATAAAATATAAAAGCATCTCACTTCTTGATACTTGCACCAGTTCTGTTACACTGAAGACGCCCGAAGTTACAAAGCTCTCTTGAAACTCTGGAGCATCTGTTAAACAAAATAAAACATGGAATAAATGATGGAACTTTCCAACACAAGGATATCACTAGCATCTCACGCACAAAGAAATTCAATTTAGTTTTCATTTCAAGTCACTTTGGATAAAAGCATCTACTAAATGAAGAAGCTCGAGTTTTACATAGGCACATGCTGTTGTTCACCAGTAACACGGACATAAAGTGAATTTACGACGACAGGAGGGTCACAGATTACAATGTTTTACTCGTTAGCATGACAGTTTCTTTTGAATTACCTTCATCTTTTTTTTATCTGAAAATATTAATTTGGCAATTAATAACAGAAATTCAGAAAGCATAGAAAAAAATCAATGGCTTGATTATTTGATCAGAAATGCAGTAAAACATTAGTAATATTGTTAAATAATATTACAATTTAAAATAACAGTTTGATTTGAATGTATTTTAAAATGTAATTCATTCCTGTTATTGCAAAGGCTGTATTTCAGCAGCCATTACTCAGTCTTCAGAGTCACGTGATCCTTCAGAAAGTCATATATGCTGTTGGTAATAGAAACGCATTTATTTGCAACAAAAATCTTTTGTAATACTGTGAGTCTTACTGTCACTTTTTATCAAACTGGATCATTTGGCTTTATAACAAATTTTGTTTCTTTCAAATAAAAATTCTTAACTGACTTATCTCTGGTATTATATTAGCCTCCATCAATTAATTAATAGCTCAACTGCAAATTATTCATGTACGGCATACTTTTATACAGGTATCTTACTAACCACACAACAAATGCATTTCCAATTGAGTCTAGTGGAATTCAGGTTAAATTGTGCACGGGGTTTTTTACAACGGATACGCATTGTGCGGGGGAATAAACATGTTCTGTTTTCTGCATTAATATATCATAATTTCTCATAGTAAGCAAAAGCTCGGTGCATATTGCTCAGGTAGACACTCGTGCATGAAGGCCGTCTAGTTCGCGTCGATCTTGTTCGGTTCATTTGGATTTTGAGACTTTATTTTCGCAGTTTACAGCATTTCACGCCCCCCACACACACAACTACCAAAGAAGTGCAATTCATTAACGTGTTCACGATTTGAAAAAATCGCAAATGTGCGTCACTACATTGAAACAAATGCTTTTCAACCGGTGTCTGTAGAGTTAAGAATTACATTCATGTGCAGCATTTTTTTCAAGTAGAGACATATTTGTGAATACGAATGTTATAGTTTGTATTAAAGTATCCTAATTTGTGCCTGTTGCGATTTAAAATGTGCATTTGTGGATCAGGCGGACTCGCGTACAAAGGGCTTGAATTCACGGCATCTTCTGAGTCGATTCGCTATTTGATTCTTTGAATTTTTGTGAGCACTGTTCGTTCCGGGCCCTTTTAAGCCTTGCCCAATCCACACAGCGCGCACAGCGTCCAATCCACGCTCAGCTGAGACACATACATCACGACCACTAGGATTGCACTAGCAGCCCCACTCACATGTGGCGCATGCTCCATCCTACGTTCCTGTGAATGTGTACATTGTGTTTTCTTTGTTTCTTGTTTTGGTTAGGCTAGTTTCCTCGTACCGAAAATGCCTATAAAAAGATTTTTTATTGAAACTTGTTAATTGTCTTGAGACACAGAATATCTGTATATTAAATTTTGCCGAAACAAGAACTTCATGACAGTTACCTTTTTTTTTTCTTTCTTGCTGTAATTCAACCGCACGTTTTCATTAGTCCTTCCTGTGTGGATTATTATTATTATTATTATTGATTAAAAGGCTCTTAGTACGCGATCATTTAGAGCCATTAGTAAACCAACGTTTATAGTTAATTAAACGTATAAATTACTTGAAACTAAACTATACTAAAACGAGCGTTTTATTAACCTATATAGCCGTATTCCCCGCGCTCAACAAATCGCATAAGATAGAAATATGTTTACATTTAGGCATTATTACTGACTACACTGTTTTCTTAGTCAGTGTCTGCAAAGATGAATTTTATGAGCTATATGAACGACTTTGAATTCTCCAAATTTATTATTTATTCTTTAATATTGATTTAACTAAATTTTCTGGTATTTAATGAGTTTAAATCTCGCATTATAGACTAGGGACGTTTAGTCTGGAGATATTTAGTTTCTTCTCTCGCTTTCCAAATCTCAATCCACTGGTTTCATATGTTCACCTGTTGCCTATATTTGAATTTGAATGCTACAGGACTAGATTTATTAGGCCTATGAAACCACGTTGATACTTAACCCACTTTCCTCAAAAAAAAAAAGTCAAAAATAAGCGATGGTCTATCTTCACAAGAAAAACTTCGCCTTCTTCCATGAGCACATATGTTTTGGCCCGCCAACTAGGCTCCGCCTGAACGGCACGGATATGTAAAACTACAGGTTGTTTATTAAACTCATGTATTAGATTCTATAGTGTATCTACTGTCTATTTTTGGTTGACTGTATTTTATTCTGATAATGAAGAGGCTACAGCGTTTGCAATGCTGTAGGACTATATGAAAGGCACATTTCTCTCCTACTGCAGATATGGCTAATCAGCATCACTTCATCTTTGCATAATAATAATAACAATAATAATACAAGAAGGAGGATACTGACAACGTGCGTTGAATTACAGAAAGAAACGAAATAAAAACCCAAGGTCAGCCGTCTAAAGTATCGTTAGTTTTGCAAACTTAATTAACTGATTCTGTGTCTTTAATACAAGTAATTGTGCAACCCAAAACCAAACACAAAAGAGAAACAATGAAAACACAATGTAACATTCACAGAACCGTGCTGATGGAATGCGCACATGTGACTGGGGCTAGTGTCATCTAGTGGTCGCTGATTTTCTGTGTGTCAGCTGCGTGTGGATCGCGAGCTGTTTGTGTGTGGATTGGGCAAGGCTAAAAGTGCGGAACGAAAGTCTCAAAATTCAAATGAATCAAGTAGAATCGACTCAGAAGAGACGTGAATTTGCCTTGCACGCGCGTCGCCTGATCCACAAATGTACATTTTAATCGCTACATGCACAAATAATAATACTTTAATACAAACTATAACATTTCTATTCACAAATATGTCTCTATTTGAAAAAAATGCTCCACATTAAATGTAATTCTTAACTCTGCAGACACCGGTTGAAAAACATTTGTTTCAGTGTAGTGACGCACATTTGCAAATTTTTCAAATCGAGTACACGTTAATGAATTGCACTGGGCCTTGTTCGTTGGTAGTTGTGTGTGTGAGCGTCGTGAAATGCTGTAAACTGCGAAAATGAAGTCTCAAAATCCAAATGAACCGAACAAGACGCGCGAAGCTAGACGTCAATTAAATGCACGCGAGTTTGCACCTAAGACTCAACATAGGTGGCACAGAATGAGAAGATGTGGAGAGAAGAAAGGAGACAAAGCCTTTTTTGCATGAGCAATTTATTATATATTAATGCAGAACAGAACATTTTTATTCGAAAACATGTCTGTATTTGTACAAATCCCTGCACAATCATTTAATCCTGAATTCCACAGACTCAAATTGAAAGGCATTTGTTTGTGGTTAGTAAGATACATGTATAAAATGTATGCAGTACATGAATAATTGTGCGTGCGTCTATTAATTATTCTGAGTCTAATATCATCCCATACTTATCTTACTTATCACAATCGCATTACAACAACCACAAATTTAATCAGTATGTAATATTGTATATATTGTAACAAAACTAAAATTTTAAAGCGATTGACAAACCTATTTTAAACAGTTGCCAATAGACACAGTAAAGTAACTCGGCCATCCCATCAGTCCCATAATAATACCACAGCATTATGAGCAGGACTGAATATGTGAACAAAACCACTGTCCTGATCGTACCTATCTTGTGTTTCCCCAAACTGAGCTAGAGTTTTATCCACACGTAATGCATAATTAAGTGCTGGCCTTTCAGACTAGCTCTGTTGAAACAGGGGAATGTGGGTAGGAGTATGACATGAACTGGGCAAAGAAATAGAGATAGGTTGAGTGTGTGGGTATGGGTTTTAAGCCGTGCATATAGGTTGCGTTGTATAAACAGGATGTTTGTATAGTGCAGGAGAGGACGCTTACAGGACTGCACCACTCTGTATGCTGCAGCACACAGTACATGCATGTATATTGCAAGTATTCCTGTACATGTGGTTGTGTGAATGTGTGTGTACATGTGCTCTCTTACCCAAGGTGGCTGCTCGACTGTCCTCTTGATCTGAACCAATGCCTGTGCGAGGACTACTGCTCTGTTCAGCCTCTGAGAAAGAAAAAGAGAGGCATTAGTCCTCAACTCAGCAGATTCTCTTAACAGATATATATATTATATAACATTTTTTTGTAGTTATTATTAGTATGTTATATCATTGCCAGTGTACCAAAGTGATCATTTCAGATTTTGTCATTCGATAATGAATCGATAATAAATCATGAATCAATTAGTCTTGACTGGCAGCGCTTTGCAAATCGGCTCACATCTGTTCCATCAAATGGTTTCGAATGGTTTAGAGTAACCAAATCGAGAACACCCCATTATTATCATAAGTCAGAATACTGTACGCTAGAGGACATCGCTATTATCTACAGTAAAGTTACATTAATAAATTTAGCAGACAGATATTCACAATGATTTATAGCAGCCCTTCTCAAAGTCCGAACTCCGGTCCGGACCCGCCTCCACTTCGTATTTCAAGTGCACTCGTATCAGACCTCCGTGGCACACACATACGCAGACACATACACACACACACACACACACACAGGTGAGCACGAACCAGTGTTGCAGGGTTTTACAGACTTTTTTGGAAGACAAAGCGCATAGCAACTAGCGACATTTTGGATAAATAGCTTTCATTCAGTAGAATAATGTCACTGGTTTCGCCCCGCGAGTGCAAGGCTTTTTCTCGCCACAAGTTAGGCAGCGCACATTCAACTGACCGAACCGCAACAGAGTTGTTTCCAAAAACCTATCACTGTTGACTGTCTGGGCATATGAACATGAATGTAGTTCGTCTGTAAATATGCCATAGACTGCATAAAAACATGGACGTTGTATCCGTGACGTCACCCGTAGGTTTCTGAAGAGAGTTTTTGAAGCTCAAAGTGGGTGGAGCCGGCCATTGACCCTCTTGGCAGCGCGTAACTCCCGGATAGTCAAAAATGGGCAAAGAGGCGGGAGCTGGTTGCTGAAACCATGCCCACCTAGCTCGACAGTGGTGACAGCAGTGGCAATCCACCTGTCACTCAAGTGGCCACGCCCTCAATTATGCAGAACTTTAAGGTTTAATATAATTTAAAGGGATGAGTTATTAAAAAAAATTCACCCCCCTCACAGTTGTCATGAAGGGCAAAATTAGCTATATAGACCAAAACCACTTTTTGTACCAATCTGTAAACATATTTTTTTCTGCTGTCTGAGTCTATGGGACTGACTCCCTTTTGGAGCCAGCCTCTAGCGGCCTGTTGATGAATTGCAGTTTTAGTCACTTCCGTGTTGGTTTCACGAGAGAGACCAGAAGGTTGCTGCTTGAAATATGCACATATTTTATTACACAGACGGACGTTTGTGCTGCATGATAGATAAAATAAAGTAATATAATTCACTGCTGTATAACAGCGTATTGCAGTTATAATTCAAGATTTTAGCTATTTAGTTGAAGTGACTGCAGGTTACATTTAAGTACTATTTCAGAAACAGAAAATTTGTAAATGAGAACTGCTTTATTGGGCATTTAGTTGTATAAAAATGCAGTACTGTATGCAACAGTTCAGAGAGTAAATGCAAGCACGACCTGATGACGTCATGAATATGATAATTAAGTATTATAAAGCTGAATTGTTATATAAAGTTAAAAGCATGTTTATTAAAAACATGTTTTGTAATAAAAATTATTTTGAACCTTTTGACGTTGATGAGAACTCAGATTCTGACCTTTGAATGTAAACTTTGAGAATCCCTGATTTATAGTTTAGGTAGGAGAGGGACGTAGCACGCAACACCGAAATAGAGTCATAGCCTAATAATAAAATAGTGCGTTCAGTATTAGAATTGTTCAATAAAGCCATTGTACTAATTTTGTCATTTAGGCACTTTAAAAAAATTTGTATTAATATATTTGTATAAAAAATAGGTTTTAAGATAAATAACATTCCGTGCAAACAAAGTACAATGAGGTGAATGCTTTGCAACAAGATGGACACAGTCCTGTTCATAACAGTAGAGCTGCTAGTGAAGAAGTGACAAGTACAAGAAAAAAATGCACACACAAAGTCCACAAGAAAGAGACAGAGATATTGGGGAAATGAAGAAAAGGGAAGTGAAGGTGCAGTTCAGGAGAGAACCTTTAATTGCTTTACATGGTCCCAGTCTAAAGATTTAGACCTTTCTATGTGTTTGCCGTACAAATAATAGGTTGGTATGTGATTTCAGAATTTTCTGTGAGTGTTTGGCCTGGATAGGTGTGAGATTTCCCAGCCTGAAATTGTGTCCCAGTTCGGCCCTGGTACATGTTATTTTCACAGAAAATAAACTGTAAATCTGAAAATAATATTTTGAAAAAGAAAAAAACCCTACAACAACACTGCATTATTTGAGAACTAATGACTTGGAAATTTCCAATAAATACATTTTTTATGTTCCTGCTTAAGCATTAAAAAAGAAAAATATGAATATTAAAAAAATATATAAACAATAAAAAAAACACATTTTCCCATCATTTAAAAAAAAACTGAAAATGTAAATAAAATAAATATACTTACAATAAAACTATAAATATAAACATTATAAACAGTGGTGTAGTGCAGTGTATACTGCATATTCCTACTTCTTTACCAGTCAGCATTGCCCACTTCTAAATCTCCTCTAATGCGCATCATTCAGTAGTGTCCTGCATTTAACCAAAATCATGACAGTCCAGCACATGAGTAGTTAATCCAATCGCATGTGAATACATGCAAATATTCCCTAAAAACACCCAGTAAAGACAGTGATGCGGTCAGGACAGAGGCGTAAACACTCTCATGCAGTGTGTTTCATTCATACGGGAAGCCAGAGGGCGCTCTCGCACAGAAAGTCCAAAACTGACTCAAAAAAGTAATAACTTATGACATGCCAGGAAATCCCTAATATGGAAAAAGGAATCCAGCTATCCTAGCCAAAGCAATCTATGCTGTAGCTATGGTGAATAAGAAAAGAAACGTTTTGACTGATGATACATGAAGACAATAAACACATGATTGCGTCTCCAGGTAATAAAAAATATCTGAATAATGCAGTGCTAATTGACATAGCATTTATTACAGTTGGCTATAGAAACTATAAAATATATCTTCTGCCTTATTCTGTGATAAACAGCATACATTAACAGTATACCCAATTCTCAAGGCACCACTACACCACTGATTATAAAAAATATAATTTTTTTTCAGCTGGATAAAAATAAATGATAAAATTCTGGGATCTTTTTACAGGGCAAGTGAAAATCTGAATTACTGGAACAATTACACCAGCAGAATATGAATATAAAACATACAAATAATCGATAATAAGCATTAGAATGATTACTCCGATTCTTTACATGGTACATTTTTATAAATGGCAATCATGAGCAAATTGCAGCAGCATTACGGTTATTTTTGAGCAATGTTGCTGGGCAATGTTGCTATCAACAGGCAACCAGGTGAGACACAGGACCCACGACCGAACTAAAGTATCCAGATTTGTTGCCTATTCTCAATGGGAAGGTGCCCGAGTAACATTGCTCAAAAAAGTTGCCCCGTGTATCATCACCTTTAGAACTCGAGTCCAAGAGTCTGAGTCTTTCCCAAATACAAGTGTATGTTCAGTGAACAGAAACCTCTGACCTGTTAGAGTGTGGTTGATCATGTCAGTGATAGCTCTGGTAATCCGACATAAGAACATGTTTCTGTATAAACAACAGAAAGCGAACAGTCTGTATGTTTTATACAAATCACTCAAAGGTTACTGATACAGCCATGCGTTCTGATATCCTGACGAGCTGAGGCTCAGTCAAATGGCTCATAAGCCTCGTAAATGAGAAACACACAGTATCAAAGTGCTGCAAAATATTCTCTTTCTTTTCAACTTGTTTGGCAAGGCTGAACATAATCTTGTTGAACCCTCTTCACTGGCAGAGCACAGGGATTGTATTGCCAAAGTGTAAACTCATTGAAGCAACAATAATGACAAAACAACCTAATCCAACCATAAAACCTTCTCATTTGTGTGCGTTCCAGCTCTTTGCCACACAGATGTGAGGGAAAACACAGATAAACACATAAAACGAATTTGAGTCAAGCAGCGGCAGAGGATTTTCTGAATAGGGAATGAAAGAATAGAGGGGTTACCGCAAGGACTCTGGCAGGCGTTCAAAGAAAAGCCAGTAAAAAAGCTCAAGCTGGATAAATAAATAAGAAAGCTCCCTATCAGATGGGCCTCACGCCACTGCCAGTTCAAAGCTGAGAAGAGTCCGACCGGCTGCACACGTCTGAATGCAACGCTTCATTACGATTCTCACACTCTTTGTGGCCTGCAGGACTCAGAGGCCGACCGCAAACTACTGCTCAAGACACATGAAAACACACAAGCAGTGGCAACTCAATTGCGATGCCAGTGCAAATTTCTCATATCTATTTTAATACAATAAAAGTAAAAGTGAATTCCAGATTGCAACTCGTTTTTCTTCTTATTTCCAAGTAAAACAGGATATTCAGAAAAACAAAATGTAAGGTAGGTTTTGATCATGAAAAGTGGGCGTTGTGAAGCCAAAGTGGTTTTGCTAAACTGGTTAACATTACCCAACAGCCCAAATGGCCTTAGTGATGTAACCAGAAGCAAAGCCATTTCATAATAATTAAAGATCACAAAGTACTTTTTACCTTTGAAATAAAACTTACCCCTGAATAAACCACAATAAGACAAGGAATGTGCATTAAGAAAAAAATATGGTCAATTTGGATTTTATGTTAACTTTAACATCACAACTAGTCTTCAATCCGCCTGCTTGCATAATGATGTCAGTGCAATTTTTCCCTGCCATGAAATATGAAATGTTTTCTTAAAATATATGTGCAAAGTGCAGCCTAATTATGTTGTTGCAAGTAAAACACACATGGTCGGGGAAAAAAAAGAATTATAAACCCTACAAATCTTCAAAAGTTCCATGACATTCCAAAGGAAGCGGTTGGACCCGAGCCATAATACTCAATGTTTTGATTATGAAAAATTGGAGAGGCCTTAAACAGTAGGAGACAGATGGATGCTGAGAGGTCTGAAGTCTGCTCCAGAGAAGACGAGCGATGTTTAAAAAGTGCGGCGAATTAAAAATAAAAAATAACCCAACACAAAACATAAACAAACATGTCTGTCATCTCTGCGAATCTTCGCAGGCCAGGATGATTAGTGCTGCCAGCTACACAGAGGGACACGCTCCAGTTCTCTCTCTCCCTCGGCTTTTCTCCTCCATGACTGTCTTGAGAGTCCTGTACACTCCTGCCAAAAGCTGCGCCGGTTTCTAGGCAGCCAGCCCTCAGACCGAATCTCTGGCAACGAGAATCGGAGGGAAGGAAAAATCAGTGTCAGTTTAAGGGAGGAATTGGCACCAAGTGCCTCGGACACATCTCAGTGTCCAAAAGGACCCGTGAAGCTGAAAACACCAAAACATAAAATGTAAATAAGAGAGGAATATGAGAGCTCCTCATTTCGTTTCCGACATAAGTCCAGGAAGAAAAAGTAGAAATGCAGATGGAAAATATGATGCAATACAGTGTACTTGAACGACGGTCATTTTCTTTGTGGTGCATGGAGTAAATGTTTGCCATTTTGTAAGGCGATTTCTCAAAAAGTGACACAATAATGAAAAAAAACTAAATCTAATCCAATCATAAAACCATTTTTCACACAAATCTAAGGAAAAATGCAGGGAACATTTACAATGTAAATAAAAGAAGAATTGCTTCTGCAAACAAAGAAGTAGAAATGCAGACGGAAAATATGATGCAATAATGTGTGCTAGTACGTCCATTTTCTCTCAAGCGCACCATTTTGTAAAGCGCTCAAACTCTGAAATGCTTCGGTAGCTTTCCTCAGCTGGACTACAACCTGATGTGTGATCTGGACACGCAAGTCTAGTCGATTAGTAACCCGAGAAATATTCTCTGACCCATCAAGAGGACTGCTTCCTTCTCCTTCAACAGAACCATCATTTTTTGCTTCTAGCTTCTGCTTCGTGTAATATCTTTAGCATCTTGATGATTTAATGGCCCCTCGCTTAAGAACTTTTTGTCCTTGTATGTGTTTTCCATACTAAAACTGTCACTGCAGTAAAAGTGAGGTTGCTTCCAGTGAAAGTTGTTTCTATTTCTTTTCATGCAAGCCACATTTGAAGCCAGAAATCAGCCATCGATACAGCCATTTAAGTTTTTTTCTTTTCTTTTTGGCAGACATTTCATGAGCAGAGAGGAGGTTTGCCATTGGCAGCCATTTTAGATCGCTCTTTCAACTTTCTCTCCCTCTCTCTATCTCTCACACTCACTCTATCCCTCCCTCTTTTTCTCCAGCAAGAACAAAGTATAAGTAACCGTACTGAAGAGTGCCAGCTTGCCCATGTGCCAACTGGCTCCGTTCAGGGCAGAAGAGAGAGTGCGAGAGAGACAGACAGAGAGGCAAATGGCGCTGCTAAATGGTTGGCAGCGACTCTGAAGATTTAGAAAGTTGGAGTGGGCAGAGAACGAAAGTCAGAGAGAAAATTTTAGCTGTGGAAGTGACCTTACGTGAAAGACATTCCTGTGCACTGCCTCAGCCATTAGAGTGACTAACAGCTAAATAACAACATGAGGTATTACGCAGTTAGTCATGGCAGGAAGAGTGAGCGAACTTTCACTCTTTCAGACCCAGAAGAAAATAAACATAGTTTGCAGCTGAGCTCAGAATGCTCCTCTAGAAATCCTGCACATCGACACAAAGAACCTCAACACTTTCCAAATGCTCAAAACACATCATCAGCTAGATAATTAAGGTCATCATGGGTTCTGCAAATTGTGTGATCTCACACTAATTTTTGTGGGGGAAAAACATGCTGTTAACAAAATATTAAATTTTCATTTTCCCTCCTACTTTAAAAAGTGTTGTCAAATTAATATATAGCTAATGAAAATAGTAATATATATATATATATAAAATGCATCAATGTATCAAAATGTATCAAAAGTATTAATGTACAATAATAAGAAATGTTTCTTGAGCAGCAAATCAGCATATTAGAATAATTTTTTAAGGATCATGTGACCCTGAAGACTGGAGTAATGATGATAAAATTTCAGCTTACCATCACAGAATTAAATTACATTTAAAAAATATTCAAATATAAAACCACTCTTTAAGACTGTATACTATTGTACAATAATACTTTCTTTGTAATCAAATAATGTAACCTTGGTGGAGCATAAAGTGACCCAAACAATGACTTTAATGGCTTGAAATGTAAGCAGCATAGCCATTTACATGAAGTTATTATTTGTATACATTAAAAGCAACTGCTTCATCTCGTGCTTGAAAGATGAAGACCCCTAGAAAATATTAAATATTTAAAAACACAAAAAAGGACAGAAAAGCAATCAATCACATATATCAGAGATAAAAGAGATATCAACACCTCTAGCTACTACTTCTTTTGAGACTTCTTCTACCAACGTTACTATGCCTTCATGCACATGTATGTCTTCCCGAAAAAACGGTCACCTCTCTCAAGTAGTGTTTTGAAGTTTAACTCATTTGAAATACTCAGTTTATTTCAATGAATCAGTGTGAAGAAAAAGTTCAACTGATTCCTCTGAAGTTTTAATGATATCACTTTAATTGAGATCCTTATCGTTTGTCAGGTAGATAAATATTGCACTGATTGCAAAATAAATGTGATAGATATATATTTTAAAAGAAACTGGCCCCTTAAATAACTTTAATGTTTTTTTCTCATTAACATGTAGTGCAGTAACTACTTTTTCAAAAGGGCTGTATTTTTACCATGTTAAATGAACAATAGCGTATACGAGTGTTAACGTGTGTCTGTGTGTGTGGATTCAGCCTGTAATGTTTTCTTTCCAGCTTTAGCTGAGCTGATCGAAGGAGACAATCTTTGTCATACCGCACCCCAGCGTTCTCCATCACTGAGAGGAAGAGGTGCTATTTCCCTCAGCGCAGCACAGTCAACGAGACTGATGGATCGAAGGGCATTGAGTCTGCCAAAATACTGAAACAATTATGAGCTGTGCCTTTACACTGCAACTTTGGAATTTAGTATGAAACAGAGTCGTTCAGCCACAAGAGCCCTTATGAATCTTGTATAAACTGCACACCATCCTGAAACACTTTCATGGTGGCACTTGCTAAGGCGAGCAAAGTATTGAACTTATTGGTGAGAGATATGCTAGAACTTTTCTTAGTGATCAAACAGCAAAAGAAATCCCCTGGATTTATAGGATGAAAATTGAGCCATAACCGTATCAAGAACGAATAAGAGACCTGGGCTCTTTTTAGCTGTGGACCTATAAGGAATCATTTAGAAGACCTTAGCAGCCAACCATAGCACCCTACACTCTTAAAAATAAAGGTGCTTCACGATGCCATAGAAGAACCTTTTTGACTAAATGGTTCCATAAAGAACCTTTAACATCTAAAGAACCGTTCTGTATCACAAAAGGTTCTTTGTGGCGAAAGAAGGTTCTTCAGATTATAAAAAGGTAAGAAAGAGATGGTTCTTTAAAGAACCTTTGACTGAATGGTTCTTCATGGAACCAAAAATGGTTCTTCTATGGCATCGCTTCAAGAACCTTTTGAAGCACCTTTATTTTTAAGAGTGTAAGCAACTGCATAGCAACCTGCTAAAACCACAACACCTTTGTGTTGGACCAGTCATTTTCTTAAACAATAGCAGTGGGTGGTCTGGATTTTAACTATTTCAAACAATGGTAACCAACAGGTAGCCAATGCTGCAAATTCTGGGTCCTCACCTTAGGAAATATGAACAGCCAATGGAAAAAGACTGAACTGATTAGAATCCTCAGACCCAAATGGAGTTTCGAATTCACACTCCAGGCTTTTGTAAAGCATAACACAACACATCATAACAACAATACAGTACAAAACAATCGGACACAGAACAACACAACAAGGATGCAATGATATTAAAATTCTTTCCAATACAGATAAGTTAATCATTATTTCCATGTTGGTGCGACAAGGACATATTAAACTCTATAAATCATGTTGTATGAAAGAGAAAGCGCGCACACACACACACACACAAATACAGTAATCAGTCACTCCAAGTGTATTTAGGCATCACAACATTATAAAGTACAGTATAAAATTAGATATTCATTCTGAGACTTGCTAAACATTTTACAGTGTTATCAAAGTAGTAATTCACCACTGGCTAGATTTGCTTTTAATAAAACTTGGCTGTCTATGCAGTAGGCTTTTTTTAATGATTAAAAAGGAAATTTAAATGCCCATAATGCACTGGGCTCAACCCAAATGTTCGTGAACAGAGATACAAAAACTTTTACATTGTCTGGCGGACTTTTGCTGACAAATAAACAGGGATATCTTGGTGCAGGGAACACAGAGAAAGAATACACACTGTTCATTTACATATATTACTGACATTGCAACATACCAAAGCTGACTGAAAATCAGCAAAGTTCATCTTTAAATCATTTACGTGAACGTTAGATGACGCAAAGGTAACCTAAATGTAAAATTAGTGGAAATCAATTTTGCACAATTGCGCAATATCCAATTTAAATTTTTAAAAACACTAATATGGTACAGATATATTGTGCATCCTAAAACATAATGTAACACAGCACTATTGATAGGTGTGTGCCTCAGACATCATGGCATTCTGATCATATCTCTCCCAACGTTTAATCGTGTATCTCATTCTCTGTCGCTCTCTTCAGCACTGCTGATCAGTTTCACAGCTCTGATTTCATTGCTGATCTGTTTTCTGCTGAGGAACAAACAGTGAATGCAAATCTCTATAAAGCTCTCTATCTTTCCTGTTCTGTCTGCATCTCTTTCTGTCTCAGATGAGAGTGAGAGCTGTCGGGGTAAGAGTTATTGATCCTGACCATGGCCATCACAGCCAGTCAATAAGTTTTTAACATCTGGAGAAAAACCGAATGTCAGACTGAAAAAGAGTGTGTGTGAAAGAGAGAGAGACTGATAGGGAGGGGTCTCTTGAAGCATTTAGCAGTCTGGCGGACCTCACTGGCCCCCGGGCCTGCATGGATATGAATCCACTGGGAAAGTTTTAATGGGTTATCTTAATATCTTAGCAATATCTGTGTTCATCTAAATTCATTACAGACCCTCTAGATGGATGAGCGCCAGGGTAAAACAGAAAAGAAATGCAACAGCGGGTTTTGTTTTTCATAACCGCCAGGTGTCAACAAGCAAACATTTCTGCAAGTTTTGGAATCGGGAGCTGAGAGGAAATGTTGGAAAAACATTGAGCCATGGTGGACAAATTGTACATTATTTTTATTTAATCAAATTTAATTTAATTTAATTTAGGTTTCACCATTAAGGCACAAGTCGTATCAGATGTTTTCTTTAGAAGTGCTTTCTAAACCCTCAGTGCAGTGAGGGTTTGACAAGCATTCTTACAATTCAACTTAAATGTTGCAGTTTCTATTCAAATTATCGGCCAACTAGAGAGTAATTAAATTTTATTTACTTGCTAAAGCCCATTTAAACTCGTGTTTGGTGCTTGGCAAGTGTCAATTCTGGACCACTCTGAGAAAGACAGTACAAGAGTGAGCGATAAAAAGAAGAGGAGAGAGAGGAAATGTCTACTCTTAAATCTTTCTCTGAAGTTGCTGAGGTAAGGAGAACAGGGTCGATGCCGCAAAGCTGACATTTAATGAAGGAAGCCTGTGCTTTTATGTGGTCCGACAAACTGGTGTCCTATATATATATAGAGAGAGAGAGAAAGAGAGAGAGAGAGGAAAAGAGAGAATGAAAGGATGAGTAAAGTCCCATTTATGAAAATAACGTAAATTTAAATAAAATAAAAGCTATAAACTGCCTCCATTAACAGGTAAATTAACACACCTGCTTAAATTACTGTTCACATAATGCGCCACTTTTTAAAAAGCCATTTTTAAAATGTGAAACATGAAAAGCTATTTGAGTTGGTCGACACATACAAAGAAAGGACAACAAAAATGTATGACCACCGGCAACAATAATAATATAATAATAATAATAACATGAATACAAATTACAATACAATTGAAAAACGGGATATTAAAACACTCAACCTTATCATATGATATTATTAAATTTATCTTTTCTGGGTATTTGTCTTATTATATGATAGAAAAATATTAGAAGCATATATAGGATAGAACTAGAAATCAAAATCAACAGACCAAACATACTATATATATCAAGTGTGTTAAAAAATAATTTGGGCACCTACCAAATGAAAATAAGAAAGAAGAAAAAAGAAAGAAAGAAAAAACTAGTCAAAAAGGAGGGGGGGAAATCAATATGTTCTTCATGAGAATGGAAAAATAAGCATTCAAAAACAATATTCAGTGAAGACAAACCCTCACAAATATGCAGTGCAGGAGGAGGGAATGATGTCCAACAGCTGCAAAATCCAAATAACAGTCTTTAACTTCTCGTCTCAACTACTGGGGGGCCTGTGAGGAAGGAGTGGGCGAGGGACGGTCAGAGGGACTCACTAAGGGGAAAATGGTAGGCGGAGGTAATTGGTCCAGCTGACCTTTTCTGCAAGATTGCAGCTTCTTGTGGCAGAGGGGTATTATGGGACTGCCTGAGTCTGACAGTAATAAAACACTGCAGCTATTTGCTCAATCTGGACATATGAACAAATCACTGCCAGCTGGAGGAAGACAGGCAGGGCTATACAAGAGTCACACTGCAGGTGCAGACACACACACACACACTGTACATGTTGCATTCTAACAATGATACCTCAGAAGCAAATCTCTCAGTTAAACTCACCTAAATTGTGAAAGACACATGGAATATTAAAGCTTATTTATTAAAGGAACCAAAAACAGATGATCGGCTCTTTTAATTGAAAGGAGGGATCACCATTCCTAAATTGCCCTCGTATTTCTGATTTCTCATTAATATTATGCCGTATTATTATTATTCCATAAATGTATTGTACATTATTAATATTTAATACTACTACTACTACTACGACTAATAATAATGTTTTATTATTGTATTACTGTGCCAAAAATAAAACAAACAATCATTCCTGAACACTGAATGCTAAATATAATGTATATTAGCATAATCATGGTCAACCTGCAATGTAAAAATAATGTAAAATAATGAAAATTTGGTCTGAACACACACCCCCAAGATCCAATTAGGAAAAATATTCTCCATTAGAAACTAAAAATCAGCATTCACAAACAATATTCAGTGAGGACTATCCCTCAGTAGAAAAATCGCATTTTATGATTTTATTCATCAATTTGTTTACATCAACAGGCGCCGCAAATGCAGCAGGACTCGATCCTCCGCAAATCTTCTATTGTTTTTGTTTGGTTTTGTTCTTTTTGTCATTCTTCTGCTATAAGTTTTACCAGAGACGAACTCCTTAACATTAAGCAGCACATCCCGGACAACATTTTTCCGGTTTTTGATTATTCGGACGTTTTGTTGGACATTCTAGTCGGAGGTACAGCGGTGTTGTTCAAATGTGTGTGCAGACGCAGAAGAGGGAAACGCGTTGGCGCCCTGGTGAAGCTCCGCGCGCGTGGCTTTCGGACTGTGCTCCCAAGCATTCATCTTGCGAATGTCCATTCCCTTCTTAACAAAACGGATGAATGTCTTCTCCTCACCCGCATCAGCAAGGATTGCAAATTCTGATGCATTGTGCTTCACTGAAACCTGGCTGAGTGAATCCATTCCGGATAACGCGCTTCATCTGCCCGGCTTCCAGCTGTTCAGAGGGAATCACATCGTGGAGTTAACGGGGAAATCAAAAGGCGGTGGACTATGTTTCTACATAAATGAAAGTTGGTGTTCATACGTAACAACTCTGAAGAGGATGTGCTCTCCTAATTTAGAGGCGCTCTTCATAAACTGTAACCGTTCTAAGGCGTACTCGCGCGGGAGTTTCCTCTTTCATTCCTCGTAGTGTCATGCCTCCGACGCGTGCGTGCGCGCGTCGATGCAACGCTGCCTAACAAATAACTGAAAGGCGCAAAGTAAAAAAAACACAGACTCCTATTGTTAATCATTCTTGGAACGTTAACAAATCACATCTCTCTCGTGAACTGCCAAAATACAAGCAGCAAATTACGTGTCCCACCAGAGACAGTAATATACTAGATCACTGTTACACCACAATAAAGAATCACTCTGCTGTCCCCACGAGCAGCTTTGGGGCTCTCTGATCATTGTTTTGTTTATCTTATACCGACCTACAGGCAGAAATTGAAATCAGCTAAACCTGTATTAAGGTCTGTAAAAAGATGGACTAATGAAGCATAGCAGGATTTACAAGCTTGTTTTGACTGATTGGAGCGTTTTTTAATCTGCTGCCACCGATCTGGACGAGCTCCCAGAGACTGTAACTTCATATATCAGTTTTTGTGAAGATATGTGCATTCCTACAAGACATCTTATCATGTATAAATACGATATCCCCGTGGTTTACTGAAACTCAACAGCTTCGTCAAGCCAAAGAGGATGCTTACAGAAGTGGGTATAAAATCTTGTATAACCAGGCCAGGACAGACTAACAAAGGAGATCAGAGTGGCTAAAAAAACTACTCAGAGAAGCTGAGAAAAGAGCTTTCAGCAAATGATTCAGCGTCAGTATGGACTGGTCTGAGGGACATCACCATGTACAAGACACCACCCCACAGCTTGCGGTGAATCAACAACTGGCTGACGATCTGAATGTGTTTTACAGCAGTTTTGAAAAGGATCGTCTACCACCCCCCTTCCGCTCTGATCTGCACTTCACACCTTTACCTACCACCCCTGCAACCCCCCTCCCTCCCTCCCCCACCATTCCACCTGTGTTTAAGGTCTGTGTAGAGGATGTGAACCGGGTCTTCCGGAAGCAGAAATCTAAGAAAGCTTCAGGCCCAGACAGTGTTTCACCTGCCCCTTTTAAAAGTCTGCGCTGGCCAACTGGCCCCCACCTTCACACAGATCTTCAACAGATCATTTGAGCTGGGTGAATTTCCCTGGTGCTTTAACGTTCCACCCATCATGTTCCGGTCCCCAAAAGCCCAAATCACTGAGACTGTGACACTACAACCTGTCGCTCTCACACTGTGGTCAGGAAGTACTTTGAGAGACTGTTCCTGGCCTACCTGAAGACATCACTATACCCTCTGATCCTTCGTCATTTGCCTACAGAGCAAATCGGTCTTGATTGATGCATCACATGGGACTGCATTCATCCTGCAACAACCTCGACAGACCTGGAATATGCAAGGAGGCCTGTTGTGGCCTCATTCGGCTTCAATACCATCATTCCTGAACCCTCCTCAACAAACTCACCCATCGCCCATGCCCACCTCCATCTGTCAGGGATCACACCAGCTTCCTGACCACCGCAGCAGCAGTGAGCTGGGCACACTCAATCCAGGACTATCACCATCACACTGGCCCCCCCAGGGATGTGGTACTCTCCCCACTGCTCTTTCTCTCTCTACACGAATGAACGCCCCTCTAAGACCCCTCTGATCAAGCGCTGAGTCGCGACGACACTACGTCATCGGCCATCATCAGGATGGATACGAGTTCTGCTTACAGACAGAGGTTACGAGCTGGCTGTCTGGGCAGTCTTAACAACCTGGACTTAACACGCTCAAACTGTGGCAATGATCGTGGACTTCCATTATAAAACCCCCTGCACTCCCCCCTCACCATCATTGACAGCACGGTGACTGCAGTGGAGCATTCAGGTTTCCTGTCACATACCACAATCTCTCAGGCCTGAAGTGGGACACTCACATAACTCCAGGGCAAAAGGCCCAGCAGAGTGTGTACTTCCTTCGCCACTGAGACAATTCAACCTCCACAGGAGCTGCTTAAACCGTTCTCCTGCTGCTATCATTGAGCCGGTCCTGTTTTTCATCCATAACTGTCTGGTGTTGGTTCCGCAACCAATCCAATCAAGAGACTACAACGACCTTCCAGGACTGTTGAGAGGATTATTGGTGCCCCTCTGCCTGGCCTCCAAGATCTTTACATCTCCAGAATGAGGAAAAGGGCTAAAAAAATCACCTTGGACACCTCACACCCAGCCCACTCTCTCTTCAAACTGTTGCCCTCTAGTCGGCGCTACAGAGCACTGACCACCAAAACAGCAAGGCACAAGAACAGTTTTTCCCACAGGCTATACTCAGTCTAAACAAATAAGCTTTCAAAATTATACAACTAACATAGTATATTTATATTAACTGCACACTTTGTAAATAACATATCTATCTGCACACTAATAAACATATCTGTACATTTATCTAAACAATAAATTTTTTTTCCTATACTTCTATTTCTGTATATAGTACATTATTAAATTTTTTTTTTTTTTTTTTTATATTAGTTTTATATTACATCCCTACTGTGTTTTTCCTATGTATGTCTACACTATCATGTATTTCTGCACTATGTTTGTACTTTCTTCTACACTGAAAGCTCCTGTCGTCAAAATCCTTGTGTGTGTAAACATACTTGGTAATAAAGCTCTTCTGATTCTGATTCTGATTCTGATTTTTCAACAGGTCATTTGCCTCTTGCCACTGAAGCTCTAGTTCTAAGATAAATTCATAGTTGGCCACCAGAATGATCTTTAAGCCTCATCAATCTCATTCAGAGGTACAATAGCGTCATGTTCTGCCTTTGAAAGATAAATAAACTAGTAGTACTAGTTCAATGCCAAACCAGCATTACTCATTAAACAAGTTGAAGAGGGCACTCTGAGGCTTCACTCGCATTGTAAGTAAAGAATTATAAAGCTCCTGTTTTTTCTGCTTTTCCGCAAGCCACAATATAAAAACCAGATGTGAACGCCGTATTCCTTTCAAGTTATTTTTGGATGAGTTTCATAGACATATTAAAATATATATTTATATAAAATGGCTTAAACCACCCACCATAGCCTTTGGATCAGCTATAAAGCGCCCTCTCTGCAATGTGAGCATAGCATGTCATTTGTGAGGACCAATGCAGAGTGCACTAACGCTGGCACGTGAAATTATGATGTTAAATGATTATTACGCACACACGGAATTTATAAAAATCATGCGCATATGTAAATGCATCTGTGCACATGCATAGATGTGTACATGCAATGCTCACACACAACATGGTAAAAGTTCCAACATCACGTGTTTGGGAAAACCTTTAGCGGCTACCAGTTCGTGCCTCCGCTATTCACCGTTTCCATGATTATGGGGATGAAATTGAAAAAAGACTTAATTTAGGTTTCCATCAAAAGCGGAGCTGCAGTAGGTCATGGCAGACGGACAGATCTCGCAGAGCACACTTCCCAGCTCTCCCTCCATCGCCATTCTGGGACTGGAAGCAGGGCAGGGCTGTCTGGGTGGGCGCTGGGAGAGTGTTTGGTTTGGAGAGGGCTCCAAGGCCAGAGTCGTGCCAGGAGCCTCAACACAGAGGCCTCGCCCTCTGGGTTTCTTCCATCACCCTCCCTGTCTCTTCTCGGCACAGGATTCTTTTCAAATTGCGGTTTCTTAGGGCCAAGCAATGCAGTCGGAGATCCATAATAAATAGGAATTTTCCTCCACTGAGGTCGAAGAGGCTGCAATCCCCTCTGATCTGACACCCGGGTTCCCGCTCTGCTATTACGGACTTTACCGGAATGGACCGGACACAGAGCCAATCGCAAACAATACAACAGAAACCACAACAGTATTGGCTGATAACCTGCTTTTTACCTAAACAAACATTTCACAATTCTGGCACCATTTACTCACCCTGATGTTGTTCCAAACTTGAATGAAACTTTCATTCTTTTGTGGAACATAAAGTAGATATTTTGAACAGTTTTTGTCCATAGAATCAGAATCGTTTTATTACCAAGTATGTTTACACACACAAGGAATTTGACTTGAGGACAGGAGCTTCCAGTGTAGAAGAAAGTACATACATAGTGCAGACATACATGATAGTGCAGACATACACAGGAATAACACAGTACCGACTGCAATCTATACTATAATATAAAAAATATAAATAAATAAAATACAAAATTAAAACAAAAAATTAAAAAAATTAAACCATTTAATGTACTATATACAGAAATGGAAGTATAGGGAAAAAAATTAATTGTTTAGATAAATGTACAGATATGTTATTAGTGTGCAGATATGTTATTTACAGTTTAATATAAATATGTCAGATAACTATGTTAGTTGTGATGGACGATGTATAATTATGAAAGATATATATCGACACATAGTGAAACTGCCTATAAAAGTGGAAATTTCCAGTACTAATATTTTCACTTCTACAGGTTTTTGATGTTTGCAGTTTGGTTGCAGTACACTGTAATGCAGTATTTAAATACAACGAAAAATATCTATTGAATCATTTTATTCTCATTATACATGCACAAGACCAGCTATTTAACATACTAAGAGACTAGTTATGTATAAACCATTTAAGCTCATAAACAGCCTCACAAAGACATCACACAATGTTCCCACTATACACTGTGTCAGGAGTTTGTCATGCGTGTGCCACATGTCATGTCATGTTTGTTCCTCATGTGAACTGCGGGAACCATAAAATCAGGCGGGTGTCTGAGGGTGGTAACCACCCCGGGTGGTTTGCAATGTGGTGGAGAAAGAGGTTTGAAACACAGATACACACTAGCCTTGTCTCTTTCTCTCTCAGTCTCGGGGCTCTTGGATCCTCCAGTCCTCACGTGGCAGTCTCCACCGCTTCAGTGTGGCTTGGCTGCATGCAACAAGCTCTTCGTCCAGCACTGATGAGGGCTTTCCTCATTCAGAAAGCTTGGAAACCCTACACCGACGGTCATGCAGGCCAAGCCCTGAGATCTCACAATTAATCTTCATTGTTTAGTCTATTCAAAGCAAAGATTTTAAGTTAAAACCGAAAAGTTTGTATTAAAGTGATTATATTTAATTTTGTAAAAGGAAAGTTAATTACAGTCTTACAGAACTCATGCAAGTACTGCCATGTAGGTCTCGAAACAGCTTAGTGATTCTTCCAAAACAAAACAAAAAAATAGTCGATTATCAGCCCAGACAGTGATCTGCTCCAGGACTCTGCTCTCTCTCTGATTACACTGACTGCACATTGCAACCGACGTTCCATCTGATTTAGTATAAACAGCCCCCCTCTGATCCCCCTTCTCCTTTCTGTGTATAAACAACCGTATAAACCATAATCAACATATAACAGCAATGCGCCTCAAAATAGAGGAAAAGCCGTGCATGGCTTTATGATGTGGAGAACACTTGACACAATCATCCAGACAATGTCTGCTGTAACTTCATATACATCAGAACAAAATATGAAATACAATATAAAATCAAATATATACAGTATGTTGGAAGAATATGTCTAGTACAGTATTTTCATATTGAATATGGCACGGTACCATTTAACTGGAGACAGAAAAAAGTGTGTAAGACAGGAAGAGCACACTGCACAGAGATTACAACAGTGACGTATTGCAGCTGTCCTCACATGCCCTCTCTTCAGCAGAGGCCGCCTCTACCCCTCCTTTAACAATCTCACTTTCCCTTGCTCTCCCTGCCATCGATTTTACCTCACTCCCTTTCTCGTTTTTTTATGATATGCTTTCTGCTTCAATGCTGCAATGTGGCAAACATTAACATTAACCTCAAGCCATCTGGACTACTCATTATAAAAGAGCAATATCTGCTTTTCACCCCCTCCCTCACTCTTTTACTATTTTTTTTATTTTCCCTCAAAGCCACATTAACCCACTTCAGCAGTTTCCTGAATTATGTCCAAGTGAATGCTGCAGTTAAAGAAAAGAATTATATACCATGCAATGCTTTAAAGCTAAATACTGTCAACTGGTGACAAATTTTTATATATTATATTTTTACGCATTCAAACTTTTAGCTAACTAATAATTTAGCTAATGACGTGCTCATGGAACAGTGATACGAACAATTAATGAGAATCTCCAGTGTTTGGAAAGCTGCTCAAAACAATGTAGCTAGCTAAGCTGTCAACAACTATCAAGAAAACAGCTAAGCTAAATCAAAAAGTAGCTAAGAAGAAGGTAATTATACTACAATCCATATTTAATACTCTTTCATATTGTTTTAATACAGTAATATGAATACATTAAGCATTTTCCTTTGGACGAATAGCCCCAAACATACACCATTGGTTGGTGAAGGCACCATTGGTTGGTCAGGATGTTAAGAAGTAGAGCTAATTAGCTAATTTAGCTAAAAAGATGCTCTGATAGTGCCACAGAACCACAATGTTTAGGGGAAATCAACCTAAAATTGGCTTGTTTACACTACAATTCAAAAGTCTGTTTGTTTTGTGGTTGGAAAAATGAGAAGTGTAAGGGGGGACAAGAGCCATTAACAGGATCAATATGAATAGATCTTAAGGGACAGATATTAATATAGACAATCAAAGAATCCGTGTTGTATATAAGTCTTTGAGTCCTAACACCTCACAAAAATTAGCACATGATCGACAAACATTACGCAGCACCAGCTATAAGAATACAACAGGTACAATACTAAGGGTGAGGATCACCAATCAGCAGGAGAATATTGCTAAGGCTCCATTGGACACTGAAGACCGGAGTAAAGGCTACTGAAAAGCACGTTGAAGAAAGTAAACTGGAAAAGAATACAAACAGAAAACCAGTGGTGAGGTGAACACTGTCGAATAATAGTCCGCTTACGGGGGTTTACGCAGCCATAGGGATGGAGAATAGGTTAACAAACAGGGAAAAAGAAGCGTACCACCCCCCAAACTTGGGAAAGGTAGTGGTGCGCTGAATATTAAGCTGAAGAGGAACAAAGTCTGGAACACGAAAAATTACATGCTTTAAAACTGTCTAACATAAGCACTAGTGCACAATCTACAGTTTACATACAATAAAACTTGATCTCTGTAAACGCCACTGTCAAGCCATGATTGGGTCACGGCTAACACCTTAACCAGATTGTGATTTAATGCAAGCCACAAATGTCACCACTAACTG
Organism: Sinocyclocheilus anophthalmus; assembly: GCA_018155175.1. Classification (NCBI taxonomy): domain Eukaryota; kingdom Metazoa; phylum Chordata; class Actinopteri; order Cypriniformes; family Cyprinidae; genus Sinocyclocheilus; species Sinocyclocheilus anophthalmus. Next base: position 437,044 of record JADLZN010008092.1, read on the forward strand.
TGGCCTTAAGTAAATCAAGCCAGTTTTGTCTGTGGAATATTTCATCCAAATTTCCATTCATCAGTGTGGCCTCCATCAATTGTAGAGTAATGCGCAGTGGAGACAGACATGAGAGCAGAGCCCCTACAGGGCCGAGGAGCCGGTCCTACAGAGTGCTGCAGGGACCCAGGCGGCTGAGTTATAAATAGAATGGAAAACCCTGATCAATATTAGAGTGACAGACAGAAAGAGTCAGCCAAGAAACTAAATCTCCAGCCTCACACAAGCAAGCGTCTGGCCTTAAGGTAGTCTTGGCTATGGCAAATACATACATTTGCACAAACAACTGCCTTCAAATACACACAGAAATTTGGTTGTGATCTGCATCGGCCTGTTAGTTTCGGCCTAGCAGAGCTTCATTGTGGCTTAACTTCAGTAATGTTTCACACACACAAAGGATATCATACATATCACACACATATCAAATGGCTTCTCCCTTTTTTAAGTCAATAACCTTTACTTTAAGTCATACTTGTATGTTGATAATTATTAATTACTTATTACTTATTGCTAGTCAGATGCAGGCAGTACTAGAGGGAGGGAGTACAGGATGAGCAATAATTCATAATTCTGAACCATTTTCCCAGAAATGCAAACTTAAAAGTGTGTTTAAATGGTATTTTATTAAAAATTTTAAATGTTTGTCAAAATTAATTTGGTCAAATTCAGGAGTACACTAACAAACAGGTAGCCTCAAAATATACTTTATTATTATTATTATTAATTAGTTTTTTTTTTAAGTAGCATTGTACCAGAATATTGACTGCTGTAAATATTCTGGCGAAAAAAAACATTAAATTCTAACTGAATGAGAAAATAGGGTGAAAATCTTGCCTGAAAATATAAACAGAAACAACTATTACTTTTAGACTGGAAATAATCATATATAATCACATTTAATGTAATCCAAATAACTGTATACAATGCATAATTGTGTTTGCATTTTTCAAGACGTTCTTCTTGCATAGTGGCGGATTAAGAAATAATTTTTTCCTGTCTGTCCCAAAAACGAGTCACAACGCTTACATTTTTGTGGAAAATCAACCCACAAATGGCTTAGTTAGAGTTGTTTTGACATGAAATAGAAAGTTAAAATTTAATTCTTGGCTTTGAGATAAAGGTTATAAAACACAAAACACAGGTTCAAATTGTGAATTAAAGATGTTGCCCTATGGTTCATAATGATAAATGAAGTTCAATATGCAAAATCTGTTCATACAGTCTGTCCTTTGTAAACAGTCTTCAGATTGCTGCATACAATAAAAGAATATAACTCAAAATCTTATTCATATTGTCAAGTTTCCTCTGAGCGGTTATCTATCTAGCATGCCGTTTCAGAGTAATTTATGGGGCAGAAATACCCAGAACAGGCTGAACGAAGCTTTGCGGGTGGGGGGATGTAACGGAGGAGCACAGCTGTGTAACTCAAACCTCCAAAACAGCTGGTGCCAGCATTTTCTCTCTCCATCTAATCCCCCAGCATGCCATTTTATTCCAAATAAACAGCCGTAGAAAATGTTCCATATTTTCAGGGTGGGCTTAAGCATCCGAGCATAGTTAGGCATAGTTTTTCCTGCCCTCAATCACTTTAAAAAGGAATGAGACTGAGACTGAAAGTGAGAGAGAGAGAGGAAGAGGAAGAGTGGAAAGAGTGACCCTCTCTTTCCAGGCCAATGGTTTTGGGTCTCTTGGCTGATCCCTATAAAATGTGATCTGGATTATATAAAGAAATGTTAAAATTGCTCCCTTGAATCACTGAAACTCCCCCCACAATTAAGCAAATTTTACCTCAGGCTATAAAATGCAGGATATGTATTTGTGCCTTTAAATCCATGACAATATGTTTCCTGAATTCTTAAATATCACTGCCTGTGCCACTGTGAACAAAGAGCTTTTTTATATTCTCCCCTAATATAAATGGTCTGTTCTTGCTTAAGGCCATTTAAATACAGCTTGTCAATTAAATCAGTTTTAAAAGTTTGAAAGCATCACCTTTCCACACACACCTGCTGATTTATTTTTTCCAATGTGAGAAATGATAGAGAGAGAGAGAGAGAGACAGACAGATAAATAGACAAGATAGACAAACGGACTGACGGATGGAAGGATAGAAAGATAAGTAGATAGTTAAGTAGACAGACAGACAGACAGACAGATAGATAAGTAGATCGTTATACAGAGAGACAGATCTATATCTATAGTCTGCAGGACAGATTTCCATTAGGACCTTGCGTCTATTCGTGATGGTTCAGCTCAGTGTCCTGTACAATACTCTGTGTAAAGCACGGTTGTTTTGGTCCATGGTGTCGCACACAAAACCTCCATTCACAAGCACAGAACGACTGGGGGTTTCCCTATCTGCTCGTAAATATAGATGCAATTAAAGCTGACAAAGACGTAGACTGTAGAGTGGGGCAGATATAGAGCAGTGTGAATGAACAGCAGGATGAAAGCCCGAGCGCGCTCGCGAGCGTATGGCACACCAGCCTGCGTGCTTGTAATTGTTCTGCGAATTCAGACAGCTGCTTCTCTCTCTCTTTACGACAGCTGTAGCCAAGCTGAGTGGAGGTTTTAATCAAAACGTAATGAATTAGCCAAGTGTGGCGTGGCGAGACAGTTGAGTAAACCTAAACAACCATATAATTTCCACTGTTTCATCCTCCGGGCCGCATGCCAATCATGCCATCGGTGCCGCTGTCATTGTTCTGTGCCACCAGTGATGCTGCCTGCTGATGCCAGGACTGGCAGTGCCTCATGCAGCCCGTGGACAGCTGTCTGTGGGCAGGGAGCAGAAGGGAAGGGAGGGGATGGAGCGAGGCAATAACACAAGACACAAAGAGACTCTATTGATCATAACCGGCTGCACAGTTTAACTAAATTACCACATAAACGGGACGGTTCAAAGAAAAGGAGATCAAGACAATATCAATAATTCAATAAATAATGCAGTGAATATTTGTCAACATAATTGCATTCTGTAAATCTACAAACTTCCTGGCGCTAACAATGCTGCAAGTGTGTTGCTAGTGGGCACCTGCTAGCATTAGTCCCTCGCTATGGCCCAGAGCAGATGGACTGCCAACAGCACTTCTGTCCCGTGTATAGAGTGTCTGAAACCAGGGCTCTGACCTCCTTAAAACAGCCTGTTTATGTGTGTGTGTATAGAATAACAACATGCAGAGCATCTGCTGAGCAGCGCAGCTCTTATGACGTGATTTGTAAAGGGTTAAAAGAGAAAAACAAAAGACTCATGTGAGCGAGTGTATTCAATTACTAATGCGCAGAGAAACTATGAAACAACAAATGCCTCTCTCTCTTTGTATGCATGTTTTTGAAGATCTACTTGCCTCCGGGGCAGCATCAATCTACGTCTTATTTCGGGCATTTGTCTCGATCTAGCAAGAAACCTGCGATGGCTCATGCAAACACACACACACATACACGCAAATGAGTCAGGACACAGTTCTAAGCCCTAAGAGCTATTCTTAACTGTTCCCTAGCCTAACCATCGATAGACGAGCACACTAGACTGACTTTCGGCATTGCTGGTTTGTGTGGAGTGTACTGTTCTAAAAAAGGTGCAATATTTTTGTACCTTTTTGTCTGTATTGAATGTGCAGACTAGCAATAGTCATTTATTCATTAACAAAAATACACCAATTGCTTGTGGATAGTAATTTAGAACCGTTTTCTATCAACAAAATATATTTATTTATATTATTATCATTTTTATTTATTAGAATAAGAATTGGTTTAAACACATTAAAATAGTCAATATTCTCATGTAAGCGGTCAATTCCTCAAAGTGTAATGACTAACTTTAGCTGTTTTATTTCCATTATGTTAATTTTCTTGCCATTGTGTCATTAATCTAGTTAATAATTAAATAGGTAATAAAGAAGTAAATAAAAGTTATAAATTGTTTTGGTGTGTTAGAATGAATGAGTGTTGGAATGCTCCCTTAGAAGCCAGCTGCCTCTGTACCTAACTCACTATGTTTTGGCACAGAGCTCAAGTGTGTGTAAGTGTTAGTGTGTGACTTTCTCTAGATAGGGTGATTACTAAGATTAATGACTTTACCCACAGCCTTCAGTCTCCCCTCCTCTTTCAGCCTCACCAATCACCTCCTGACTGACAGGACCCAAGGGCACTTCAGGACCTGTCTTCTAGCCCCGCCCCTATCAAGACAGTTTACCCAGCATGCCCCCCTGGAGCCACGCCAACTGCCAGCAGTTCCATCCCACAAACAACTCTCTGTCATTAGAACCCCCAAGGATGGTCATGGCAACCACAGGCATTATTAGCGGGAAGGGCAGTTTGGGTTCTAGTATCAGGGTTAGCATTTAAGCTGCGGGAAGCAGATTGTTTCCAGCGCATGTCATTCCTTTAAAATGCGATCCAAATGCTACAATAAAGAGCTACAATATGGGAGCGTGTTTAAACACCCACACACGGCGCTTGGCGTTGAGTTTTAATGGAGAGCACGATCTTAATGAGGCTTTTCAACGTAAATATGACACGCTTGAGTGATGGTAGAAATAACGGGCCTTGGTGTGACCACAATGGCTCAGCAACAATATTTTGCCACATTTACCGGTATTGTTATTTTTGACTCAAGCTCTCTGTATTTATTGCCTCATTTAAAAATCAATATTGACAATGTATCGCCTGGTAGCCCCAAAGCACAATGTATGAAAAAGGGTCTTTTGAAAAAACCCATTAGTACAACTGTGTGTTTCTTTGCAAAAAAAATAAAACACAGGCTGAGGGGGGAAAGAAAAGAGAGACGGACACAAAACAAAGAAGGAAGAAAAACCAAATTAGAAGACAGTATGTGAAAGGCAGCAGCTAGGATTGGCACGGAAGAATAAACACATGAGGATGGAAGTTGACAGGGAAAGAAACCAAAATACCACGAGGTACAACGAGGGCAAAGGAAAATAGGATCAAAACCCTCCATAGCCCTCCATGTGACCTTACATTTCTCACACAGGGCGAATGACGCTGCCCATGATCTGACCTCAGGGCTGCTTTGACGAGAGTGGCAGCTCCCTATTGAGAGAGGTTAGGATCTCTCAACAGGCCAATCATCACATGGGAGCGAGACAGATAGGTGGAGTGAGAAGATGTCAATCAAAAAGCTTTCTGAAAAAACACCTAGGGTCAGACGCACATAGTGCAGTCATTTACCCCTTAAAAGTGTAATAAATACTACTGTAAGAAAGGAGAATGTCATACATTGTGACATTACATACTGTAATTTCTGATGAATTGAATGCATCCTTACCAAAAAAATGAATAAATCAATAAAAAAATACTAAACCCAATCTTATGAACGGTATAGTAATTGGTTCTCAAGTCAATTGGTTCTTAAAGGCCACTTCACAGTGCACCAGACACGTTCATTGAGTTTTGTCTGACCAGTGTGTTACCCCTGTCTGTGTCTGTCGGCATTGGTCTGTGCTTGTTTTTCACTGACTGTACATGTTGAATTGGCATTTGTAAAGTCTTGGAACATCTTAGAAGTGACGTACTGTACTTGGTCTGCAGTGGCGTTGATCTGTGTCTGTGTAGTGTGGTGTGGTGCAAATTGGCCTATAGTCCATAACTGATTTGACATCAGAAGTGTAGGGAAAGAATATCAATGGAAATGGCTTTGATTTTGGTCTGTTAATCACCCATAAAAACACACATCAACAATTAGGAGTGACATTTGATTGAGTAATAGATGACAGAACATTCTTAATGTGATTGTTCACCTAAAAACAAAAATTCTGTCATCATTTACTCACCCTCCACTTGTTCCAGACCTGTATGAATGTCTTTCTTCTGTTGAGCACGAAAGAAGATTTTTGATGAATGAAAGTAACCAAACAGCTGATGGTAGCCATTGACTTCCATAGTATTTTTCCCATACTTTGGAAGTCAATGGCTGCCGTCAACTTTTTGGTTTCCAACATTCTTCTCTATATTTTCTATTGTGCTCAACAGAAGAAAGAAAATGATAGTAAATTATGGAAAAAAAATTTTGGGGGTGAACTATCTCTTTAATAATGCCATTAAAGAGATTTTCATCTTAATCAAACACAGCCTGATCTGTATATTTTACAGTGTGGATTCCTGAGAAGAAATCAGAATAGTTTACTGATGTCAGACGGGAGTTTCACTTTGTGAAAGTTATGGTGAAAAACTCATCATTGGTGCAGAGCAAGGGATGGTAAATTAAAGCGACAGTTGTGATACGTCATGCCGACAAACCAAATCGCTCTTGCCCCAGCCAACAGAAAGAAGTGCACCTCGCTCAAGCCATGTATTGCAAAATGAGCAAAGGATATGGATTAAGATCTCACAGGATGCTTGCCAAGCATTAGAGGGTGAGGAGGTGGAGCCACATGCTAGAATAATTGCATTTGAAGTCCGCAAAGGACGTTAATTAAGTTAAACTTCCTTTAACATATAATGTGGTTTGAACCATGAAATCAGGCTATATGGACAGCATGGACTGGAAAGGGCAGTTGATTTTACCGATAAGGTAATGCTAATCAGTCAAGCACAAAGAAAAGTGAGAGCCCTTTTAATATCTGGTTTCAAGGATCTGCAATATCTTGTTGTAAACATTGGCATTGCAAATGATGTCTAAACTGGAAAATGTGAACAAGACGTTGTAGAAGCAGGGCTCATACAGAACATCTGATCAAAATTCAGGATCTACTCTCATTATCATACAAAATGACTGATAATGGAAATGGCAGAAGGGATGAGCTGTGGTAAATATCAGGAATGGGAAGACAAGCAAGGTTGAAGGAGGAGTGATGGTTCCCATCTGTGCGGTGCAGTGAGGTTTGCCATAAAGAACCCTGCACACGTTAATCAGAGGCTGACAGCAGTGTTTCAGAAGACATATTCAAAACTTCATGTAGAGCAGCAGTTCGCAACTGGCTTTGACTTAGGATCCAGATTGCGAGTGACCCTACATGGTACCAAAATTGTTTATTGAAAACCTTACTTCAAAAGTAAACCTTAAAATCCAAAAAAATTATTTGTATTACCATGTAGCGTGTAGGTCCATCAACAAATTATATACAGTGGGTATAGAAAAGAATCACCACCCTTTAAAATAATCACATTTTGCTGCTTTGCACCCTAAAATGAAGGAGGACACAGTTTTTGTTTTATCCAGCTGTATTAATTCAGTGCAACTTATAACATCCAAGTGAAAGATATAACACCAACATTGTAGGAACGGAACGTCTTTTCCTTTAGTTTCACTTTAATATTTTACCACTAGAGGGCGCATATCTTTCCTCTTACTGATACCTATACACCTTCCCTTTAAGACACTGCGTTTTATACACCACACCCGCTGGGTCAGAGTGAGCATCCAGACTTTAAAGTTGTGTGCGTTCATGCAGAAAAACCACACACACATACACACCTCAATTACCCCAATACTTTTGCCTGTATACATTTATGCTCACCAAAGTGGCCTGTATAAACCCAACTCATTAAAGCTTTCTTGGATGTAACTCTCTGACCCCTTTACTCTCTTACCGGAGTTGCCAGTTTTCAAAGGTCTATCAGAACAATCCAGAGGTTCCACCTCTACAAATGGTCCTTCGAGCCGGATGGTAGTAACCTTGAAGACAACATGCAGTCAGAGAATGAGATCACTGAGCCAGTTGTGTGGCCTTGTACTCAGCGGGAGAGACATCCACCAGCCTACTTAAGTGATTATGATGTTGGGTATGAATCAAGCCACCTTCTAGCTTCCATTGCAGATGTCAGCAGTATGATGTCAGTGGCTACCATTCCAGCTGCACAACTAGACGAACTGCCTGTGCCTTGCAGAATACCTTCAGCACATTCGTCTGCAAGTTCACGTCACAGCCAATCCAGAACAAAGACCAGCAGAAGTGGTGGATCCAGCCGGACAACAGCTTCACGACTGACAGAGCTACAGGCAGCTATTGTAGAGGAGAAACTAAAGAGCATGGAGCTTGCAGAGATGCAGAGACAGATGGTGGAGGAGAGCAAAGCTGAAGAGCAGTGTGAGTTCCTGGATCAACAAGCACGCCTTGCGCTATATGAGAGGGAAGATTTACTCAGAGAACAGCAGAGGAGAAGTCATCAGCTAGATGAAGAGGCTCGTGCAGCACACAAGACCAAAGAACTGATCACCAAACAGCTCGAAGGAGATGGAACTGGAGAAAGCACGTCTCATCGCATCACTTCTTCAAGAAACAGAGACTGAAAATGCAACAGCCATTCCACAAGCCAGAAGTGAACTTGACCCAGGGCAGGTACAGGCCGATATACTCTGTGCGCAGAAGGTAGAGGTTGCTCACCACACACCACATCAGTTATCTGATAATACACAGCACTCTCCACCTTACCTACATCAGAGTAATCCTGTCACTATTCAGCCTACGATTTTACATTCTGTTCCTGAGCACATTACATCTCTCTCTACATCCAAACCATTACATGCAGAACCTGTAACTGTTGTTCCTTCTCCAATCTATCCTGTAGCATCGCTAAGCTTGTCCCCCCAACAGGTAAAATTGCCTACTGTAGATGTTTACCCTCCTACAACAGTGCAGCCATCCTTGTCTTTTGATAGACAAACCTATAGTCTAGGTCAGTCAGGTGCCAACCTTACATCTCTAGCTAAACCAAATATGTCTCAAGATTCAACAGGGACCAGCTATGCCCAGCAACCTACCTTTTTAGTCCCAGCAGACTCTCAAACTCATCCTCAAATAGGTCAGTTTCAACAACCTGTTAGGCAACTGCAGTTTAGCCCACAGCCATTATCAGTACCTAGTGTTCCTGGTGTACAGCCACCAGCCCAAGTCAATATGATGGACATGTTGATTGCTAGCTCCTATGATATACCCAAACCAGCTCTACCTAAATTTGATAGTGGTAAGGAGTCTGACTTTGCCCTACTCAAAATGGCACTAGACAGTCTCATAGGTGGCCATGCTCATCTCACAGAGCAGTTTAAATATCAAGTGCTGCTAGACAGATTAAAGCTACCAAGTGCCTACAAATTAGCACAAGCCTACATGCATGACCCCACTCCATACACGACTGCATTGCAAGCCCTCCAAGACAAATATGGGCAACCCCGTCAACTTGTACAGAGTGAACTTGGAGCTATATTGAACTCTCCACCAGTCAGAATAGGGATGCTGAAACATTTGATAACTTTGCGCATTCAGTACACGGTCTTGTGGGCATGCTTCGTTCTTTGGAGGGTGAGAATGGCTACAAACTGAAATGTGGCTCACATGTAGACAGACTTTTAGTCAAACTGCCTGCCAGCTACCGTGATGGGTTTGTTGAGCATTTTCTAAGTCATGGTATACTTATCACAGGGACAGACAAAACATACACTCTTCTGGACCTATCAGCATGGCTTCAGCTAAAATCACAGGCAAAGTCTCCAGCAGAACTGTTGACATGTTTCAAGAGCAGATGAAGCCTTGAAGGAAAGGGAAGATAAGTCCGAGTCAGCCATCATCTTCTGTGTACTACAACACCAGTAGTAGTCCAGATAAATCACCCTTTACCTCTTCATCTCACTGTATCTTCCCACCAAAGCCCAGAGACAAGCCTAAACCTTACTGTCCATATTGTGACACGCATGAGCACTATCTCAGTTTGTGTTCAAAATTCAAGTCACTGACAACTACCCAGATCGCCAAGTGGCTTAAAGGCAAAAGTTGTTACCACTGTGGACGCAATCACAAACCTGAGGCTTGTACCCTCAAGAAGCCCTGTAATATATGTCAGAAGCAGCATCTCACAGTACTACATGATGTGAATATACAAGAGCCCAACAAGATTCTCATGGTTAGTACCCCTCCAGACACTATTTATCTTGACCGTCCCAACCGTCCTCAACAGGTCATGTTAAAGGTGGTCAAAGTACTTTTGCATAATGTCGAACATTCACTTGAGGCATATGCTCAAACTTTCTAGCATGGACGATGGTTCTGAGCGGAATATCCTCCTTTCTTCCGCTGCACATTATCTCCAGCTACAGAAAGAACCAGAAACACTCTCACTGAGAACTGTACGACATGAGGTTGTTCACCTGAAAGGGGCATCTGTTTCTTTCGAAATTTCCCCAGCTGACAACCCAAGACATAGATACAAGATCGATCATGCATTCACAGCTGATGACCTGGGTCTTTCCGAGCTTAGTTACCCAGTGAAAGTACTGATGAAGAAATACAGGCACTTACAGGGGCTGCCAATCCCAGCAATTTACAAAGTGAAACCTGTACTACTGGTTGGTTCCGACTTTCCACATTTGCTCAACCCTACTCAGCCTGTTCGTGTTGGCCCTTCTGGGGGACCTATAGCAATATGTACTTCCCTTGGTTGGACACTTCAAGGTCCTGCCAGCTTGATTCCTCTCCCCTTTTATGAGCAGCAGTGTTTCTTTACTGCAGTTGAACCTACCCACTTTGATCTTCAGAAGCATGTGGAGAAATTGTGGCAAATTGACACTTTGCCCTATATCAGTGAGAAAGCCGCCCCCCCGATCCAAGCTTGATCAGCAAGCATTTGACTTGCTTGAGCAGCGCACTGTAAGGGTGAATGTAAATGGCATCATGAGATATGCCACACCACTTCTCAGACAGAAGGACAGTCCTGGTCTAAAAGCACCCAAATCCGCTTGTCTTTCACTGCTTTGAAGTACAGAGCGAAGGATCGTAAATCACACTGAACAAGCCATGACATATTGTCAAGAGATCCAGAAGCTGGAAACTGCAGGCTATGTAAAGAGATTGACACCTGAGATTGTAGATTCCTCTACTGAGTCATGGTACCTCCCTCATCACTTAGTCCACCACAATAATAAAGCAAGGCTTGTTTTCAATTGCTCATATCAGTACAGAGGACAAGTGCTGAATGATCACCTTCTTCCTGGTCCCATCCTGGGTCCTTCCCTTCTTGGTGTCCTACTCCGGTTTCGTGAGCACACAGTGGCTATCAGCTGAGACATTAAAGCAATGTTCCACCAGATCAGACTCTTGCCAGAAGATCGCTCACTGTTACGCTTCCTCTGGAGGGACATGAAGAGGGACGGAGAGCCAAGTGTCTTTGAGTGGCAGGTTCTCCCATTTGGGACTACCTGCAGTCCATGTTGTGCCACATATGCGCTACAAAGACATGTGAAAGACAACAGTGAAGGCTACGAAGATGTTCAAAGGTCTGTAGAACAGGCATTCTATGCTGATAACTGTTTGCAGAGTCTTGACTCCCCAGAGAAGGCTTGTAACCTCATCGACAGGATGCGCAGTTATTTGTCTTCTGGTGGGTTTGAAATCCGCCAGTGGGCCAGTAATGTACCTGCTGTAGTAGAAACCTTCCAGTTGAAGCCAGCACTGAACTGTGGCTTTCGGAACACTGTTCAGACCCGCAAGAGCCAGCTTTAGGTCTCCGTTGGAATTGTCTCACTGACCACCTTGGATACCAACATCGCCAAGTTGACTACTCTGAACCCAACCTACGAAACGTGTACAAAGTACTGGCTACACAGTACGACCCACTTGGATATCTTATACCCTTCACAACAAAAGCGAAAATACTGATTCAAGATCTCTGGAAACTCAAGATTGGTTGGGATGACATCATCCACCCGGAAAGCCTGTTAGTACAATAGCAAGCCTGGGAGGCCGAACTGGCCAATTTGCACACTGTTGAGATACCCAGAGCATACATACCATGTGCTGACACAGAAGGCACACAGAGAACCATCCATATCTTCTGTGATACCTCTGAACAGGCATACGGATCAGTCGCTTACCTTCACACTCAAGATCAGCAAAACCAGATCCATGTAGCCTTTGTGATGGCAAGGTCCAGAGTGGCAAAGTTGCTCAGTAAAGAGCTGTCTATTCCTGCAAGTGATATTATTCTATGAACCGATTTAACAACAGTCCTGAGCTGGCTGAGATCAGACTCCATTCGCTACAAAGTCTTCGCCGGGACACGCATCGCTGAAATCCAGGACAAGACTTTAGGGTCAAATTGGCGATATGTCAATACCACCGATAACCCAGCGGATGACCTGACTAGGGGGAAGACTTTGTTAGAGTTGAGCAAATCTCAGCGCTGGAGTCAAGGACCACTGTTCCTCCATCAACATCCCAACACCTGGCCATCCCTGCCTGAATTAGCAGGTCCTGATGACCGTTATGAGCTGAAAAAACAATCATTCTGTGGAAATGCATGTCTTGTCAAGTCTCAACCTGACATCTCCAATATTAAGAGTTGGAAAGAACTGTTTAAGGCTACTCACCAGTCCCTTCACGGGGCGGCTGCTATCATGACTGCAGCAGAGGCCATAGCAGCTGAACTACACCTGTTAAGACAAGCTCAGAGGGACAGCTTCCCAGAAGAGGTGGCCGCGCTGACCAATGGTAAATCCATATCTGCCCAGAGTCGTCTTGCTTCACTTTCCGCTGAGTATGATCAAAAACTTGACTTAATCCGAGTCGGGGGACGACTCCGCCGAGCTGAGGGCCTAGATCCAGACACAATACATCCTATAATACTAGACCCTAAACATCAGATTACAATGCTCTTAATCAAAGAATATGACAACCAGCTTCTGCATCCAGGTCCAGAACGGGTCTTAGGTGAAATCAGACGCAAGTACTGGATCCTGTGTGGCAGAGAATCCATCAAGAAACACCAGTACAATTGTGAGACTTGTCAAAAGTGGAGAGCAAGTCCTGTAATTCCGAAGATGGCAGACTTGCCCCCCTCACGCCTAAGACTGTACAAACCACCTTTCTGGTCCACTGGTTTAGACTGTTTTGGCCCTTTCACTATTAAGATAGGTAGATGCACAGAGAAGCGCTGGGGCATCATATTCAAATGTATGACAACAAGTTGCATACATCTTGATCTTTTAGAGAGCATGGACACAGATGCCTTTCTGATGGCATTAAGACGATTTGTATCACGTCGTGGTAAGCCATATGAGATATTGGCTGATAGAGGCACAAACTTCAGAGGAGGAGCCACTGAACTCCAGCAAGTCTTCGCATCGTTACAAGGTCCACTTGAAGAACATCTAGCCGGCCAGGAAATTGCTTTCCAGTTTAACCGTCCACATGCTCCACACTTTGGAGGAACCTGGGAGTGAGAGGTACGGTCGGTGAAAACTGCTCTTTGGGTAGTCTTGGGCAATCGAACAGTGACTGAAGCAGTCTTGCGTACAGTTTTGGTAGAGGTCGAGGGAATCCTCAACTCTAAGCCACTCGGTTACGTTTCATCAGATGTTGCCGACCCAGACCCTGTCACACCGAATCTGTTACTGATGGGTCGTCGGGATGCCTCACTCCCACAAGCAATCTACTCATCTAGTGATCTGTTAGGGAGAAGACGGTGGCGACACAGCCAAATTTTAGCCGATCACTTTTGGGTAAACTTTATCCGGCATTACTTACCAAGCCTACAGCCCAGCCAAAAATGGCAAAAGGACACTGCCAATCTGAGTACTGAACAGATCGTCATGATAGTTGATCCACAGTTGCCCCGAGCTTTGTGGCCTATTGGCAGAGTGACTAAAACATTTGCAGGAGTAGATAATCGTATACGCACTGCAGAAGTGCAAGTGAAAGGGCGCACTTATCTACGGCCTGTTGCCCGGTTAGTTAAGTTGCCATTGTGGGAGGATGAGGAAGAAAATAGTAACTGACACTGAGACTTTCCTAAATAATTACAAATTTAGATACTAAATTTGGGGGCGGCAATGTAGGAACGTCTTTTCCTTTAGTTTCACTTTAATATTTTACCACTAGAGGGCGCATATCTTTCATCTTACTGATACCTATACACCTTCCCTTTAAGACACTGCGTTTTATACACCACACCCGCTGGGTCAGATTGAGCTCCAAACTTTAAAGTTTGTGTGCGTTTCATGCAGAAAAACACACACACACACACACATACCCATCCCAAATGCTTTTGCCTGTATACCTTTATGCTCACTAAAGTGGCCTGTATAAACCCAACTCATTAAAGCTTTCTTGGATGTAACTCTCTGAGCCCTTTACTCTCTTACCAGAGTCACCAGTTTTCAAAGGTCTATCTATATCTATCCAGAGGTTCCACCTCTACAAACATGTTATATAGAGTGTTATATGTATCAGTGTTATATAGTTATATATTAGTCTATAAATATATCACTATAGTTTTTATACTATACAATATAGGTAAATACAAATTGTTAATTATAAATGAATAAACAAGTATTTAAATAGATTCTGTTAGATGTGGGTATATCTTTTTTTGTTAAACAGTAAATCATATAATCTTAACTAGATTTTGCCATTTTTATTCAAAATATTGAGTTTTTATAATAAATAATGAATACTGTGTGTATGTGTACATAAATGTTACATATGGAATACATATTTATTTTGCTTTCCTTATGATGCATGAGTTGCATTTTATTATTTGCATTTAAGCGGACAATGTCTGGATAGGGGCAATGAAACTAAGTTCAGTAAAAACCGATGACCAACTATTGCACAAAACCTTGTTTCACCACTAAATATAGACTAAAGGTGAATGCTGTAAAAAATGCTATTAATCGACTACTGAAACACATTTATGAGAGAATCAATAGCTAATTTAAGTTTGATACGCAGTCACTGCTTCACGATTGACTCTTCAGACACACTTCACTTCAAACACAGTTTGCTGAAGTTCACAGTCTGACCCACTCAAGGAAGTCTGGACAAGCGATTTCAAATGGGGCTTCCACTCCAAAACAACCACTTATGCATCATTTGGGCGTCAAAGCACTGGGCAATCTCCCTCTCTAACTGTGTGGATTAAAGGCAGCCTCTTAATTGCTTCCTTTGAGGGCAGGGAGGATTAGATCAGAGGCAATGGAGAGGTGATGAGGACCCCGGCACCTAAACTGGGCCAAGACTACAGTTCTCCTAGGATTCCCCAGTGTAAATCACTGCGCACCAAGCAATCATTAGCATGAGACCCATAAAGGACTTCTGGGAAAGGATTTCAAAGACTTATGAGGCATCAATGCTGTCGCAGAGCTATTTAAAGAGGCTAAACTTTAAGGGTTGTGTGTTGAGTGACAGTTAGGGGAATCAGGTGTTGCACAGTCAATCTACATATTTAAAATATTTTCTACCAACACTTGCACCAAGAAATGCATCTAGTGAAGCCTAGTTGCACAGGCCTTCCCTAAGATCATTTGGCTTTCCAACAAACTGCTGAATAGTTGATTATGAATATGTTGTAAATAAGTTTACTAAAAGTCTACTAGTTGATGCAAGCAAGCTAAATGCAAATTAGTCATTAGTACAGTTCACTTCGGCTTACGACAGATGCAAAACCCCACACATCCTAAACATAGGTAAACAGTGAAGAAATTAGTAGAAATTAATGTTTGTGTGTGCGGTTTCGGGTTGGGGGTGGGCAAACAAGCTGTTGTCTCTGCTGCTTCGAGGCAAGGCAGACAACACATTATAAAGCTACAACCCACTACACAGACACCATATGCACTGAAACAAATACACAGGCATCAGATGTGACACAACAGCACCATTCATACCAGTCATATACTCAAACAACAACTAAATTTGATCTTTCTCTTTCAGTTGGCTCCAGGTAAAGACATTTTATAAATCCCCCTAAAGTGCATATTTGACGTAAGAGTCAATATCTGTCAAACACAGTGTACTGATGTGAGTCATGCCTGTTATGCAGTATTTTGAACTAGTGAACAAATTTTGTCAGCTATTTTTATATTAGTCTTAGTCCTGTGTCAAACATAACTTTTAGTTATCATCATATTTAGTCAACTTGTCCTGTTTTAGTTTTACACATTTTGTTTAAGTCACCTAAAATCTAGAATTTTAGAGCCCCCCCACTCTAGTTTTAGTCAGTGGAACTACACATTTTCGGCATATTTTCGTCTTACTGTATAATGGTTAAATGATGAAAAATAAAATATATTATTTTTCTCAATTTTAATTGCAATGATTGACATTTCATCAGAAGTTGTTCTTTCACCAATAAGCACAAATCAATAGAATATCGACTCGTATGCATGGTTTATTTGACCTCATCTAATGTTAGTGTACAGATTTATAACAGGATATCACTTAGAGGCTAAATAACCACCAAAGACTTCAGATATACACTCGCACCATCTACGTTATGAAAACTGGTGTAACAAACCAACTCTCAAATATTATAACAGAGAAAATCCTAATAGTAATTCCAATAATTCCAAATTGCATTAATGTTTCTCTTTTAAAACAATGGCAAAAAGACTTATTGCTGCACAGAGGTTGCGTAAGTAATGTTACAATCCGCAACCACTATCGCAAACAATCCAGTTGAGATCCATGACAGAACAGACTGGCTAAATGACGGTTTCATTTAAGCAGAATACCTCAAATGGAGATCCCTGAACTCCAGCTTACTTGTACAGTACCATAAGTCGGTGTTTTCAGATCACGGCACCTCCGCAGAGAGAGTGCATGTGAATGGTTGCCAGATTGCATAAAGCCAGGCAAAGTATGTATACTGTACGTGAACAGGAAAACCTGATTGGGGAGGTGTATCTGATATCTGGCAACCGCAAACAAGAGTGTTTGCATAATAGATACAGTCTTGTACAGCAGTCTGAAATGTTTTGGTCGAGTTTTTTCAACAAAAATAAAAAGGTTTTGGTAAAGTTGTTATTTTTAAATACATTTTGGTCTCGTCTTTTTTCGACAATGATATTGCATGTTCATTTAGTCTCAGTTATCGTTTAATGACCTTATTATCGTCTCGTCATCATCTTGTCATGGGAAAAAAGCTTGTCAATCAACATTTTTCGTCATAGTTTTCGTTAACGAAATTAACACCATTTTGAACTTACCTTTTGAAAGTCTGAAAAAAAATGTGTGCTTTGTCATTTAAGGAAGTATTTCTATAAATAAGTTCAGACATACAGAAATGTACTCTGACCAAGCTCCGACACTTTAATTAATTTTTACATGAATTATTGTAAATAAAATAAAGAGAGGCCTAAAGGGATAAAAATAAATTGTTAATATTTAATACTTTAAGATAATTATGCTATCTTAATAATTTAAACAATTCCATTAAACAGAATGGATTCTTTTAGAGTAAAACTAAATAATTAATACCAAAAACATCACAAAATTAATAAATTCCATTACTAATACTGACATTGGCATGTTTTCACCAAAAACGATATTCTAAAGGAAACTGACTGGCATTACTGCAAATGACAAATAAGATGGAAAGCTATTAAACTGACAAGTTTTGTTTTAAACATCTAATTTAGAGAAATAAAAAAAAGATTAAATATACAGAATATTCCTTAATAAATTACATTAATAATAATTACGTTAATAAACATTTGCTTATATCAAAAGTTAATTCAATAAAAATGTACAAATACTAAATTACTCTAATTATAAATGACTAAATAAAAAAAATCCCTCATGCTTAAATTATTCAACAATAATTAAATGATTAAATTATTTAAATTAACCACTATGTTCACTCTACTAATATGATTTGTGCCTTTAAAATGTAAAATTTCATCCAATATATAGAAATATGTATGATGGGGCCATTAAAATGTACTGCATAGAAGAAATGCCCCATGTGTATATTCATTTGCATGTATTGTGGCTTTATGTGTGTATAATTATGTGTCTGTGAAAGAGTGTGTGTCCTATTTTGGGCACTGAAATGAGGATAGCATGTGATGCCAAGCGAGGATGTCAGTCTCTAACCTGGGAGGTTCTGGTCTCCCTTCTCGTCTCTGTCTTTCATCTGTCACTTCTCTCTTTCAACACTTTGATCTGTTGCTCTGTGTCAAACACCCTTCAGCCTTAAGGTCTCATGCCTCCATGGTGCAATACCAAAGCGGCTTCAAAGTCAGACAGCGAGAGACAGAGAACTATAATACTCAGTTTCTTTCAGCACTTTCCCCTAGCGGAGTAACTGTAAAATGTACAGCATAATTCAGCCAGCACAGCTAACTATAGCCACCGCAGGATTGTGTGATATACCAAAGTACAACAGATATCAAAAATGTAATTTTGAAAATTTAGCTAACTGATCCAGATGACAACGTACTGCTATGCAACACATTTCAGACAGTGTGACACGAAACATATAAAAGTTTCATATGTTCACGTTTTTAATATGACTTCATGAAATGTGTTTCTTTCTGTAATTTATCAATAAATAAAATACAGATGGGATGTAAGTAATTGGCATTAATTTTTAGATATTTATATCACTATTAGTATCTAATATATTATATGTTTTTTATGACATATATTTTATTAGTTTTCTTTCCTTTAAAAAAATTATACAAAAAATGTATGATCAATCACAAATTAGTGCGTTTTTAAATCTGTTGACAGCCATACTTTTATTTCAACAAAGGATACTGCATGCAGAGGCCATGCAAATCTCCAAGACAGCAACAGCAAACGACTTCCAAAACCTCAGAGACGTCAGGGGGAAATCAGAGGAAGCCCCTCAAAGGGTAAATGACATGCTGAATTGCCTGACTCATCAATTCAGTTAAAACATGTTAGCCAGAGAGGGAATTTTTCAAGCTGAATAACATGTCTTCAATTGTCTTGTCACAACACACCACATTAAAGCAGAATGCTGCTGTCACAAAGAAAAGCTTCTTGTAAAGTTAAGACACTTGCGTCAGTGCGTGTAGAAGTGCGTCTTTTTCAAGTTTCATTTTTCACAAAGGAGTTTCAGTAACGGCATTTAAACAGTGCTGTCAACGGTAAAGAAAAATGAGAGTGTCACTTCCTGTTCAGCGGGAACGGCTTCCGTTGTCGTTATTTCAGACATTCTTCTGAGTCAAGATGGAAAATGATACCAATTTAATTTCCCATTTGTGGTCACAAAAGCATTAGTTTAGACATGTATTGAGAGTTAACTAAATCAAGGGGATTCCAACCAAACTTGAAAAGGCTTTCAAATCTGTGCGAAAGATGTTTTGATGTTGCTGGTTTCAACTGAAAATTTCAGTTTTGATCCCCAGACGTGTTCTTTGTGGTAGCACCTTGCTCAGTGACGTTTTCAATTTTTTTATATATATTTTCAATTAATTAAATTTTTATTCGTAATAAAAAATGAGTTTCTATCATGGACACTAATACTTTTTCATATGGTATTTTGGCATAAAGAATGGATCTTATTCACTCTTATTAAAGTTTAGCTAGGTGCGAAATGTGTCTTTAGTAATTTAAATTAAAAGGACATTTCATTTTATTATTATTATTATTATTATTTGTACAGAAATGACTCATTGAGCTGCAGTGTTATTTTGGTCCCCATTTATGGCCAAAGCTTTATATTGGTCAATGTGGCGAATTGGCTGAACACTGGTGAATGGGATCACACCTAGATGATAAGGTTTTATTTGTTAATCATTTATCAAATTTAAACTTAATTTGTTAAGTATCATGAACTAACAATGAACAAAAAAAAATGTATAGCATTTATTAATGTTAATTTATAAATATACCGTTGTATCAATCTAATCTAAATTCTATACACTGAAAAAAATTTGGTAAGAAACCATTTTCACTCAGAAATATTTTACAGTAAGTAAAAGAATCAGTAAGTAACAGTGAATTAAACATGACATTTTGAAATAAAAGACTGAAATAGTACATTCTAGTATTTTTTGCAGTGTACAACTTGAAATAAGAAACACGTCTTATATATAGTATTGATATATATATATAAATTAACATTAATCTAGAATAAAAAATGCTGTCAAATTCATGGTATCTAATGTATTAACAAATTGAACGTTATTATAAAGTGCATCCTAGAGATGTCATGAAACCAAATAAAAGTGGTGTTAGTTTGGAGCTCAGGTGACTTTCATTGTATAAGAAAAAGTTGAAACATTCTACAAAATACCTTCTTTTGTGTTCTGCAAAAGAAATAAAGTCATACAGGTTTGAAATGACATGTGTGAGTAAATAATGACAGAATTTTAATATTTGGGTGAACTTTCCCTTTAAAACTCATATTTAGCGCATAGCCACACTGGAACAAAATGCTCTTCTACAATAAAATACCCCATGCAAAAGTGCTGCAACTGTTTAGCGAATTCTCCCTTCAGTGCTGTGTCCTGTGACATAGTCATAGTGGTCACTAGTAGCTGCACTGAGGTTGTGAAATAAAGTTGACACTCTCCTTCACACGCAGCCTGGCAGAGCAAAGACAGGATGGGTTAAGTCTGTGGAGTTGTCTGTCTGCACTGTAACAGCTGGGGCATCAGCATTTCAGAAGAAACATTTTTATAGGGCTCGAGGACACCGTCGGTCTGTCACGCACAAACCTACTCGCTCTACTCAATCTCCCGGAAGGTTCAAACAGATTCCCTGCACTTCTTTGTCCGCTCCCGCCATCTATTCTCTGATATTACGGGGGTCTTTTTCTGCGGCGGTGTGGGGGCGTGAAGTATACAAGAATCCCAGCGAGGCTGGCCCACTAGAAAAAAAACCCCCCTCAAACCTTTTTCTCACACACATACTCCAATTAGTAGTGGTTTAGTAGAATCTGACCGGCAGACAGGGAGTTGCAAATAGTGAGTATCATAAACGCTTTCCTTTCATTATAAAGCAAACTAAAACGTGTGCCCGCCAGTCACAAACACCCTGACAAGTCAAGGACAATCCATGTACATTCCCAAATTCATACAGTGGGGACCAAAAATCTGGAATTTAAAATCCTTGAAAGTTCTCATAAATATTTACATAAAATGTAAATGCTTTCTACTGGATTATAAACATTATTTTAAAAAAATCTTATACTGAGAATTTTATCATCGCATATTAGATGAACAGCATGAATGAATGAAGGTTATTATATATTATTACAATTTTAATAAATTTATAAAGGATTAAAGACTGGTACTGTAGCTTTCTGTTGGTCAAAATGGCAAATTGTGAAAAACCTGAGCCTGTTGCAAAATCCACACAGGGAAATCTTTCGTCCTCGTGCAAAATTCCCAAATGCATGGATTTCTATTGAAATTTTTTTTTGCCCAGTAAATGTAACTGCACTTAACACTGTACAATAAGGTTCAATTTCAACTTAATTCATTAGGCACCATGAACTGACAATAAACAAAGAAATTTATAGCATTTATTAATTTAATTTTAATTCAAAAATATATCATTGTTCACTGTTAATTTAAAAGATTTGGTGCAGAAACAATTTTCACTCAATAATTGCTAGTCAATTTCACAATTACAAAGAAAGAAAACCGGAACAAAATGAAGAAATGTGAAATCTTAAATCGAAAGGAATGAAATAGTATGTTTAATGCGAAACCTACTCCAAATAATCTTTATTTACATACATCCCGCAATTGTTTTACTGTGTGAACCTGGAAAGTGAAACCAACCTTAGTATATATAAAAATTAACATTAACCTAGAATAACAATGTGGTAAGTTGAGAATAGATAATGCATTACAAGAAGAACTTGACGTGTTTCAACAGATGTCCTAAAATCGAATAAAAGCAGAGTTTCACCCACTCAGGGTTGTTGTGAACACAAAAGACTGGTAAATTGGACCCCGCTCAGATATTAAGGTGGCCTCTATTAATTTCCACTAAACAGGTTACAGATGGCGGAACGATGGTGCAATGGAAACAGCAGTTGAGAAAAGTAATGCACGAGGGGGTTATCAGGCGAGTCACTGTTCCAATCAGCGAGGAGACGTTCTGGTTACTCATCACGCACTCTTAAGGAGGTAGTAAGGTCAGAGGAGTACTGTAAGGGCACACGAATACTTATCGACTGATGTTAACCATCAGATGTAGTCTAATGATGGAGGCAAGCCACAGCTCTGCGTTGCATAGAAGACAAGTTCTGTTGTATCGCAGGAAGCTAATATTTATTAGTAGACCGCAGAGTACAATATGTTTTAGACCCATTCTCAAAGGATAGGACACCAGTGAGGACAATTAAGCAAAGATTGATGAAGGGTGGAAAAGAAAGTCCAAAAACTAAACCGTAAGGCTGCTTTGTCAGAGAATTACTGTAGATGACTTATATGGTCCCTACAGTTATAGCAATTCGTAAACAGTAATATGTATTTAGCACCAACAAACAAAGAGTTCAATATTTCCTCTTGGTGAGTGTTTAATTTTGGGTCTGATTGAAGAAATAATACTTGGTGATGTGCAGTTTTTGGATGGACTGTCACGCCTGCGGTCTCACGGGGCGTCACCGTATCTCAAGTGGAGCGGAGAAGTGAGCATGCTTGTGAACAGTCAGCTACTATAGTTGAATATGCCCAGCTGCCCCACAACCAATGATTGACAGATGATTACCATAGAGCTGCAATGCTCTGACTTTATCTGGACCTCCACTCTGCATGGCATATACCTAGCTCTATAAAATATCGACAAGTGTATATAATGTCGTATAGTTTTACTATATTTAATATCTTATGAATTTATACATCTTCGATTTAATTTCATGCGGTGTTTCTTTTATTCTGGGTCTTGCTCAATACTGTGAATCCAAAGTCTGTCTTGCCTTTTCTTTCCCCGTCTCTGATATTTCCTTTATGTCTGCGTATAATTTCCAACTATTACCATACCTATGGGAAACTACGGAAAACTACAAGAAACAACAGGTAATAATTTTAATAATAATTTGCTATATTCACGTACCGTTACCAAACACCGGCACCAAGGGCAATTTTTCAAAAATTAAAAAAAAAATATTTTTTTTTGATCAGTCTAACGGAGCTATCGAAAGATAATATTTAAAAGATTATATATATTTAAATAAACCTCTAATTTTATTTAAAGATAAAAATGACATTTTGAATATAAGTATGTATAAATACACACACATATGTATATATTTAAGAAAAATAATATTATGGTGGATATACTTATTATTGTAATTCATGGATGATATAAATATATATGTTAAAAGTTTTCAACTATATACTGTATGTGTGGGTGTACAAACACAAAAACTTTTTTATTTTGGACGTGATTAATCATGTCCCGCACTATGTAATATAATATCTAGATAATATACTAGGGATATATAGGAGTATAATACACACACACAATGTTTTACAAAAAATATTGCCATAAACATACAAATAAATTAAAAAAATATATTTTGTTATTTTACTTTATGAATTTATCTCTCTTTAAAAAATGCTAGACAACGCTACACATCTTACATATTATACAGGAGGTATGAGGGAAAAAAGGTACAAAAGACGTCATTGTGTTTTCAAAAGGTACACCTATGTCCCTTAAGGGTCCATATTGGTACCATACTAGTACCCAAAGTGTACATATTATTACCTAAAAGGTACAAAAGGTACCACCCCAATGACCGCTTTTGTACCTTTTTATCTGAGAGTGAAGTATATGTAAACTAATGACTGTACACAACTGTACCATGAACTTTAAATGGTACTGTAAAGAACAAAAACCCCCAGTGCATTTATCATACCGATCATAAAGCAAGCTTAATATGAGCTACAATGACATCAAATAGAAGCTTCATGCATCAGAGGAAGTGTTTAGCTTTGCAAAGATAACACTGTCAAAAGCTGATATGACAGAACTCATAGAGGAATCAAAGCTCCATTATGTTACTGAATATTGACATATTCCAACTCCAAGGATTTCTCCCTTCAGACAGAGAGGCTGCATGTCAGACTCTTTTCGGAAGAGTGCTCTCTCTCAGGAAGCACTGCTCAGAAAGCAGCCAGAGGATTGGGCTAACAGTTATTTACTGTAAATAGCAGGTCTTTCACCGAAACACCTAAAGAACTAGTAAAGTGTGAAAAGAAAGTTCTGTGGGGTTAGAACACTTTGATATTTTTTCTCGAGACCCGCAAGCATCAACCACAAGCGAGCAGATCTTGTTTTGTGTCAGGAAATCGCACCTTTGACAGTCAGTCTTAATGTATAATGATATCTTTGCTTTATGTAGCAATCCAAAAGTCTGAGAGCACTAGTGGAAATGCTCTTTGCTCCATGTTAATTTTCTAAATTAACATTTTCAGGAGAAAATATGAAGAAAATCAGAATGTATTATTATTTGGTTTGTACCTCTTTTGCTTTGTTGACAGCAGCACAAGAGCTGCATGAACTCCAGAAGCTAAAAACTTTTTGATCATGTTCTCCAGCATGACCATCTGTACAAAGAGAGTTCACTTGACCAATGTCACATATTTACTTATATGATTAGTAACCTAGAAATAGTGCAGAATCTAAAATATTTTATTAATTTTGCATAACACTTTATTTTTTTGGTTAAAAGGCTTGTTTTGTCAAAATGCTAAAAATGAGCATATTTCAAGTATTAAATCCATTCATAAAGCCCAGATGTTCAATACAATGTCAGATTTATGGACTGTATATCTGACAGTATTGTTATAATGTAACTTACAACAATAACTATTACTGACATACCTGTAGACTACAAGATATCTCACCACAATAGTATTGCAAGCACCCCATACATATAAAACATTTTGTATATAAAAAAGTAATTTTCTTGAATAAAACTGTTATAACCCAGCATGTGCTGCTTTGCTAATAGGCTGCTGGCCCTTTATTTAAGAAGATAAGCACGCCGAACACCTCCCCCTGTTGGAGGCTGACAGCGCTGTGAACTTGACCTGAGCTGACCCTCTTTCCCCCACCCCTCCCAAATTTCCGCTGCCAGAGCACTGGAGCACATTCCAGCTCCTCTGTGTTTACTGAACATGTGTGCGTCCAGCACGTGCGTGTTTGCTGCATCTTCCTGCTCAGCTGACTTGCAGTGCATTCTCACATGTGAAATAAATGGAAAGAGAGCCGATGTGTTTTAGTGCCTCTTCAGATGGCAGGACACCAAGGCTTGATATCCGGCACGGACGCCTCCAGTGCCACCAAATCAGCCGTGTGCTCCAGTTCGCTCAAACCACCATTCTGTTTGTTTTGACAAGCATAATATTTATTGTCCCAGCAAAAGCTTCAGAGACTCAGAGTTATAAAAAAATATCAGAGGAGGACTGGTGCACTAGCCAGGTCATGTGACCCCACTGGAAACCGATACGGCCCGAAACGAAGAGCTATATTTGATAAATTGCATAGCTCTAATGAGGTTGGTAGCCTAATCTTTCAAAAATGTAATTAATTTGATCATCTTTCGAGGGAGCCATTTCACCCCGAGAGACTTGCGGTTGTAACGTTTGCGAAGCGAATAGCCTGTTGAATGAGAGAAGGAGGGCAGTAAGAGTAATGGCCACTGTTTCTCGATCTGACCCCCGCCCCAGCCTGCTCTTTGCTCCATTAGCAAAGATATCGTAACAGAGCTGAAAGTTTCATCGCACACACACTAGCACACAGCTGCCACTGCAGAAACACTGCCAGTCCTGTTCAACTTCACTGAGATGAAGGGAATTTGAGCATGCCTTGCAAGTGAAAGATGGCCCTGTGTCTTTAAGGGCAAATGCTGACTGTATGCCCTCTTTCACTCTAGCCTTTTTCTTGGCCACTCCCCATTTTAATTTCCTTGTGCTTCCTCTCTTTCTCTCTCTGCAGTGCTGCCGTTAGTTGGAGTGAGGGCGAACGGACGCAGTTCCTTATCGGACTGTTTAAAGCAAGGAGTTTGTAGGCTATTAGGCAGGTCAGGTGACATGCGGGCTGCCTGTCTGACCCAGACAACTGAGGGTGAAGGTCGCCTGAGGGGGCGGAGAGACAAAAGGGGCGGAAATAAGAAAGAACGAATGAGTAAGGGAGCAAAAGACAGAGAGAAAAAGGCAGGCTGCAGCTGTGAACTAAAATAATTTTCAAATGCTTGGCAAGCATTTATTTCCTTCTACAGCACTTATGCTGATGTGATATTGTTTTTATACACCAGACAAATAAACAAATAAAAGTTGACGAATAAAACATGAATTAGGCCAAAGAAGTACATTTTGTGGAACAGAATATTTGAGTGGAATGGTTACATTTCCTCCTCCCAGGTCACTGGTGGGAGAAACCTTGCACATACACTATTTTTCAAAAGTCGTAATAGAATAGAATTTTTTAAAATGAAATTAATACTTTTATTCAGCAAGGATGCATTAAATTGATCAAAAGTGATAAGGATTTATATTTCAAATAAATGCATCAAAGAATCCTGAAAGAAACTGTATGCACAACTGTCTTCAAGATTGATAATAACAAGAAATGTTTCATATTAAATCAGCATATGATGATTTCTGAAGGATCATGTGACACTGAAGACTAAAATAATGGCTGCTGAAAATTCAGCTTTGCGCCACAGAAATAAATGAAATTTCAAAATATATTTAAAAAAGAAAACAGTTATTTTAAATTGTAATAACATTTCATAATATCTCTGTTTTTACTGTATTTTTGATCAATAAATGCAGCCTTGGCGAACATGAGACTTTTTAAAAAACATTTAAAAAAATCTTACTGACTACCAACTTTTGAGCAGTAGTTTACTCTGGTCTGGAACGCTGCAAACATAGGTGGAGTGACACAAATGGTAAAAAGTTCCAGTGTTGTTGGATTGTTTATCAATGCTGCTCGACCAATCAAATTTGAGGGCTGAAATAACTGCTGTTTGAAGCGTTTCGATTTACATGCCTGATTGGTGCATATATTTAAGGTGCACTTAAGACTCTTCTGTACATGAGGAGATGTAGAGTGCAGTTAAAAAAAGAGAATAAACAATTCCTACTACACTGAGATTGGGATTTAATTGAATAAAAGGTCTGGAACACAATGTAGTGCAGGGGGGATTTAAGAGAGATGCTACAGCACTATTCACGCATACTCAGTATGCTGAGTCACCCTAACTGCTGCTGTACTGAACACATGAGCACACACACACATACACTTCTTCATCCTGACACACTGACCACTCAACTGAACTTATAAGCACTGCACATCCTTGGTGTCACTTCTACAGGATCATATCTGAATTGAACGAGTAAACAGTTTTATAAAGTTATATTTACTGCTTCTGCAGCATGTTGTTAATTACCACAGAAAATAACGTTGACTCATATGGAAACTCAGGGAGAGCACGTGACACCTGTAGTTAAGTTTAAGAAATCTACAGTAAAAATGTTTGTTGTTTAGGTTACTAAATTGTCTGAATCATCATTCGGAGGTCTGACTATTTTTCTACGTGTATGAACGTATAGTTACGGTTTATTAGCCATAATGTTAAGTCCTGTGGGTGAAGTTTGCATGTTTTAAATATTTATTCAGGCTTCAACCATAAGCATATTACAGTAAATGCATTTTAGTTTGTTTTTACAAACTAAAGAATGAGTCAAAATTATGTTCTGTGCTAATCGACAGCATGCCAAGTTGTAGCCTAAACTTAAATTTATGAGAAAAACTAAAATGAAATAGAATGCACACACACATATATACATATATATATATAAATCATTCTAATATGCTGATTCAGTGCTCAAAACACATTGCTTCGCCTTAGGAATTTTGAAAAAGAAAATTTTTCAATACAGTTTTTTCAGGATTATTTGCTGAATAGAAAGTTCAAAAGAACAGCATTTATTTGAAATATAATTTTTTGTAACATTATAGATGTACAGTATATACTGTCACTTTGATCAATTTGATCCATGCAAGTAAAGTTAAAGTTAATAAATTAATGAGTGTCCTTCAAATACCTGCAAAATGCTGCTAAAATACCTGAAAATACCTGCAAAATGCTGCCAAATTTTAGCAGAAATTACAGCATAATGTCAAGTTCACAAATGACGAATGCAGAGTGAAATGCTAGATCAGCCCGAATGTATCCCAACAGCTTTCATAGCTCCATTTATACAACAAACATCCAGTAAATTGAAACACATATACCCGCCTGTCAGAGCAGACCCACTTATTTTAAATGATTTACAGTGTTGGCTCTGCGTATGTCTTATACTCCCTTTCTTCCTGTCTCTCTGGTTAAAACCAACTAAATGTCGGTGATTCTGACAGTGCGGTTCTGGTTTGAAAAAGCGTGGTGCTTCACGCTGCATTCGGAGGCCTGCAAGCAAAAGCTGCACTCAAAATTTGGAGCTCCTGGTACCAACAGCACAGGATGATGAGTCAACAGCTTTCTCAGAAGAATGAGCTAGAGCATCTTTTTACTCCACACGCCAAACTGCCACTCCACAAGCATAGGCTTCTTTGTACCTTTGCACAACGCGACTTCCCAGTACTGCCATTACGGTTCAGCAACAGCGTAGTTCTGAGAATCATCCACTCCCTCCGTACCGAATAGGTGAGAATTCGTTCACATACGCAAAAGCTTTGTTAGCATAGCAACTGTGCAAACTCACCTCTCTCCTGCACAAAGTAGGCGAGGTAGAGGTCCAGCTCTTTGACGGACACAGTGATGTGATGAGGCTGGACGCAGAGGATGGGATTGGAGCACAGGCCTCCTTTGACCAGCCGCTCCCCGTCCGTGCTCTCCAGCGGGATGCCCTTGAACAGAATCACCATCACCAGGTCCAGACGCCAGACTTTATCCGCCTGCCGCAGACAATCAATACGCCTCATCTTCCCCTTCTGGTCTGGGTTCGAGAGGACACAACTTGGAGGTTTCTTCCCCGTGATGGACAGCACAAAGTCCTCCCGACACTCAGGCCGGATATCTTTGCGGAGCTTGGCAAGGAGGCGCGACGCCCACTTCTGTTTGACCTCGGGTTTCTCGCCCAAGAGCTCATCCTTGACGGCACGCTCTTCATCCTTGGTCATTCGCTTCTCGTGCTTTTTGAAATACTTGCGCTTACGGGCCTGCAGGTTGAACCAGGTGTAGGCGAAGGCACGCACATGTGGCAGCAGCGCCTCGATGAACGGATGGAATTCATCCTGGGAGAGAAGAGCAAAAAACAAATTATTCATGTGTTTACTCAAAATCTATTTCTGCCAATCAAAAGCCATGTCTGCAGTTCAATTCGAGTAGAAAGGGGAAATGAATCATCCTGGCTCTTTTCTCTATTGACGCATTTATTGAAATGCGTTTTTTCCCATTCGTTGTTGTTAACCAAAAGAGAAAATGTAAATTCCAGATTTGTATATAAAAAAAACAACTCTCCATGATATTTCACAGTTAATTGTGTACAGAGCTTTCTATTGCATCCACAGTCCTCCATTGTTTCCAACTTTTGCCGAAGCCCCTAGTGCAGTCATCATTTATCCAATTATGTTTTGTTGACTATTTTCACTTTCAGTGGTAAGTTTTCAATAACAACAACACACACAGATGTACCTCCCAGGCACGTTGTGAACCGCAGTCCCTTAACCGTTTAGTGCGGCATTCATTTGGTCTGACTAATTACTTCCATATTTTACCATTTCTAAAAGCCTAAACTAGCACCAGACTGTGCTATAAATGTTACTTAAACCCCAACCAAACATTAAACATGCACATCTATCAATTATCATTAACAAGATTCGAAGCTCTGCGCACACCACCGTGGCCATTTATGCGTGTGTGTGCATAAAACAGTCATAATGAGAGCTCTGCTTTACAGTTCTGTGATAATCATCAGCCAAAAAAATCCCCATATGCGAATGAACTTATGTTCAATAGGAGGGTTTTGTGCTTATGGCAAAGTAATGAAACTCAGGCTCAAGCTGAATGATGTCAGCTGTGGCATCAATATAGCATGACATAATTACCAGCGTGTCACTTTTTCTTAGGTATAATGCAACCACAGAGAGAGAGAAAGAGGGAGAAATGGCCAAGGGCTGCTTGGCTGCAGTAATTCAAACAGAGAGAAATAAAGAAAAAAAAAAGAGAAACACAGCACTCCCTGGTCTGGTTGTGCTGCGAGCAGTGAGCAGGTTTTAAAGGAACATAATGAGACGTGACTTCGGCACGCTGTGGATCTCATGCGATAAGCCAGTTCTGCAGCTCACAGCAGTGAAAGCTTTTACACTCTCACAGCTGCTCCACCGAAACCATCTCCTGAAACACCAGAACATTTACTGCTAGACTGCTTAAACACCTTCCTCAAAACACCACAAGACCTCGACTGATGGGTCAAGAGCCAAAATTGAGCCTTAGGCAAAAAAAAACAATACTGAATTCAAACAATAAATGCAACTAATCATAAAATCGTGCGGTTAGGATAGAAATGCAAAATACATGGTATTTTGGCCACAAATCCTGTACGCAAGATAAAAGAAAATACAAACCAGACTATTTTAAATACAGGTTCACTTGCATCAACTATAAATCTGAAGAAACTATTATAATTATTAATAATTAAAATGTAATATAATTAATATTTTTAGTTAATATTATATTAAGATTTTAGGGGCATTTCTGTTTACTACATTTATTTTGCCAGTGAATGCTGGTGTTGAAGAAAATAACGGAAATCTAAAGGAAGAAAAAAAGTCCCAAACATACTTGAATCCAATAACAAATGATGTTTTGCACAGAATTTGGTTGCTTTAGTGCAATATTTTGATAGCACGGCGTTAAAGTGCAGAAACCATATTTGTGTGTGCAAAACTGACTGACTGCCCTGTCTTTGTACTGCTTCAGAGCTTTATTGGAAAGATTATAAAACCTCCTTTAAGAGTGTTCTCGCTGAAATGTCCTGAAAAAGAAAAACAGATTTAACATGGACATAATATGTCAGGGCATAATATGTTTTTATTTCCAGTTATTTAAACGTCTGTAGGGGGAGAAGCTGAATGCAAACAGAGTTCAGTAAATGGGAGGTTGAGAGGCCTGTAGACTTACTGTACACACTCACATCTGTAATCAGTCGACTCAGACGGAACTGATACAGTTACGGAGTAAACTTTCCAAAGATTTACAGTAAAACAAAAAAAGAAAGAAAAA
This sequence comes from Sinocyclocheilus anophthalmus, assembly GCA_018155175.1. NCBI lineage: Eukaryota > Metazoa > Chordata > Actinopteri > Cypriniformes > Cyprinidae > Sinocyclocheilus > Sinocyclocheilus anophthalmus. Next base: position 468,040 of record JADLZN010008092.1, read on the forward strand.
AAAGAATGAATATGGAAAAATCGAGGCTGACAAAAACCAGAAAACCAAGCTGCACAAACAGACACAAGATATGATGTCCAAAAAAACTGCTAAACCCTCATCACGGTTAATTTCATGTGTTTAGAGAAACGGTAAGGTCGTTTTACTTAGCTAATGTTAATGTCCAAAATAGTTTGCCCCAAAATAGTTTCTCAACTAAATTTGGGTCCATTGAACAAATATTCAAACAGACATTCTGGCTTGACTACTTAGAGGAGTCTGGACACAATTTTCACCCACTGACAGCGCAAATTTCCAGGAAGGAAACGCCAGGAGGAAATAGTGATTTCAGGAATAGAGGGGGATTAGAAATGGGCCTGTTTCCCTGCAGACGTGTGTGGATGTATTTTCTTCTCTTTAGAGCTCCTTTCACTGCTCTAGCTTCCGCACTAGCAAATACACCAACCACTCTGGTAAAAATAAACATTTGTTGGGCATTTTCTCCTTTCCGTTAAAAGTTCAGAGGCAGGTCAAATGAGGCCCAAACCAGGCAAAGACACACAAAACTGGGCAACTGTGTAATTTCTGCATCACTAGTGACTCCAAACAGAACTGATTATTTTTTAAACAAGTTTCCTGAACACGGCCAAAATCATATATCACTGTATGAGTCAAAGTAGAATCATGCATGAGTCACGGATATGGAGGACCAACTCTGCACTGCAATGCAATAAAATGCAATTCAATAAAATGAATATCAATAAAAAATAAATAAATAAAATGAACATCAAAACTGCAAAAATTGATGACCAAAACCAAAAGATATGGTTAAGTCTGGGATCAATACAATAACATCTTCACATTCTGAAACAATTAAATTAAAAACAAAACACTCTAAAACTAAATCCTGATTGGATTGGTCACAGTCACTGTAAAAGAGACAATATATGAACACCTGTCAGAATTCTGTATTAATGTGACCAGTTATAAATGATTAGCTATATAAATAAAATTAAAAAATTAATTTAGTTTAAAAAGTTTGTCCTCATCTTGACTTTTTTGGGGTAATTTTGTATTATATTTTGTATAGCTAAAGTGTACATAAAATTAAGATGGTCCTGCCCATCAATACATCTACTGCAATATAAACACTAGAACAAAAATTCTCCTAGCTGACACATTGCACAATATATACACAGTCCGTCATACCACCGAACCCTAGGAATGAGGAGAACTTGAACCTGTGTCGCCCACATAAGCACCCCTCAACTCAACCTGTCAGATGGGGCTAAACCACAGCTCTGACTTGGAAATATAAATTTTTAAACCCTGTGCCTTACGGCTGCAGTATTTACAACACTAACATGAAGAGTGGAGAACCGAGTAGCATATTGCATTTCTCTCTTTCCATCTTTATCTTTCTCTCCTGCCTACTCAGTCTTTTTCCATATTAGGCCTGGACGTGCTCCAACGGAATGCTCTGTTTTTACTACAATCAGTCTGAGAAGAGCGCTTTGACTGCATTTTGTGTGCACATTAAGGATGAGAATGTTATTGATAAACATGGCTAATGAATGGCTTCATTATGGCAGATGAACTGAGCATCTTTGATCTGACAGAGGCTGATGGCACGGCGGCTGTGATAGCATGAGGGAAAACGGTGACCACTGGAGTGTCCTGAAAAAGCCAGGCCTACCAGTTCTGCCGCTCTTGCTCTGTCAGCCACACACACACACGCCGCGGTTTTATGCGTAGGTTGACTCAGCAGATGCGAGGGCTCCTTTTGTTATTGCGGAGCTCAGGGAAATGTGTTTTTATTCCTGTCCGTTGCTCGGATACCATCTTTATTATGTCTTAAACACAGAATGTGACTTTTTTTCGTTTGCGCAAATCTTTCAAGAGGTAAGACCGAGAAGAGAGAAGTAGAGAGAGAGACCCCTAGACAGAGAGAGGGAGAGAGAGAGAGAGCAAAAGAGAGATAGGGATCAAAGAGGGAGGGAGCAGGTCCACAATATACAAAATAAGGGTGTGCAGGTGTCACACACCCCACATCTAATGTGTTGCTATAGGTCATCACTGCTATGTCACAAAGCAGTTGCCGCGGAGCTAGAGGCTTTTCCCCAGACAGTCTTTTTTCCCAAAATTACGTGGTCAGGAAAATTGAAGATTGATTCCGATGCTGAAGAACTAGAAGATTTTCCGAGACTCATCATTAGCAATAAAAATAACTGCCGGCTTTTAAAACTACTATTTTAGTAAAACCATAAGTAGCGATCAATTAAATAATCCTGCAGTTTTCATACTTTGCTATGATTCACCTTTCACCTTGTGTAGAACGCAGTGTGCCAAGGGAAAGAAAATGCCAGTGAGCCTTGAATTTTTGTAACACTGCAATTTACCCAGAATGCCCTCTGAGCATTAACAGCAGACATTCTCCCCCACCCTTCCTGCACTGTTACACAGCTGTTGCCAAAAGCACTTTCTTTCTCTTTCTACTGACTGGCTGAGAAGTGGATCATCTAGGATCTGAGGAATGGATTCAACTTCGACATTCTTTCAAAGCCAACGTATCAAAACAGGGAAGAGTGGGCATGCTTCTGTTTGCGACACATTCAGAATCAGTCATTCTGGGTATTGTACTGTCCTGCTTCCGTATATACTCTGCTATACGGGTTTTACAGCAATAAAACATGCACTAAATATACCACCAACACCAAGCAAATATATTTAAAAACTATGGACCTGAATAAAGTGTAACTTAAAATGTAAGTGAACACCATTTATTTTAAAGGGACAGTTCACACAAACACACACAAAGTTGTGTCATAATTTACCCTCATATCTTTCAAAATTTCTATGACTTTCTTCTGAGGAACCCGTTGGGAGATGTTTAGCAGAATGTCCAAGCTGCTCTTTTGCTGAGGTGTTTGATGTTTTCAAGCAATGGCGTTCAAAGAACAAGATTTGCCTTAAATCTACGTAAATGTGACTGTCTCTTGTGGCACCAAAAAAGGCATAAGTGACCTGGACCACAAAAACCAGTCATAAGGTAAATTTTTGGAAATTGAGATTTATACATCATCTGAAAGCTGATGTACGTATAAATCTAAAGAATGACGTTCTTAGCAATGCATTTACTATCAAATGTCAGTTGGTAGATAATATTTAGGAGAGTAGGAACCATTACAATATCTTCTGCCAGCAGCTTACTTAATATCCGAAAGGAGGTTTTGCATAAAGAATGGCTAAATTTGACGTCATACAAATTTTTTTGGCTATTGCTGAAAAATATTACCCAAGCATACTTGAGACCTTGGTTTTGTGGGTCAGGTCGAGCATATAGGTTTGGAACAAGCTGGATGTGACACTTGATTGATTGATTGATTGATTGATTGACTTTTAATAATAGCTTTTTAGGTCTCCTTTTATAATAATACAATAATAACATATTTTCTATAAACTAGACCATGGTGTTTCACGTAGTTTTCTACTATCACTGCATGCATTTCATGCCCACTACCCAAGTAGACTTTTACAACTGTATTAGTCCACACTGTCAACATAACACTGAAAAAAACATTTGCTAAAATAAAAACAAAGTGCCATGTGCTTTAAAAAATGTGCAATTTAACCAAGACAACAAGTTACATCTCTATAGTCCTTTGTGTGTCTTCCTTTCTAAACACTATTGGATACATCTGAGAGCTTATCAAAGATACAGAACACTGCAGTAGGTTATTCCTCTGTGCCCAGTGGGCTGATGGGAGATGAGGTTCTGAATGCTGAGTGGATCAAAGTGGATGTTCTGTGACTCACACTGCATCTTTCTTTTCCTCCCTCGCTCTCTACTGCACATGTGCTGAGTCAGCCCTCAGCCATGCAGCATCATTATGGAGGGAGGGGGAAGGGGGGGGGGGGAGTGGGGATGTGGGTAACCAACCTCTCTCAGGCCTTGTGTTGGAGATGTCGGGCATTATAGTACGCTTGTTTGCTCATTTCCGGGCGTCGAAGAGAGGAGCAGGCGGCGGTCTATTTAATGTGGATATTTTTATTTCTAATAGAGTTAATTTAGAGCAATTAATTAAAACTGTGATGCAGCAAGATGCTAAAAACAGTAACACATGGTGCAGTGGTCAGAGATGCCAGTCTGCACGTGAGCAACAATATAAAAAAAAGAAAGTGCAAATGAAATTTAAGAGCCCATCCTGTATGAATGACCAATAAGTTGACATAGTATTATACACCAATCAGACAGATATACAGTATAAACAAAATCAATTTGATTTCTAAAAATGCACTTTGCTTATACATTCAAATAAAATGTAATCAACAAAAAATAATAAAATTAAATATAAAATAAAATTTAATTGAAATCTTGTTGCCAAAAATAATATAATAAAATAAAACAAAACCCATGTACCTAAATGTTTCCCTTCGATTGCATTTATGAAGAGTTCAACTACTGAAAACAAAAGATCTTTTCATAACATGGGGCAAAAAGATGCTGGGAAATTTCATTTCATTAGCACAAAGGACAAAAAGGAAAAACAAGAATGTGTCTCTTCATACGCTAAAACATACTCTAAAAGATGCATGTGACTTTCTATCATTGAATGACACAGGGTTCATGTTCCCATGACAGCTAAAACACCTGTTCCATTAGCATCTGAAATGCCATGAACCTCTCATTGATGATACAAGGAGAGGGTTTGTTTCCTTTAGGATTTGAAACAAAGATGGAAGAGGATAATTATGCACGACTCAATCTATGCAACAATTAGTGCCTCAATCACTATCTTTAGGTCTTTGTGATTTCCAGGGCCGGTTCCTCATGTGTCTGCTAGAACTAAGGTGAGCGGGGGAAGGTAGAATGAGAGCCTTCAATCAAAAACATAATTTCAAACATGGGAAAATGTCGTCTCTCGTAGTAAAAGAGCCTAGTAATGTCTTTTCGATCCAGTAAGCAAACTGACTAACTTCAAAGTACCTCCATTGCCCTGATTTTAGCAGAGATTGGGGCTCACGAAACACGAAAGTATAACTGTGTGTGCAAAGAATTCAGTCATATGGTATTTTCCACTCAGTTGCAAGTTGCTTGGCTCATTTGCAGAAGGGGTTGCCAGTTGTGAAAATGTCCCCAAGTTTCCTGGTTTCTAAATGACTGAGTACAAAACACTGTGAACAAAGAAATTAAGCTCTGGGAGGTGTCAGACACCTTGCCCACGCGAACACAAACTACAAACTTTCTGTGATGCTGCACAAAAGGTCAACCATTTTCCCTGAAATTAGAGAAAAATCTCTGTATTTTTCCTTTTTTTGGTCTTATTTATAATACTCGAGCAGAACGAATTTCTATGTAGGCTAAATCATTCATAAAACCATTCTTATGTAAATTGCACCATTTGATTTACATAAGAAAGATTTTACAAATTATTTACACGGTTCAGATTGTGTTTCATGCATGAGGCCCAATGTAGTTTCCACCTCTTCTTCTCTAATTCAGTTAACAAAAAAAAATAATAAAACTGATCTTGTGTGTGTACCTTCTCAATGCACATCTATGATCTTATTGTGAACAATTCATCGGTGCATGTCATAAAAAGGCAAAAAAAATATTCATTTTTCGTCAAAATGTAATGACTTGCTCTTTCTCCAAACTGACCTCACTTTTGCGCTGAAATCACTCAGGCAATGTGGGCTAAAGGATAATGTTGACCAAGAGACTAATAGCTATTGAGAGACTGTTCCATTCTGGTATGTAACATCCAATCAATTCCCACTGGATAAAATCAAGTCCTGGCCTCATTTCTTCTCTCATTCATCTATCCTGTCACATTACCAATGGTTTGGCAATGACTCCAATAACACTGATTACACTGACCTCAATCCATAGGGCTATTGTTTGTTCAACTCTTGTGGTTGTCTTTTGTGAGTCATCAGTTCAACTTTTTACTGTGAGTATTAATATAGTTGCCCAGTTTGCACATTGTATGGCTTATGCGAGCAGCGCAGTGGCTAGCCTTCCTTTTTAATATTACATAAACACATCATCTTGCCAATGCTTGTAACGAATCAACTCAGGGGAAACCATGGCTTTTCTCCCATGTGGTTTGTCTGGAACATTTGCGGTCTGGTTGCACATGTGATGGCTCTGTGCCCTCTTCTGGCTAGGGGCCGCCTCTCTGTAGAAGGGGTTCTGCATTGTGGTCAATGCTGGTGGCCTTGGCGTGGTGGCGGCATGCTTGGATTCTGAGTTGTGAGTTCAGAATCCTGCATTCCAGCGATCATTCATGTTCAAGACTTCTGGGTCTGATAATACCTTTTATATGGTTTAAGCCGCGGGGGTGATGCTGGCGATCGTTTCTTTGATGTCCTCAGCGGGCTCTGCTAGTTAGTGTCTGTCCAGGTATGCTGCGTCTCTGGGCCAGCTCGTTGGGTCTGTGCGGTCTCCCGACGGTTGGTGTCGTGTTCCTGCAGTGTCATCCGTCTGTAATGTCCTCCTCTGCCGCTCCACACCCTTGTGCTTGCTTGGCGTTGGTGACCGTGTGTCCGAACGTGGGCCCGTCGCCCCCCCCCTCTCAAGCTTGTCGCGCCCTCCTTGCTTGTGGTCTGGGCTGCTGGTGCAGGGGAAGTGCTGGTTTCGGGGTGTTGTTCCGACGTGTACTGTTCCCTTGTTCTTTCATATCTGGGCTGCAAGCATATCCAGTTCATCTTGTGCACACTGAATTCACCTTGGGGTCCCTGCTTGCAGGCTGGTTGCGTTGTTTCGGTTCGCCCGAATTAAACTTTCTTTTTTTCTTCTGCAGCTGCAGAATTTTTCAGGGTTTTCAGGGAGCTGACTGTGATGTTCAGCAGGCTGTGGCTCCCTTTCCCCACTTTCTGAGTCTGTGCACCGTCCGTTTAGGGCTTCCTGCTGTGAGTGATTTTTGCGGGGGGGGAGTCCTGCCACGCAGTTCCGTAGTCACTGTTTAAATTCTTCCGCAACCATGTCAAGCTCCTCTCCCACTTGCTGATTGCAGCTGGTTTTGCTCACTTCAGCCCTGGCTGCATGTCCGATGGCCCTCTCTACGGCCTTAGATGTCGTCTCTCACTCATTTAGGGTTCAGTATGCGTGTTTTTTAACAGTGATTTTGTGTGAAACAGTTCTTTTTCCAAGTCCTGTCTGATGGCTTTTTACATCGGCGCTTGGTGTCCAGCAGCTGTTATAGCCTCCTGAAGACTGGTGATTTCCTTCTGTCGCACCATTCTATGAGGTTCTTTGCATCCGTTCTGTGCATTCTCTCGTTGAGCAGGTGTCAGTTCACTGCAGAATTCTGTGACTTGCAGTTTAAGCTCATATACCTCCTGTCTGAGGCCATTGAGGGTGTGGGCCGAGGAGAGGATGCTGCTGGTCAAGTGTTCGCTTATGTCGAAGTCTCGCTGTTCCTTTCTTTGCCATAGCAGGTCATTGGCTGCTTGGGGCGCGATAGGATGTTCCCTTACGTGCTCCTGCTACGTGTCGCCAGGTGGTTCTAGAGTGAGTCCTGGCTAGGCCGCTGGATGCTGGGGAATGTCTGCGCGACACCCCGCCCGGCTCCTACTGTTACACCCTTTGGGGAACACCGTGAAAGGCGGATAGAGAGTCACACTGGCAAGGCAAATGCAAGTAAGTCCGACGTTTAAGACTATCTCAATGGGGAGACGGCTGTGTAGTCCATGTAAGGTATGTAAGATAGTGTGGGGAATAAAAAAAAAGTAGTGCCAGCTAATTGAGGTATGGGGGCTAAAGTTATTTTGTGTTATTGTACACAAAAGAGCGGTTTGAGTAATTGTTGTTCGAGGGGCCCCGTAGCGGGGGTCCAGCTGATTGACCGCGCTGATACTGTATCAAACGGTAGCTAAAACACTGATGGTTCCGGGTTTTGGTCACTAGGACTAAACTGAAATAAAGAGATGAACTCAAAAAAAGTGAAGAATTTAACGCCTATTTCAGTGTTTTTTTGTCTCCTAACTATGATATGTGCTAACGTCCTGTGTCACTTGTGGGTGATGCTGCTAACTTCATAAAAACCCTAGGGTTAGGCTGTTATCTAAACTAGCAGGGACCCACCAAATATCTCGTCAAAAGAAAAAGAAACAGTGGTAATTGTTCCTAGTTCAATCTTAGCCTACATTGTGTTTAATGGTAGCTGCCCTTCAATGTATTAGGGCTGGCACTGAGGAGTGAGGAGAGAGTAGAGAGGAAACAGGGATTAGGCTACAAACAACCTGTATAACTCATTAGGTAAACGACAGTTGCTAGAACTACTGTAATCCTATACATAAAGCGAAGATGGTGATGGTGAAATAACTAAATAGTAGTCCCCCCCTTGCTAACTGAGCACATACAATAAAGTGGTCCAATAGCTGTAGGCTGCATAACATAAGGAGTACAAATGAAAAAAATATTAAAAATCATAAAGAATTGATTTATTAAATCTAAAATGTAGAAATTCATTTAGCTGAACTTGTACCTTGGGCGAAACAAAGGTAAATAAAGGCAATAAATGAAAGAGAGGGGAAGAATAATCAAAACAAAATACAATACCACAAAGTAAAACTAAGGATTGGGGAGGGACCGCCCGAATGTATCTCCAAAGAGGAGTGATGACATCACGAATGACAACCAGGGGTGACGGGATAGGAGAGAGAGAGAGGAGAGAGGGAGAGAGAGAGAGAGAGTGGTTAGAAAGTTACACTTTACACGCCTATATACAATAGCGTTAGTCTATAGCTAACGGGGGGGTGGGTGGGGTGGGTGGGGGGGGGGTGTGAACGGCTATCATTGATGTAAAAGGGCTTAGCTTAAAAAAAAAAAAAAAGAGTTAGCTTAACACGGTTGGTTTACATGCCGTTCTTTGTTTACACACAGGTCTGTGAATTGGGTGCTGTTGTCAGATTAACCGGAAAAGTCTGCTCACACTTCCGGGGTCACGTGTTTCTAGGAGACCAATGCAAACTCACATCAGGTACAAGGGGAGCAGAACTTGCAGGACGCTGATGTGAGCATGCATTTTAATTCGTGCGTGCGTCGTCAGTTATGATATGTCCCTAATTCATCATTAATCAAAACGCACATTCACTTCACGGTGCAATGGTGGATTCTGTATTAGCTTCGCTATAATAACACCATTACATTTTACCGTAAACTTTTCACATGAACTATCAAGAAATGAAATACAGATGATGACTTAACACTAATAACGCCTTAATTAGTGAATGCGGAGTCTCGCTCAATCACCTGCACGTGCTGAAACGGGTATTTCTGTTCTTCGCCCAAGTCAGAACCGAGTTATTCTGGTACCTTTATTGGTGACTGCTAAATCGGAGGTTTACCTGTTAGAAAGGCGTACTCCTCTGCTACTACGTGAACAACAGAAATGGATTCTCTTACGCTAAAATCAGGTTTATTCTCTGCGTAGATTAACACACATTTTCGTCATCTGGAAATTCTACCTACCTTCTATGGAAGGCACATTCATCAACGCTATATTTTACATCTGATTTTGGATCAGAAACTGTGTCGCGCATGTACACTAGTTGCTAATGTTGTCAACATAGGCGGGTCGTATTCCATACCCTGGACATAACACAGACATCGACCTTAATGTCAGCTTAAAGGAGAGGCATTGCTCAGCGCACTACCTATATCGATAAAGGGACTCTTATTCGTCACCCAGATCAACCGTTTATTCTGGTACCATTTAGAGGAGCTGCATCTAAAAGATTTTCGTCGTCGGGAAAAAGACCTATGTATGCTAAACACCTGGAAATTGAGGATTTCTTTTGCTAAAAATCAGGTTGTTTCTTCATCGGGTACGATGTACGCACCACTAGTTGCTCTGAAAACATTCGTACTGCTTGTAGACGGGCGGCATTCCAGACTATAATTGTATAGGACTCTCTTGATCCAGAAATTCATTGATAAAAACTGCCTGCGCATGGATAGAAGTGGTACATAACACCAAACTATGGAGGATCAGACCATAATTGATCCTGGTGGTTGGGTCGGGCGTGCAAGAAATGTTGTAAAACGACCCATCACCCCCGGGCCTCTTAAGAAGTACCTGCTCGTGAGGTCTGTCACTAAAGCATTTCCTCTATTTCGCGTGCACCTGGCCTGGGAATTGCTCGGGTCGTTATTGTTTCTGGCTCGCTTGCTCAAGGTCGCATGTGGGGTGCCGCCCATTACTGCGCTGTTCTGCATGGATTGCTTGGTAATCGCGTCACAAGGAAGAACCTTCCCCCCAGCCCCCCCCCCGTGGGTTATTGGAGGTTTTATGGGTCTGTCTGCTGAGTTGTTATGCAGAAAGTGCTGGCTCCCCTCTTCGTACAGCTTGGTGCTATGAAGAGTCTGCACTTGTCTCGAGTGAGTATGCAGAGTAGGATTCCTGTGTCTCTCGTTCCCTGCGTTTCCTTTTGCAGCCTATAAGGAGTACCCGAAGTTCTCTTTGGATCATGTCAAGTTGTTATTGAGGGTTTGGGTAGATGAGGGATAATAGTAACGCTAGTATATGGAGACTTTGTATAACTAAGGGTTTCGTTAGAACATGGTGTACTGGAAGGGACTTCTCAAAATGATTTTTTGTGTGGGTTAATTTTAAAGTATTTTGATAAAGAAAAAAATCTTTAAAAGGTGGGATACTTGATGGGAAGGACTATTACCAGATACATACTATGAGAAGTGCGTCCGAATGTACAGGGGAGTGGAAAAGTTGTGAAGAAGGGAAATTCAAATTATGAGGGGTGGGAAGGTGGGGAGAACCAGGAGTGAATAGGGAGGGAAAAAGAAGTGAAAAATCAGATCAATGGAAAAAGAACAAACAACTGAGGTTCGTGCGGGAAGAATAAGTTGTAAGTTGGGTGGGGATGGCATTTTGGGGGGTAAGATAAAATTTTAACAACATCATTAGACTGAAGTAAAAATGAAGGATGAGTAACTTAGTAACCTCCCAAGTGTACAAATGTGATTTACCGTCTAAGAGACAAGGTGTGGTGGAGGAAATTGGGAATAAGGGGGGGGTTAATACAAAAAAACATGTAAAGTAGTAATTTTTGTGTATGAGTATGGGAGTTAATTTTTGAAAGAGAAGTTAATAGGTGAAAAATTTTGGTGAAAAAAGATGTGGTTGAAAAAAGATAAGGGATAAGTTCAGGAAAGAAAGCTAAGATAAAAAAAAGATAGTGTGAATATAGGAGAAATAAAAAAAAGATAGTGGGGGTGTATGAAAGATTGTTTTGGCGGAAATAAAGGGTGTAAATACGCTTTGGATTGAATGGTTGTGTGGAAGTAAAGAAGAGTAGGTGGCGTAAATGTAGCAAATCACTGTATTTTACGGCGTGTGAAAAACGGGCTTCTAATCTCTGGGGAATGAGCGTGAAAAGGGGAAATACGAAACAGACAGAGTGTAGAGACATGTCTCCTAACATTCACATTAGGAGATTTAGTGTGGGGTCTGAATGCCGACGGATTAGGCCGCGAGGGGGTGGGCAGAGATGAATTGTTAAAAGGGGATAGTTAGGGCAAATGTGAAAGTAACAATCAAAATAGAAGTTCGCGTTGTTCCATTTGGAGGGGTCAGAGAGACATCAAAAAAAAAAAACAAACAAAACAAGGGGCATAACTGTAAATGGATTTAAAATTAACTTACTGCTATTATTAAAACAGGGTAATCAATATGATATTAGGAACAATCAGTAGCACTAGTAATTATGTGTTACTAAAACACGGCAATGACCTTAATGATTCTTCTCTATAGATAGACAGTTATGATTAATTTAGTTAGATTGTTAATTTAGCTAGTAACTAAGCAATCATTCAGGCAAGACCATCTAAATAGGTTACATAGTTCGCGGACGAATTGTAGATGGCAGCACAGAGAAAAACGCACGTAAAAGAAAGCGGCAAAATCAGAAACGTGGGATTAGGTTAAATTCAAATTGCTTAACACTGCACACACACATCTGTATTTAGAAGCTTCAATTAAAGAGTGTTAACCCCTAATTGTTAAAGCTATTTGGTAGCTTAGCCTAAAATGAAATTATGCTAAGTCGTGTTAGTTTAGCTGCTTCAAATGGTTTGTTTACAAATATGGCGTGTTGTGCTATGTGACGTTATCACTTCCTGTGACAAGTTGTTGTCACTGTAACCAATGCATGCCAGTGTAATTAAAGCAAAAAGGGGGTGTTGTCTGCCCTATTCGTAATCAGGCTTCGCCCACTAGTTTTACCGAACACACGTGGTGCTCTCTCAGCCTCCCTTCATAGTTTGTTGCTTTAATCACGCCTTCTGTAGTGTTCTCTAATGTAACTACAAACTCCTTCTTGCACTTGGGTGAAGGAATAGCCCAAAACTTGGTTTAGTTGGACCCGTTCCAATACCTGGTGTAACAGAGATCGCTGGTTGGTGTGCCTCACACATAATCACCTAAAGTAGGCAGGATTACAACCGTTAAGGGAAAGCACAAGCGCGTGAACACAGTAAATGACCACTCATTGGCTGATTAGAATGTGGGGTATAATGATGCAGCCTGAGTCAAAGTGGTTAGAGGAATGCCGCTTCAACTTGAAATAACGAATTACAGCGCACCTTGTTATTTTGTCGTGAGGGCTGTAGTAGGGGGCAAATCAATAATCTACCCCAGGATATAAATTGTAAGACGAGAGGAAGGTATGTCTAAAAATCCCATTGTAAAAAGACTCGGGTTTTCCAAGCAAACGTTGGTGTAGGAAAAGGGTGGGGGGAAGGGAGGCAGTACAATAAAAGAAGGAAAAGAGGTGGGGTAAATCGTGTGGGTGAAAAGGTAATGACAATTTGAGTAGTGTGACAAGTAAAAAGTATGACTTGTCGCTAAAGAAAAAGGGTATGAGGTAAATAAACTGGGGTCGGGTGCGGAGAAGGGGAGATAAAAATAAAGTATACAAGAACAGGATGTACACAGAAAGAAGCAGATAAAATAAGAGATGAAAAGCGAAATAAGGCGGGAAACAGTCAAAAACAAAAGGGAAAGGAGTACATGTGGAAAAAAGAAGACAAAAGAATGGGGAAAAAAAAAGGAGAGATAAGACAGACGAGTAAATTTTGAAACAAATTGGATAGCACGACAAGAGAACAATGTGGTGTGAGAAGGGGTTAAAAGACGAAAGGTACAGTGGGAATCAAAAGGACGCCCCGCAAAAGAGAGCATATACTTTAAAAACAAAGATGGAGAATAATGTCAGCGATAACAGAAAACCACAGTGCATAAATCCAGCTTAATTTCGGGGAAAATACTGAATAAATTTAGATCACTCAACCAAAAGTTTAATATATTATTAGAATTTTTGAATAAGGGGGAAGTAGAATAAATTTAAGAGAACTCATTGACTTAATAGTGTAAAAATTGATTGTAAGTATAAAAGAATCTAGGTCTTAAGGGTTAGGAAAAACATAATATTATCTATATGTATAGAAAACATCTACAGAAGAGTTGTAAATATCCTGGATGTTTAATGAAATCATTATGGAGGGGAAAAAGAGAAGGAAAAAAGTAAGGATGTGATAAAAGTAGGTTTTATTTAAAGAAAAAAATTAAAAAAGGAAAGTATGCAGAAAATAAACAAATAAAAATTATGGTAAAAGAAAAAGAAATCATAAAAAAAGAATACCAGTATAACAATAGACAAAAAATTAAAACCAAAAAGTTGGTTAGGGCCGTTACAAGATTAAATTAGAGAAGAGAATGAAAATTAAGAAGACTGAGAAATGAGTTTTGGTAAAATTGATTCATTAACGAGATTTAAACAGAAGGGATAAAATAGAGATTTAATGAAAAGTTAAAAACTATAAATGTGGTATAAAACCAGGCTTAGTCGCGTAAAAATGGTCATAGCAATGTGTTCAAATTAATAGAACCACTAAGTTTGGAAATACTTGAATGTAAGTGCGAATGTACCACAAAGTGAAAGGAGTGATGTATACATGGAGGCAATAAAATGGGATATTGAGAAGTTGGTTGATTGAAAAGAAAGCGTCCGATATAGTTTGCCGTTAGAGCACAATATTGAGCACATGGAGAAAGAAAAGGCAAGAAAGGCACTGGACACCAAAACGTATGGATGTCCTGGAGCGCATGTCGAGCTCACATCTTCTCAGAACATAACATGAACCGAACGAGCTAGAAGACTATGCGGGCGGGTCGTCAATGGAGGGGCTGGGGGCCCCTTAAGGTCTCGAAGAGCCCACGAATCCTCATGCGGTGGGTCGGAAAACAATTAGAAAGGAAGAAATTCCAAGCGGACCACCCTTCCGAGGTTGCGCGAATGGCTGGGAGGGTTATCTAAAAAAATAAAAAGGTAGGGTGTTGAGGTAATGGTGTAAAGTTGACAAGATGGTATAATTCAGCTTGTGGGTGTGATGCAATAAGCCAATAAGATTATCTGAACCAATATCGTTCGCATACGGTATATAATAACATAATACCTCTCAAGTGAGATAATCATTATGAATTACGGAGGCATAGATACTAAAGATAGGTCGGTGTGCTAGCAATTATATGAGAAATAGAATAAACACATATTCCGATATATATAAGGTGACCTGAAGAGGTGAGTCGATGTCTCGAATAAAAAAGCACACTGAATAAAAAAATAATACCAAATCTAGACTAAGACAAATAAAAATTGTAAATAAAGGATATCAATGTTATACGTCGACACCGAAGAAAGGTTTTACTATGATAATTAGTAAAAAGTAAATTTCCTAATGGGTGCTTGTGCATTTGCTATCGGAATGCAGTGAGGAGCGACTCATATGCTCACAATCCGCAATATGTGAGGAGTGGGGGAACTACAAATCACCTGGATATAAGAGGTGATTCAATGGAAAGAATGTTAATCACTAATGGGTGGGAAGGAACTGCGAAGTGTGGGAAAAACGTAAGGGGAAAAGGGAAAAGTCGAAACTGAATAATGATTGGTTAAAATGAGGGGTGTTAATAACACGTAGTTGGGAAAGAAATAAAGATAAAATAAGAATACGGGTGGGGTTGTTTGGAGTAAACACAGAGAACAGAGAGGTGAAAAGGATGGTGTCCCTAATGTGTGACTAAGGTCAAATATTCGAATGGTGAAAAAAAATATAGAGTGACATGATTGGAATTAAAAGGGGTGCTGCGAACTGAAAGTGAGAAATAAAGTGGGCAAGGGAATAGTGGGGAAAGAAGGGGATAAAAATGAGAAAGGATGGAGCATATAAGGTTGTGAAAAAGAGGTACCATTCGAACAAGAGTGAAAGAATGAGTAGCCCACGTTTCTCTGTGAACAACCGTCTAGTTTGCTGAGTGCAGAGAACAAAGGATTATGAAGCATTTATAAACATCCTTTATCGTTTCTCTCAATCTTCATTAAAATGAAGTGATAATTAATGCAAATAAGAGGACAAATTACAGGGGATGGGTAAAAAGGTGATAGGATACTGCAGTGGGGAATAAATAAATACAATGTCTAGCAACTAGCCCTGTTAAAAATGAAAAGTTTCGAAAAAAATAATGACACATGTATTGATAAGAGAAATATTTGTATGACAAAGATAAAAATGACAGCGTTTGGTGAAGAAAAAATTAAGGCAATAATAGAGAAAAAAGAAAGGAAAGAAAGGTAAGGAGGGAGAGCATGATGAAGATTAATAGTAGTAGAAACTAAAGCAACAAAGGACTCAGATCGCAGATGACACGAACAAAAAAGGAAAATTTAGAAGAAAGTGGACTAAAGTGGAATAAAGAATATAGAATAAGCAGTCTAAACGTAAAAAAAAAAAAAGGTGTAAGAAGGTATCCGTTTACATTAAGAAAGAAAAACCAATGTGGTGAGTAAGTATGGATGATAGATGAAAGGATTGGGGCTAATACATGATAATGGACAAAGATTATACCTGACTTAAATTATTGAATTTGTCGCTGGAATAAAAAAGAAAGTAAAGGAATTCTACATGAGTGTATATGAAGTAATGAACTTGGTACTGATCAAGGAAGGGTCACAGCATCTTCTTTAAGATTAATAAAAAATAAGGAGGAAATTTTTTGAAAGGAAATAAGTTTAAAATTAAAGAAGATATAATTGTAATATAAAGGATTAAAAAATAATTGTTATTTGGTGGTAATTGTAATAACAAAAAAAAAATTAAAGAAAAAGTACAACGATCAAAATTTGGAATTAAGTTAAAAATTTTATTATGAAGAAATCTAAAAAGTGATGAAAGAATAATATTAAATTTAATGGAATGTATATGTAATTATTTATAAAATATATAATCTATGTGTTTAAAAGAGGTGTCAAATGAAAAGTTAAAAGAGAATATGAAAGAAAGTAAAGAGGTAAAATTAATTTAGGAAAATGGTAAGGAATAAGGGTTGAAATTGTATAAATTATTTTTAAAGTAAAAAAAAGAAAATGGAAGTATTAAGTAAAAAAAATCTTTTGCAGTTAAGCAAATATTTGTTGGTCTTATTCAATGGTGAACGTTTAAATTGGGGAAAAGCACTTCTTTGTGTGTTTTTAATAAAAGTGTGCATGCTGATCAAGAAGTATTAAAGACAACATTTTTACCCCCCTCTAATTTGGCCTCAAATCTAATGTGAAAAATTGCAATTTTGACCCCTTCTACAAAAAAATAGCGTATTACTTAGTAAATATACATCCATAACATTTAATATTTTGACTTTCTTCGACATTTATGCATTTCTTTTACCAGAAAAAATGTTTATATATACAAAAATATTTTAAAAATACACATATACACACAAATTATATACAAAACTTTGAGTCTGGAACCTCAAATTTGGTTGAGTTGGCATGGAATGACTAATTTGCTATTATGGGTGCAAATTTATATTACCATTTACCAATATTAAACCCAACAGTATTATAAAACACATCAATACCATAAAACAGTATCAAACACAATAGTATCATAAAGCAATGCTCAAAATAAATGAAAATATTGCAAAGGTAATACTTAAATTTTGTGAGGTATAAATTTAGTTCAATTAATGGCAAATGTAATCACCATTTATACATGATAAATTACATTTTAAAGCATGTAGCAAGTTAAGCATTCATATTTTTTATTAATTTTAAATAAAAGCATAAACTAATGTGTACAATATTTAAATATTACTCAATAAAATACTAATTTAATGAAATTAAACTGACTGCATTAACAGCTACAGTATATTTAACCTGCTTGACCTGGGTGGCCATCAGTCGAAAGGGAGAATTTTTTTGTTTTAGTTATTACATTTTTAAGAAAGAATACAAAAACCAACACATTTTTCATCAGAATTGCATGCACTTATTAAGTGCGCACAATTACACAAAAAAAATAACTATTACAAAACCAAATAGTATCCGATTTGGTTTCACATTGACTTTAAGGTCTGGGGGTTTATTAAAGGGGTACTATTATGCTCTTTTACAAAGTCTTAATCTTGTTTTGGGGGTGTACTAGAACGGCTCTCATAGGTTTTGAACACAGCATTCTTTTTCACATATTACACATCTATTACCAACACCTCTCTCCCCCGGTCTTGACATAGAACGCTCGAAAGTTCTGTATCAAATGAGGCCCGCCTTCTGAAATACGAATTGCTGGTTGGTCAGCTGGGCCAGGATGATGTGTTGTACTGGCAGCACTCGGCACCTGTCGGAGAAATGTCATCCCTTACCAATAACCGCCTGCGAGCTTCCCTGTATATTGCTCCCAATACCAAATCAATCTGAGACTGATTAAACCCGTATGATTGAACACTCTAATTCGGTCTGCCTTGGAAGACGAGGCGTTTCTCCGACATGTGATACAAATCCTCTGCCTTCTCGTAGTGCGCTCACCAGCTTCTCGTCTTAATGTTCGATCTTATGTGATATCACCAATCCTGGAAATATGCGTTGTTGTAGTCTGTAGCACATCCCCTCTGGATATGAATAATTACCCATAACTAATTATGATTAATTATTAATATTTAGATCCACTGTAGTATAATTAGCTGACCACTCATGTCACCGATCTATGTCAATTCCTAAGAACGTGTAATTGCCTGGTTAAAGGAATAACGCTTCTGACTGTAGCATTCTATACAGTTTGTAACGCTGAATCTGCATGATTAGTGACGCTCCGGTTATGAGTAACAATGAACGCTCAAGTGTGATACAGTAGGGTTTTATTACTTACAATAAACACTGTTTTTTAACACAAACAGTTCTACATTACTACAATAAACACCTTAGCCGGTCTACCATACGCACTACACACCACCACATACAGTGGTATAACGAAAAGGTTCATTAAAGTTTAGCACTAACCGAAGAGACATAAGGAATGACCTGGATGGCACCGTGCTTGCATTTCAGCAATCTAAACTGAGGGAAACGTCAGATTCGTAGTTCAAACAACCTTTGTAAAAAGGTGTACCTGATACTTAATGCATTAATTAAATCGACTAAGTTTGATACTTTCGTATGTCTGAAAAAGATTCCTGATGCAAATCTTAAGGCCCCAATATCTTGCTGAAGTTGGTTGATGAGAAAGAGCGAGTTTGAGTCAGAATCACTTGATGAATGAAAAGGACTAGGCTGGAGCCTGGCACGAGCTTTGGTATCCCGGAGCGTTTCTCACATCTTCATCTTATCATCTCACTGAACCACCGACAGGG